>VZTJ01003254.1:973686-1007614 GCA_013397795.1 Orthonyx spaldingii | reverse complement strand
CGGCCCGGCCCCTCCGCCGCGCTCCGCTCCCCGCCGTGGGCGGGTCCCCTCGCCGGGGGCTGCGGGGGCTCGGCGCTGCGGGGTTGGCGGGGGGCTCCTGCCGCCGCTCAGGAGCGTCTGCAGGCAGAGAGAGCCGCGTGTTTCTGACTGAAATCCTGTCACGACAGCGTGAGAGGAAGGAGCGTAGGCTGGGATCAGTTCAGGCCAAATCTTGAGAAGATAATAATGTGCCTAAACTTGAAGTGCTTTGATGGGGTTTTTTTAAGTTTGGGTTTGGTTTTTTTTCCCTTTCAGGGTCAGTTAAAACGGGTGGAACATGCCCCAGGCTCAGTGGGTGGACCAGCGTTGGAGTGTTCATCCTCTGATGGAGAGGGGACAGGAACCCAGCCCAAGAGCTCATGAACCGAAGCAGAGTTGCTCTGTAAAATGGGATCAGTCTGCCCTTTCCCACCAGGTGAAAAAGGCATTTACTGTTGGAGTAAATAAATAAAGCCTTTCTTAACTGCCACCAACAGGGAGAGTGTTCTTGCTGGCTTTCAGGTATATGCAATATCCAAACTGCTGAAATACACATGTAAAATAACGAAGGAAGAGCAAGCTCCTGCCTTCTCTTATCTTTCATGGATGGATACTTTCATAACTTGTCTTTCACGGCATCCATAGTGTCTCCAGACACAACTTAGCCATTTCTGCAGAAGATGTGGTTTAGATTTCCCATCAAAAGTTCTTCCACTTCTTTGGAGCACGTCAGCTGGCAAAATACAGCAGGTTTGCAAGCAAAAAGTTTCATGAGAAAATATGACAGAACCATCAGAAGTCCCATTTTAAAATATCTTGAAAACCAGGGATGAAAGTTATGTATTTGAAACATCCTTACAAAACTGAAACAGAATTTCAGCTCACAGCATTTTTCTCATTCCTTTTACTGATTTAAGGAATTCAGTAACAACACTGTTTAGAAATTTGCCAGTGGTCACCTCTGAAAGTCAGACTTCACAGCAGGGGAGATCGTAATTCCATCAAAGCCAAGTCCAGTGGAAGCTTTCTTTGTAAATGTTTCCAATATATTTTTGTTTAAAAGTACAGTATATTATTTGTAACATTATAGGCACTTTTATCCTGAGGAAAAAGTGTTGTTTTGAATCAAGAGTCAATGCCAGCAATTAATACACCAATCAGGAATAAACTGATGGATCTAACCTTTCATAATTGAGCTGCTCCAGATTGTATGTGTGGTCTGATGTTTTAATTAAGAAGGACAGAACATGGCAAATAGAAATGAGCTTTATGTCATACAGGGGTGCAGTACACCTATTTATTGTAAGTCTCAGACCTTTTAAATTTTGTATCTGAAATCCTGCAGAGCATATACTTGTGGAAGTAAATGGTTTATTCATAACCACACATTTTGTAAAGAGCAGTAAATGAGGTACAGGAGTTGTCTTTGGAAATATTTATTTATTTATTTGTTTTGCCATCGTTACATCAATATCTGGATATATATTACCTAAGTTAAGATTCAACACAGAAAACACCTGATGCTTCTAAGAAAATTAAAATAAAGCATTTCTTTCTGGACCACTTATATGCATACACCTCCATAAATATGTATGCATACTTATGGAAAATATAAATATACTGTAGCTATCATAAAAGACCAAAACAGAAACAACCCTTAAATCTCAGTTTAACACCACACTCCAAGGTAAATATTCTGTTTTTCACTCTCATCTGCATTTATATTCCAGCTGTTTATTTAGAGCTCTTCAATGAGCATACAGGCAAAATACTTCTTTCTCATTTTGCAAGGAGACAGTTCCACAGCCAAAGACTTCCCAGATCACACAGTGTTTCCTGATACTGACTTTGAAACACACATTGTCCCTAGTCATATTGCTAGCCATTAATCACTGCTAGTGGCTGTCAAATTACGAAAGTTTCTGACATACAGTGAAGGCAAAAAATCCATAAAGATGCATTTAGGACATTTTTGTCTTACTGAGTTCTTCTTACATAATACCATGAGAATACCTTAAGTATCCTCAGATGTTTAAGCCATGGAAAGTGATGGAAAGATATACCCTTCACTCAGCACATTTCTGATTTGCACTCAGAGATTTGTCTGAGTAATCACAAAAAATCTTCCTTATCTCCATCTCGTTACAAACTCATTACAGCTCTCTGTGGTATGAGGACCTCACAGCAGGGAGCTGTTTCTTTGTCATTTATGAATGAGACTGCTGCAAATCGTGAAGCAAAAGGCGAAAATAATGTGGATGTGCCTGACTATTTTCTCCCTAGTTTAAGCCCCCATGAACACAGCAGGAACACCAGTCTGTCTATTAGCTCCCAATCCACTTCTATGGTCTTGGTCCTAACCTTCAAATAAAGTAATGGACCTGATCTGAGCTGCATGAGAAATTACAGTCCACACCCAGCTGTGCTCCTTTGAAATAATGTACAGCACAGGGGCCAGGATGGAGGGTGTGGGAGCTGACGGTGGAGAGTGTGGCAGCTGAGGGTGCAGCATTATCCACTCAATGGATCTGGAATGGGCAAACCAGATAAACACAGAGCATAGGATACATATAATATATATATAAAATATATTTTTGCCTTTATGAAAAACCGTGGCTTTCAAAAACTGTTATTTTAACACTTCTTTTCCCCAAATAAACAAAATTACATCATCCACACGTTGAGACACACATGGATTTCTTTTCTATTACTAGAAATAAAAGGCTCAGAGGTTCTGCAGCACTCAGGAAATGCAGTAATTCCTGCTCTCTGATGTTCAGCAGCTCATTTTAGCAGCCACAGTCTCAGATTTAGCACTTCATCTTTCACTCTTCTGTCTTCAAAATCTCACCAATGCTCCTGCTTCCTCCATGGTATTCCCAAGCCATTTCTGGAAGGGATTGCTGCTCTCCCTCTGTGGCACACACCTGTAACCTAGGAATGCAACAGAAAAAATTGTCAGAAAGCTGACCCATGAGATGAATTGCAGACCAAGTAGAAAGTGGGTAAGAAATGGAAAGTAAATTCTGTCCAGATTGATTAAAAAAGGGTTTGTATTCTCTCCTGTCATCTTTAACTAGAGGCTCTTTCTTTTAAATATATTTCATGATGAGTACACAAGGCACTTCGAGCTTGACAACAGTTCCTAGCACAAGTTTTAACATGAGCTGGCTTTGTAGGCTGTATCCCACAGTACCCACAAACAGATCGTGACGGTACATGTGTAAACCCTGTGGAGAAAAGGGTTTTACAAAAGATTGCAAGGGCTCTTGCTTTCCTTCAGCAGGCTAAATTTTGGAGTGCTCGTTATCCCTCTTTGGATTTGGTGTGCTTGTAAACAGAAAGAATTTCTCTTTACTTTGCATATTTATTGAAAAACAGGATTGCAATACAGTCTGATCCCAGTTTCACAGAATCATCACAAGAGGATAGATGGTGGTGCTGCATTTGTACAAATAGTACCGAGATGCTGATTTTCAAAGCTATCACTCTGCAAATATGATCATAGCTCAAAGCACAAACAAGATTGGGGATATTTTTTTACTTAAGGATGGTTTTTTACTTTGTGAGGACCTCTATGAAGGGGCCATAAAAATTCAGTCACTAAATAAATAATAACAGGGTACATCTGGTGAGAAGCAGACAGCCCTCAAAAACAAAACATGCAATTGTGAAAACAGATTGTGAAAATAGATTTAATAGATTCATGAGTTCAGGATGTCCTTACATTAGCAGGTCTCAGAGCACTTGATTTTATGTGAAATGACCTTTTGTGCTGCATAATGAAAGAATTCGAAGGTACTTTAAGAAATTCCAGTGGCTAATTTACGGAACGGCATCAGGGATGAGAAGGGATTGCTAATGAGTCCTTTCAACTCCCAAATAATTACCACAACTGGATAAACCTAAAGAACAAGTCTTTACAAGGCCTGTAGTCCCTGAAGCAAGAGGCTAAAATCACCATAAATCCACCAACGTGGTGATACACCCTCAGCCAAAGTAGTTTGTAGTTTTAAGATTTATGTATCATTGCTACATTATTGTTGTTTAAGTGTAACATACTACTGAGTGTCTGTTAGAGTAAAAGCCATTATATTAATTATAGTAGAGAACTCTCATTCATAGATTATTTTTTAATAATACATGCGACTCTCTCTTTTGTGAACCTTAAGTAATACTAAATTATTAACAATGTTTATATACAAATTGCCATCATTGGGCTTTGCTGCTAATATACCACAGAGATTAATAGAAGCATTTCATACCCTTATGCATTATTATTTCAGATTATCTGCAGATTCCAGATAAAATTACTCTATTACTTCATGGTCAGTTCATTTTCAAAAGGTTACCTTCACAATAATAAAGACAAGTGACATTTTGTTAATGAAGTCTCATTTTCAGATACCAAGAATATGATGGTTCACAAACCCACTGGCAATAATCTCATTTTACTGCCAGCTGTTCCCACCTTTTTTTGTAGGGCCTGGATGAATACATTTTAAGTATATTATCATAAGATCATAGGAAAGTTTATGTCAGAAGGGACCTCAGGTCGTCTCTAGTCCGACCTCCTGCACAAAGCAGGGACAAATGCAAGGTCAGGTTTATTGCTCAAGGCTTCCTCTGGTCAAGTCTTGAAAACCTCCATGGACAGAGACAGTCCAGCCTCTCTGGGCAACCTGTTCCACTGTCTCAGGTTATCTTCAGCAGAATTGTCAGGTCCCAGCCTATTTACTGCCAGGGCTTATTCCCTCCTTAGTACGCAACTTTACATTTGTCCCTGGTGAAGTTTGTAAAGTTCTTGTCAGGCTATAAACTCCATATTATTGAAATCCACTTTTAAAAGCATGGGTTAATATGCAATACAGAAATGTTCCTAAAGGGCAAAGTAAGACTGTTGAAAGCATGACACTATAGTGCTTTGCTTCTACTGTTCCCTTGCCAGCCAGTACTGGGATTATACAGCATCCCACTCATGTCCATAATGGCTACTGGCAAAACTGGGGCTTCAGGTTTGCAGCTCAGATCACTCAGCTGAACTAAGGGGTCTCAGTAACTGTTCTGTGCCATGCTCTGATAAGCAGCACCACAGAGGCAGGACAGACACGTTGACTCTTCACGTCACCGATGATTCGCTAGCAAATAGAAGAGTGTTTGTCATCAGGGAATCTATAACTTTTTCCATTACCTGCAGGGTTAGTGGAGCAAATTTGTGAGCACAGATATCACTGCACCTCTTAATTTCTAAGGTATGCTTTTCTCCTCTATTGTTCCAGCCTCCTCTGTCCCTCTACTGCACAGTTCTTTCCCATTAACCTGTTTTCCCCTTATCTTCTTCTTAGTTCATAGTCTCAGCCTGGTTCATCTACTACCTCTCACTTCCATACCTCCTTCAAATTCAGCTTTTATCTCCTGGGAGCTCATCAAGACTTCTTCCTCTCCAGTGATGAAATATCTGACAGGATACTAAGCCCTCCAGAAAGACAGGATTTCTGCCCTTGGTTCTAGGACAGAGTAGAAAAAGCAAGTGGAAAAAGCAATTGCAGGGGAGGTCCTGCTTTAAAGTGAAGTGGATTGGGGAAAAGATTTTCTTAATTTCAACAGATCTCTAATAACTATGTGTGGAATTTTCAGAAGGATTAAAATTAGACAATACCATAATTATTCATGGCAACAGCAGAAGTCATCTTCACCTTACAAAAGTTACCTCCTTCCAGATGTGAAGTCCTTCCAATGTATGGAAGGCAGGAACCTTCCATAAATTAGTAATAAGATTTTCAGCATTGGCCAAATAGCATCTGTGTGTTTTTCCCAAGAACATTTTTCTGAACTGGTCAAGATCATTAGTCTGCAGGGGAAACCCAATGTAAAAGCGGGAGCCCGTGAAGGGAATAGAAAGTAAGATCTTAACATGGAATATCTGAAGTAGTCTTAATTGCCTTTGACATTACCTATTTTGTTTCAAATCAATACATGGAACCTGTACAGAAGTAATTCTTGCTAACATTGCTTAATCGTGCCAAGAAGGAATGTAATTTGTGTCTGTGCTGGGGAGAGAGTGGGTTACAACTTCATCAATTCTGAATAACTGAATTCCATCAAAGGAATGAAAAAGGAATAACAAATTTTCTGAATAAGCTTTCTCATAAGAAATCCTTCATCAGTCACTGAAGACCCTGCAGACCTCTAATAAGGCAATTTGCATAAGATATGCATTTGTCCAAACACTGAAGTAACGTTCTGGGCTAGATTCCTCTGATTTTGACGATATTTTGTTTTTTCCCAACCCAGAGCCTGTAATACTCTGCTAATCTCCAAGACCTGCTGGTGCTCCCTCCCACTGCAGCCTGTATCAGATCACACCCCATGGCTCCATCATTCTGAACAGAGATGCCAGAACAAAGTCAAATATGTGATGCCCTTCAACAGTTCTCCTTCTCAGAGGATGATTAAATTATCTCCTATTAAACCAAATGCTCTTCCTCTTTGTCTCTTTGTACTGAGACTGATACTGAATGCTCATCCCTGCTGCTCCAAAAACAACAATCTGTCGCAGTAAACCTAGACCTGGTGTCTTTGCTATAGTTTAGAAAAAAATCAGTATTTCACCAAACTGACATATGTGTTCTCAGTGAATTAATGGCTTTAGTCATTTTTAACTTGCACGCATAAATGAATAGCTATAATATGGTCTGCATAACTAACAGTCTTGACTAATGAATACATAAACATTAGATTATGACTGTATTTATTCAGAAAAGTTGTTTTTGATGCAGTTTTATGGGAGGAGGGCTCATCTATGGTACGAAAGGAAGGAGAGGCCATGCAGGTGTACAACAGCATGTACAGCTGCAGTGACACTATGAACGGCCTGGTTGCCATCAGCTCAGAACTCCTATAGCCCTGACTCCTTGTCCTCTAACTCATTAAATTAGTGTCAAGTTTGACTGACCTCTATTTAAAGGGAATAAATGAATCAGTTGCCAAAAAAACATTACTTGTATTATTAGCACATCAGCAACACAACTCTTTATCAAACACTGAATTTAAACACTCTCCAAACTGATCCCCTAAGCTTTTGTAACTTTGAAACATATTCCTCATGTTAAACCAGAGAAAATAGAAAACCCATAAATAGGAATATTAACTGTAGGAGTAAAACTAATGATTATAGCACTTTGTATCACTTAGAATTTCTAGTCACTTCAGCTAAAATCCCTTATAAAAACTATTTTAGCATTTGACAACAAGTACTGAAGAATTCATATTGTAAATTGGAAAAATACCAGAAGAAAAGGTTGGAGGTGGCAATGGAGGAGTTGGGAACACGTTTAGCAAGAAATCTTATGAGAATGCTGTGCTGAAAGATCATTTTTATTCCAAATATAAACCTTTAATACATTATCTTTAACATCCTAATATATTTTTATTTCCAGTCTGAAGAAGAACCAGCAAGACAAGGTGATTCTCTGCAATTTACCTATCTCTTACAAAGAAGAGAAGGTTTGAAATCCTGGTTGAAGGTTCCAGTGCATTTTGTATTGCAAGTATTTGAGTTTCTATTCTGCCTGCTCAGTGGTGCCAAGCAGTAGGACAAGAGGCAAGAGGCAGAAGCTGGAACACAGGCAGTTCCACCTGCACATGAGGAAGAACTTCCTTACCGTGCAGGTGACAGAGCACTGGGACAGGCCACCCAGAGAGGTTGTGGAGTCCCCTTCCCTGGAGATATCCAAAAGCCATCTGGATACAATCCTAAGTGCTCTGGGATGACCCTGCCTGAGCAGTGAGGTTGGACCAGGTGACCCACTGTGGTCCTTTCCAACCTGACCCACTTTGTGGTTCTCTAATTCTAATTCTTTTACTTTCTGTTATCTTGAAACATCTAACTAAACTTGCCTAAACCACAAGGGTCAGGTAAGTTTGGGTCCAGATCTCTAGTATACTCAGGATGTCCTCTGAAATACTCAGTTAAATTCCAGGAATAGTTTAGAGCAACAGAGTTTGTGATGTCGTAAGTAAAAAACCTGCCCTTGTTGTGCCCTTTTTTATTCTGTGTCATTCAGAGTCGCCTTTTTCCCAATCCTGTATGTTTTGTACCTACATTAAACACTTAGTACAAGGGATATTTTCTTTTGTTAAACCAATTGTCACTTTTACATGATAAAAGTGGCTGAGCAGTAACAGGTTCCAGCTCTAGTCATCTATGCTCTCCAAATGGAGTGATCTGTGTTATTTCATAAATCTTTTACTTGTCACTCAGAGCTCTGAAGCAGCTGTTCACAGGAAGATCAATGAAACACAGGCCTCAGAGGTTACTAGAGAAATGGAAGAGCTAAATGTGATCTTAACTAGTCATTACCTGGGAAGAGAACAATGACTCACATCAACTTCAGAAAGGTAAACAGCCTTTTAGAAACTATCATGACTCACAAGTACCTGCACACACACACACTCTCACACACAGAGCCTTATTCTCTGTTCAAGGCATTTATTTCTTCTATAGAAAAACTCAGCTCTCATCTCCTTGAACATGCAACAGCCTTATATTCATGTAATTGACATCAGCCAGCTAACTGATTCAGAGAAGTAAATGCTATATGTGTGTTTCTTGCTGACTGAGCTACATAAATTGTTGACTTACAAACTGCTGTGAAACAACACATAACAGAAATTAACTTTTTTTTTCTCTAACAGATTCTGTAATAGTTTGCTTTGGATTGCAGGTAAAGGAACTCTCAAAACCAAATGAACTTCAGGCAGGTTTTCTTTGAGGACATAGTTTTCTAAAAGAAAAATATTTCTCAACGAGTATTCCAGTGAGGGATTATTTTGTCTTCTGAAGCATTCATTTTAGTGACACTAATTTGGTGGCCACTGAAGCAATTAACACAAGCAAAGCTATTGAGTTAAGCAAAGCTAGCCAAGCTGGGGGACTCAGGCTTGAAATGGGAGCAAATATAACATTTTAGCAGTACTGGTGTTTCCAATTCATGTTAATGATCCATCAGTTATTGTTGTAATTTACACACATGCTGCTTTCTGAGAGGTCCTTTGAATTTTCAGGTAACTGAAAATCAGAAAGCATTTTTGCTAATTTGTATTGCGAAAGGGTTTTCCACTGTGATAGCCTCAGTATGACCCACATGCCCTCACTGGAGAGCATCCTGCAGGAAAAGGAAACACACTGGACAACCTTCTGAGTATTTTTTGACATATTTGTTCTGGCCCAGATGGAGAAGCTAATTTGTGATAATTAGGGTGTAAATTTCCAAGCACTGCAGCTTAGCTGCCCTAGTTCCCACTAAGGCCACTTTGTCTTGCTGGGAGAAAGTAATCTTGCTTTGAAAGTACTGTAGACTATTCTTCTTCTAACACTGAAGTGTTCCCAGCAAGAACAGTGTGAAATAGTGAAATGTAAATTCGCACACCCAATGTGAGTTTCTATTAACTTCCTTCTGTTAAAATGCTCATAAACAGGGCAGGTGGCTGGAGCAGACTAGCAGGGTAATAGATGCCCAGAAAGAAAAAAAAAACTTATATCACAAAAGTAACAAAAGTGAGTAGGAAAATGAATTAAGATGAACTATGTCCACAAATAGTGTTGCTGAGCTCATTTCACCTTGAAGAGGAGGAAGAAGTGCATCCCAAGGAAGGAAGGCAGAATTACTGTAAATGAGCTTAAGTAGCTGAGCAAACAGTTTGATGTGCCTGCTAACTAACTACTCATCTGAGGAACCAAGAGAGCTGAGCCTGGCAAGGTGTGCCCCCACTGCTGCCAGCCTGACACAGTGGCTGGGAGAAGCTGTCCTCTGATGGCTATTTACCAGACTGTCTGAAATGAGCAAATTCAATTCTTACCAGAAAAGTGTCTGCCTTGCAAAACTCAGAAGCATGAGATTCCCCTGCTAATCATCTTGGTGCAAGCGAAGAGGAACAAAAACTTAATTATCCTTCTGCTCCAGCAAATGGTACCTCCACACTAAAATCCAGAGACTGCACTGGGGACCGTCTATGCCTTTACCCATTCCAAAATTATCCTACGTGGATTATTTCATCCTGCAGGGCTGCCAGGCCTGAATTTAACCCAAACACATTAGACTCTTTGCAGTTCTTTGATTGTATTTATCAATATTCTTTGTTGTCAGGTGTAGAACTTTATTTTAAATCAATAAAACCAGGCTATTAACGACAAAAGCGCATGGAAACTGCATGAAACCTTCCATTGTTCCCCACTACACAGCCAGGGTCTTCTCTAAAAAGATAACTTTGAGTTTAGAAATTCCAGTTGTATGAACATTAATTTAACGGTGCTGCAAGGCAAAGATACATTGATCTTGTTTAAATTCCTAGGCAAGGTGCAAAACCAAACTGGGGGGAGTCTCCAGATAAACCAGGAGCAATTGCCTGACTATATTTCAGTCCAAAACTGCCCAGATCATAGTTGTATAAACTCATTTTATGCACAGTCTCTTTTGTTAACTTGTTTAGTGTCTTCTGTCTCTGAACATCATATGTGAATTCCAAACCTTGCAAATCTGAGGTATCTCAATATACTGTCATATTATATTATGAAAGTGGATCACCACACCGCTTCATATCTGAATATTTGTCAAATTCACAAGTGCTAACAGCAGACATTCTCCCTTGTGTCTATACAACTTCTTAAATGAGATTCGGCTTCAATGGGCAAGTTTTATGGCATCTCTATATACTGTGAAAATGTGCTTTTTCACAAAAAGTAGTATTTTACTATCTTTGGCAGCAATAAAAATGTTTCTTAAATACTATAGAACATTGTGAGACAGTCTGAGAAATGCATGAAATGTCCCTCCAGGAAAGCGAGTTTATTTAAGGAGACTGGCACACATTTCCAGTCTGGTTTATATTTCAGAAGTTGCTGTAATCTCAGACTGACTACATAGTTGAGAAATCCTGAAAGACAGATGAGGTTCCAGAAGACTGGTAAAGATAAAAACCATCTTAAGAAAAAGGAATAGGCTTGGAATGGTCAACATTTTGGCATGTTTAATTGTTTATTCTATTATTTTTCTCTTAATTTAAATTAAACAAGTAATCAGAAGAGAGCAATAAAAAATAGCAAGGACCAATGTTTAATCAAAGAAAAATTGTATGAAATTAAACAAAATTCTTTCCATAACAAAGTAACGGGTCTTGGGAAAAGGAATGAGCAATTAAAGCCATATATCCTAGCTCTGCAATCTGTTTCACAGTGCTGTCTGATTGTTCCCACTCTTATTATTGTGTATTTAAATATTCCTACCTAAATGAAGTAGCTTTTGTTTTAATTTGTTGAGTTGCATATATTTTTCACACTGATTTCTTGAAGTGTCATGATGATTCTCCATTTGCATCCTACCCCTTCACAGGTAGTTAAGGGATCTTCTGTAGCTGATGACTGAATGCTATTTAACAATCCTCTCTACCGTGTTATCCAAAATATTAATGGAAGTTTTGACTAGTGTTAGACCTGAGGTAGAATCCTACACAATCCCATGTGCAGAATCCTTCCATTTGGATGATGAATCATGGTTAGCAAAACCAGCTGCATTTTCCCAACATGATGCAACAGTACTCAGAATAGCTGCATGGTTTATCACAAATGGAACAAATGGAATAATATCACTCCAGAATGAAAACAGAAAACATTGTACTGGGATGCATCAAGTCAAAATCTAGCACTGAAGATGTGAAGTAGTCACATTTTGGGACATTACACTTGTGAAAGTTGCATGCACATATTTGAGATAATTTAGGAGATATTAGAACTATTGGCCTTGGAGATAAGGCAGAAAGAACTGAGCTCATTCCACCGAAAGAAAACTCTGGAGACACACATGAAAACAAAAATGTAAAGCGGTAGTGAGTGTGGAAATATAATATTCTCTATCCACCACAGACAGGGTAAAATATAATAGCCTAAAACTACAAAAAGTTATTTAATTTAGGAGTTAGAAGGCTAGAAACAAATGGAAGTGAGAATATGTCGCTAAACTTGCATGTTCCCAACATGACATTAATGGTAATGTAAAAATATCAACTAAATCATGCTTCCATAACCTACCTTTGGAAATGCCACGCACACTACATCCAAGGTCTAAGACTGGATGTTTAGCTAGAGTTTGGTTTTAAATTACAAACCAGGGACTCATTACCTTACCTAACACATCTAAGTTATAGAATAATAGAAAGGTTTAGGTTGGAAGGGTCTTTCAAAGATATCTAGCCCAACTCCCCTGCCATGGGCAGGGACATCTTCTGCTCCATCAGGATGTTCAAAGGCCTGTCAAGCCTGACCTTGAACACTTTCAGGGATGTTTCAGCTGACAAGGTTTAAGAGCTATGGAATCGAAAAAAGCACAGCAACTCTATAGATGATTAAGGAAGCACCCAGATCCAGTATTTAGAGTCTTACACAGTTTTTGACAGGTGATTGTAAAATATCGGTCTGAAGTCATTATTTTAACCTGCTGTTGTGAGAAGCCAAAAAGTTCAAGGGTGTAAACTTTCTCTAAAGAAATCAATGGTAATGTAGAGTCTACCTACACAAGATATTTATGCAATCCCCATTATGGCAGTATTAGTACTATTCCCAATATTTAATATACTTCACAATAATGCTGTAAGGTCAGCAAAACCACACAATCAAAACCACAAGATTTGTGAACCTGAAGAGAAAATGCTCAGAAAACCAACCATGAAGAGTAATCCAGTGCTATCTCCTTGGAGGAAAGTACACTTGATTTTTAGCTCCCGCTTTTAACATTTCAGACCTGCCCAAATCACTGAATTCCAATATATTGGGCAGACTGTACATGCATCGATCAGTGGAGCCTGTGCCGTTGGTTCAGCACAGAGCAGGGCAGGTGCTGTCAGACACTCACCAAGCTGTTAATGTGCACATTAACTGCTCTCACCCCAGGACTGGTTATCTGACAAGAAGACATTCTTTTCCTGCTGACTGAAACAATAGCAATTGCCTGTAAGAACACGCTGTTCTGGAAGGCTTAGCAGGTTACCTGTTTGCCTATTTTATCCAATGAGTGATTACATTTAAAGTAGATAAATAAGCCTGGAAGTGTTACTTATTTAGGCATGCACCTACTCAGCTGAGCTTACAATTCAAATAACTAAATTATTTTATGAACCTAACTCTTAAATGACTTACCAGAAGCTACAGGGTGAGCAGTCATGTCTCAGACCTAGGTTCTCTTTTTAGTTGCATGACTTGTTCTCTCTCTTTATGGTCTGATTTTTCAAAGAAGGATGTTAAATTTAGGAGAATAGTAATCCAAGACTGGACATGCAGGGCAGAAAAAAAAATCATGTGGTGACCATCTCAACAAGCTTGAGTGTGTTTTTTCATCTTCCTGGTCCTTGTCTGTAACAGAAATACATTTCTAGTAGCTCCCAAGTGATAGATTTCTCAAAGCGTCTGTCAAACGGAAATGTTACTTTTCTTTGTATGTAATGAGGATCCAACCCTGTGGCACTTCCAAAATACAAATAATAAATATGTATTATATATACAAATAATACGGTTTACTTTTCTGAGCATACCCACAGCTGTTTCATGAGTGTGAAACACTCACCTTAAGGAGGCTTTTGAATCAGATCCATGCTCAGAGATTACTTTTAAACCAATACTCAAATAACCATGAGGGAATATACTTTGTATTTCATTTTTATTTTGCAGAGGATTTTTTCTTAAAAACATGTAAGGAAGCTGAGTTCCAGCTTCTCCAAAAGAACTGAGGCAGCTACATCGCTTATTCTAGGCTTGAAAACATTTTGCATGGCCATTGAGAAGTCCTTTAGAAATCCAACACTGATTTCAGCACAAAATCTTTTCACAATGCCACTATCAGCATACTTTGGAGCTGAAAAGCAAAGCCTTCAGTTAATCCAATTCTGCAAATACAAACAGCTTCCTGAATTAAGTGTTGGAGAGAATATCTTCCTGAGCATGAACTCTGGAGCCTAAGTAGGGAAGGAAATGGGATGACAACTGGCAGGAGAAAAATCTGCTACTGGCCCAAATGCATATTTTTGTGGAAATTCAATATCCACTTTCACCACTGCAACTCTTGAGAAGCAAGGAGGTATCTTAGAAATTGGTGCTAGAATGAAATTCCAGATGTTAAACTGAAAGTATGCGTAATAACTTAAATTTTATGAGCATGGGCCTAGATGTTGCAATTTTAACAGAATTATGCAGATTTGGTGCCCCCTGCTGTCTTTTACTACCAGAGTGACCCATGAAAAATACAAGTAAGTGATTAAACACATTGAACTGCACAAAACACCCCCAAAGGGCAAATCAAGGATGCTGTTCAAAAAGGCACATTTAAACCAGAGTGTGAATCCACAGACTGCTTTGGTGAAGCACCCAGGAACTGAGAACAGCAGAGCTCTGTGTTGGGAACAATCACAAAGAGGAAAAACATTGAGTGCACCATGGCCAACAGGAACCACCCAGAGAGCTGAGCTTCAGCCTTGGCACACCTCCATTGCTTGGAAACAGGACCACAGAAAAGACTCAGTCTCTTGTGGGGATAAAACCACATGAAATCCTTGCGGTCGCTCTCTTCTCGCTCAACACTGGCTCTGCTACATTCCTGCCTCTCACCCCCAAACAGGAGAGTTTAAACAGACTCTAGACACTTTCATATGATGGTGGCATCTACAAGTCTCAAAAAGAATGAGTACCAGTTGTACCCCCAGGTACACACTGGGTGCATCTACGTAAGTTTGTGTTATCAACTGAAGTGGAAGACACGCTCCAGGAGCACAGCCAGGCTCCTGCATGGGACAAACCCGGAGCTAAGCCCAAGTACAACTCCTCCAATGCACACGGCACAGCTGCTGGGGTGGCAGCACAGCCTTCTTGGCCCACACTGCATACTAAAGGGACTTCAAATGAGACTCACCTGCTCAATCTCACTGCCCCAGAGGGTGGTTGTGTCACCTCTTCATCCCTCCAGGTCACCTCTCCATCCCTCCAGCTGCTTGTTGCCAGTCCATCAATTTCATTAGCCCCGGCAACCTTTTGGCTTCTTGCTTAACTTCCTGACTTAAAAAAGTAATCTCTCCCTTTTTTTTCCCCCCCAGGGCTGGTTTTCAGTTGGATCAGTTTATTGTATGGTCACGTGTGTGCCTGGTCTGATGTAAGAGGGGGAGGTATGTCCCTTTGGCAGCAGTACAGTCTCAGATTGGCTTAAGCTAATCATGAAACTTCTGTCCTAAATCAAATAAGGCTGTGAGGTGCCAATGGGTGCAATGCCTTGTCCAAACTCACAGAGCACATATCCAGCATAGCTGGGTTGAAATCCTGCTATAATCAATAGCCAAGATACTATATCCTTAACTTTTAAAAATTTCTCTGTTGGTCTCTTGCCTGTTCTTCGCAATCCTACAGGAATACTACAAAATGTAAATAACGATGAAGCAAAGCACAGTGCTCCATCTGAGCTGCTGCAAAGCAGCAGACAAGACTTTTCCAGGAAGAATATCTATTTAAGTGATTTCCTACTGCAAATCAAGAGGCTAACAAGTGATAACTTTGTCTGCTTAAGCTCAAAGACATTTCTTTAAAGGCGCCTTCATTCAGTAGTCACAAGTAATCAATCTGTCAGTTACTTCCTCCCTTGGCTAGCTATGCTTGAAGATGGAAAAAACCAAAAACAAAAACCACGAAACAAAAAACTCCGCAGAGAAGGGACAGTCCTGTCTTGCCAAAACAGGGGTGTTCAGTGACTTGAGACTGGTGCCTATATTCCTGAAATCACGGGTGCTAAAACAGCAGCGTGCTGTACTTCAAGCAGATGTGCAGCAGAGGATGCTTCATCATTTCACATTCTCCTCAGGTTGGATGGCTTTTAGGACTGACATCGAATCTATGAATCACTGACTGCTCTAGAAAGGCTTACTGGTGAATAAGATGAAATTTCTGTCATTTGTAGTATCTGAGAAGGTTTTTCAACTTCAAGAGAAAAGAATTTATTCTGTTTCTATGACACTTATTTATACATACAAGTTTTAAATGGCCATTTTCAACTCTTGAACTTCTGTGACTTAGTGAAATGGTATGATCTGTATTACATCTGCTGTAGCAGTATTTAAACAAACATTCTTAATAAAATCTTGCTCACTCCCACCATCTAGAAATCCTATTTTGTACTTCACACATTTTGTTTTCATACCTCAGAATTCAAAACACCAGAAGGCAGAAATTTGGCCTGGTAACTATTAAATTAGTTGCACCCTGATACAAAATCAACTCATCATTTTACTCAGTGAACTGGCTGCAGGGGCTGTCTAAAAATTCACTTCTATCTCCTCTAAATGTTGTTGAAGTCAGCGGTCTGTCCTCTATTCACCTCTTTTCAGGGGGAAACACAGCCACACACAGCTATGTCAGGGGTTGTGCAAGAAGATGATTATGAGGGTGGATCCACTTGTTTTGATCTCACGACAGAGCGCTGTGGCTCACCCTGCTACCAGGCTGTGGGGCTGCTCCTGCAGCCACCTTCTTGCTCTTTTCCCATTCCTAAGCTCTTTTCTTTCTCCCTTTTTCTTGTCTTTCTCCCTGAAATTAATAAATTATTGTGCATGTCTAGCAGCCACCACTTGCAAAGAGCCAAGACCCTGATACTCTTGAGAGCAAGGAGCCAATTTTTAACTACTGAAATGAATTTGAGTGCTGGAAGAGCTACTTTGACACAGGAGCGAGACGTGCAGATGGATGAATGTGGAGGTTTAGGTCAGGTCTTATTATCACAAGACCTCAGAGCACTGGCTAATCAGTGGGGGTGTAGCTTTATTGGGAAAAGTGTCTTTTATGATATTCATGTCTGTATCTGAAACATTCCGTTTCAGTGAGACACCAGAGACACTTCATGAGCCACTGGAGTGCTGCATCACAGCAATTAATAACAATTACCAGGAGACTCTCTTCCAGGGCATGCCAAGCCCCAGTGTGTGGGAAGGGATAATGCACATCACTACTCATGTCTTTCAAGCACGCTCTTCCCAACACAGAAACTAAGGTAAATAGCAACATACATGTCAGACTCCTTTCTTCTCTCAGCATACTCTTTTTCCTGTAATCCAAGTATTGGGTTACATTTCTTCCACCTTGTACACATCTGGATCTTCTTTTACCTAAAAATGCAGATTTGCACATTGTGAGTTGTAGCTTTGTCCTCATAGGATAAGAAATCACTTTTAGAATAAGGAATCCAGAACAGGGAAGCAAAAAACTCCAAACTCAGTTCATAGTGTAAACAAAAGGCTTTGCACTTATTCCACTTGTTGGACATCCTGTCTAGAATAGGATGGCAAATTGCCCTAGGCTTTGTTTATGCTGGCTAGCAAAATATGCTATAAACAAAGCAGAAGACAAACTGGTTTCTAATGTGATTTTTCCAGTCTTTGAGGAATAAAATCAAACTTTTTAAGGCTAAAACCCAATCCAACCAACTAACCAACCTAGCTGAAGGACTGAAATGAGCTACATATAATTCAAAAAACCAAACCAAGAGTAGGCATCAATGACCCAGAGCCAGAAATCAAGTCATTTGAATATAGAATAAACAGTGGAGGGACACCAAGCAAAACCAAATTTCTGCATATCCATATCTCAGGGTTAGGTTAAAGAGCAAATGCTCTTTAAAGCTCACCATCTCCTTCTGGAGACTAACCAGACTGAGCCAAGTGTATCCATATGTTAGTATATCAGTAAGCACCACTATATATTCTTATGTTAGAACAACATTTTATCACATATATTTTTTCTTATCAGAAGCTGGAGGACAAAAACACTCTTCATCCTGCAGTTAACAACAACAGGTGACAATCTGTTAGCAACAGAGTAAACAGTGCACTTTATCAAGCATTACTTCATTTTCACTCTTCTGTTTCCATCTCTTTGTGTCCTTGTAAATACTGGGGCAGCAGGTGTGAGACAAGGACTACTAAATGTTACAGAATTCCAAATAACGACATCCAAAGCCTGTTTTTTTTCATGATAAACAAGTTTAGCTCCAACATGTGCAGTTGTTTTAATGTATTTTTATCCTGAATTCAGCATTTAAGGATGTTATGACAATTCAGTATTTCATGTGATCCTATTAAATATGAAACATTGATGATCATGAAAATAAAAAATAGTGTGAAATAGATAATATTGGTGTTCTTGCAAAGTGATGCTGTAGCACAGCCTTTCAGCTTATGTATGTGTGTGTATGTGTGTGTGTGTGTGTGTGTGCATTGGTTCTCTCCTCACTCTGATATGGCTAGACTTGTCGGAATTTCTCATTTCTCCCTTTCTGGCTGCAGTTTCCCTGCTTGAAAACTGTGTAGGGTAGAGATGAATAAAGGCTGGGAATACAGATGTCACCCCAGTTCTGGATGAAGACAAGGAACACACTTGGGGAGCTGAAGAGCACTGCTGAGGCACACAGTATAACCACAGCTAACACAGCCAAGACAGGGCCTTAGGCAGCAAATGACTTTGCAGCTCTGTCTAATCTCCAGGCTTACAAGTGGATGCCTTCTGACATTGCTCCTTTTGCTGTGTAACTCTTCTTACCTGTAGGAAAAAGCTTCAGTGGTTCGCTGAGATGTTCCCAAACAATAGATACAGTAATATATTTATAATGGGTACCTGCTGCTTGGTCCACTGCAATTAGATATTCTGAATTTTGATGGCATTCCTTTATTTTAAACATGCCACCTAGAGTAAATATTTAATGGTCAGTGATCCCTAAACAACAGAGTTTAATTTCTCATTTATGAGTATGTGGGACTAAATCCATATTCAGTGCTCTGTAATAAAACACAGCTCATAAAGTAATATTATGCTTTGGAATATAAATATGAGGCATTATACACAGCATATAATTTAATCATTCTTGACTCTGGCATAAAAGGCTGGAGGTGAATGCCACCTAGATTAATACTAATTACACCTTGCACCTTTATGAACAGACTGACTGAAGCACTTATCAGCCATGCACACAAGCAGTTTGTTCTAAGCCACACAAACAAAGGAAACAAGGTTCCTTTATCTCCCAGACTTCTGAGCCAGCTTCTCCCCAACTAGAATTAAAAGCCATTTCATACTTCATAGGTACTTTTTGTCAGTGTTTCACCGGAGTTATAACCTCAGCCTTACAATGTATTAAAAAGCTTTGTACAAGTAAATACATAAATATATATCTATATCTCTGTGTGTGTGTGTATCTTTTAAATATGGCAAAACATAAACTTTATGTAATAAAGCCTTACAACTCCTAAAATAGCTTATTTTTACAACGTGTACACACTACCAAGGAAAAAAGTACTACTCTTAAAAGCACATATTTATTGTGTAAACCTCAGTATTTTGTGCAGCCTTTAGGTTCACTGCAATCCTACTGTACTACATTTTTATACTTCTTTAAATAACCACTGGGTGTCACAGTTATCAACAGAAAATGCTTGGGGGACTTTTCCAGGTTTATTTCAATAGGGATTCATATCACCAGAGATAATACCAATTCCTATACCTGTAATGTTAATACCCACTCCCATTCCAAGATGAGGAAATGGCTTCCGCAATTAAAAAAACCCCAAAACCCCACAGAGTTAATACAAACTGTGTTCTTTTAGAAAATGTAGCAAAATGGAGATTTATCTTTCAAATTTAGCCTACAGGTAATATTCTGTCGAACTGCACATTTGTGAAGTTCACTGATGGAGGGGAATGAGGCAATTCAGATTCATGGACTTGAGGAAAAATTTCCATAGGCTTTCTCTTTCAAAAATTAAGTGACATGAGAAACAACTATTTCCTCTCCACTTCACAAGAATCTCATTCACTCAGAGAAAATCTAAATATTTTGGCAGTACAAATAGCACTGTAGCCTTATGCTTCAGGTCCCAGCTCTCAGAATCACACAACTAGGAGAAGAACATGAGTTTCCTTAATTTAAAGGTAAGTTTATGTCTTCATCACAGAAAAGAAAATGTGACCCCAGTGACTATTCAGGCTTGCAAGCAACAGCTTCTTTAAATCATGTGAACTGCTCCATGTCTTTGTTCAGCTGTCAGCCCCAAAGGGACCAAGCAATGCTCACCCCACAGAAAATCCCATGAGAGGAGGAGTGGTGGGCTGGTTTCACCCCACCACATGTGTGTCTCACACCCTGGAGTCCTGAAGAGCTGCTCCAGGCATCCAAAGTGTAGGCAGCACCAAGTAAACTTGCAATTATACAGACTGTGTCACCATGTACATGATCCAAACGACCCACGAGGAAAGGCTGGCATGGCTGTGACACTTGGAGAAGGCAGAGTGGACAGCCAAAGGCCTGGTGCTCCTGAGTGCCTAGGAATGTCTGCAGGATACTTGGGAAGCCTCTGTAGTACACATGCTAAGGGATACTGGTCTGGAGCAGATGCTAAGAGCAGTCAGGGACTCATGTCTGGGATCATTCTGGACAAGAGTTTTGAGGACCTTTGACAGGACCTGTAAGATGTGAAGAAAGAAGGAGGGAGGTATTTCACAGATATCTCCTGTATCTTGGAGTATGACTTTTGAGGGCTGAATTGAGGAGCGTGGGTCAGTTACCAGCTGCCGCATTTCTCATCCCCTACTTTTTCTTACCCATCTCTGAGTTCCAAAATGGAGACAACTGAAAATGGAAGCACAGAACTAACTCAATCCCTGAAAATCAGGCTCCACAGAAGCACCTACGGTTACTGGCCACAGTTCAAGTGGCAGGTGAGAGATACAGGCTGAGACATGGGCAGGTGAGACAGAAATGCCAAACAGGCACTGTCATGAGAGACGTGTAACACATGGCAGGCACCAGCCTCTCTCTCATGCACTATGTTTAGGGCCTCAGATCGCCTTAAGCAAATCACCCTGCCCTGCCCAGCATTTTCCAACTCCTCCATTTCAGCCACTTGCTGCCTGATCAGCTAAAATGACTGTCTCAGCTAGAAATGTGATATTTTTCTTATTTTCTTTCCTTTAACCTATATTCATCCAAGTCCAGATGCACAGAAAAAGCCACATGCAGGAGAATGCAAGCATTATCTAATACATAAAAGATGGATGCATAGAGGAAGAGAATTAAGCTGTTCTTCATGCCCAGCATGGCACGATAAGAAGTAAAGGGTGTGAACTGCAGGTGGGAGTTTTAGATTAGACATTAGAAATGGCTTCTTTTAACAGTAGGCATAATAAGGACTTGAATAGATTGCTTGAGGAGGTTGCAAAGGATTTCAAAAACAGGTTAGAAAAACATTTATCAGGAATCATACTGACATACATGTTTGCAGACTGGAGCAAGGAATGGATTGCTCAAAGTCCATTCCAGTCCTGTTTTCCTGTGATTTTTTGATCCAAGGATGCCTAATGTTCTGGTTTTTTGCTAGAGATTGGTATTAAACAAATCTCACAATCTTAAAAACCTGCCAGCAAAATAATCAGAAGGACTTTCTAAAAAATAAACATTATTCCAATTTCTTTTCTTAGTCAAAAAACCCTCCTACTCTGCAACACATTCAACTACAAAGCTGAATACAGTCAGGAAAATACTGAAAGCATTAGCAGCACTGCTAATACTGTGGCAATAATACAGCAAGTGATCTGAAATCCGTATTTCTTTTGATCAGGTTCTTGCCACTTGTACCTTTCTGTCCTTCTTGGCACCCCAACACAATATCTAATTTTCTAAATTACTTGAGCTTTTATGCACACTTTCATTAACATAGCAGGTGCAGTTATTTAGACCATTAATGTCTTAGCAGTAGTGGAAGTTGGGAGCGACCCCATTGCAAATTAACAGTTCAGACACAAGAGGTGAATGGTGCTTTAAAATACAGCTGGAAATCTTCCACTGTACCCAAACAGGACTTGGTCCAAGGTCCTTGTCTGAAAGCTGCCCTCTTAACACAAGTCACTTGAGTTGGAGGAGAAAAGCATTACAGATTAATTCTGGTTTGTGGAGAAAAGAGGCTCTTTTCTTCCAGCTGAAGTTAAAAGCTGCCAGCAAACATCAGCAACCTATTTTGAAATTTTGGACTGACTCCTCATGTGATTTGACTATGGACTTTTTCTCCACTTGCTATTGTATTATTTCTATTAAGTCAGTCACCAAAAGCTTCTGAGTCAAATTCATTCTTTCTGCCCTTTCCTTTCATACTACTGTGCCACTATTTGTCTTTCCCTTCTCATTCCCATCACTTCTCAGCAATAAGTTCCCTTCCAACAGTTTGAAAGACTGATGCCAACGTTAAGAATTAAGCTACAGGGGAATCCCCTCTATTCAACCTGTTCTACGTTACCTTTCCATTTTGTCTCCTCTTTCTAAACTATAAGCTTTCTGGGACATGGACAGATATTAATTCAAACTAAATGGCTACAAAAGTAGGGTTCACTTGGCCTGTTGGGATCACTGGTACATGGACGTTAAAGGCATTGCATTAATGTACTGCAAATAATGTAATATAATGTCAGATTGTGGCTACTACTGCATACCTTCCTCAGGAAACAGAGAAAACAACCTCCCGGAATTCTTCATGAAGTATTACAAAAAACTATGAAAAAAAGGAGATGCAAAAAAAGGACAGTGTGATGCATCATACTGAGAATGTGCTGCTCATATGTCTAACCACACTGACAATTACTGAATAGAGAACTGGCCACGGAGTGGGGTCCCACAGCATGTGTTTGGTAATTGCATCACCTATGCTACATATTCAGAATAACTTCGGTTGAACTACCTGGCTTATTACTCATGTAACCCTATAGTTAAATGCAGGATATGGCTGCACAGCTCAGCACAGCACTCCTACCAAGGAACTCCAAAACAAGATGCTGCAGAGGTGTGTCACCAGGGCACTCCACCCCGGGTAATGAGCACAGCAGCCAGCTGGGAAGGCAGGCTAAGGCAGGAGACCTGCATGTTCCATAGCCCCAGCCCACAGTCCAGTGTCCCTCTGGGAACGGCAATGAGGAACAGGACAAACGTTAGACCCATCTCACTTCAAAGCCTTTAAGAAACAGCCTTTTGATGTCTACATAGCACATATGGATGTGAAGATAAGATCTGCTTCTCTTTTAACTGAGGGACCTCTCTAAGTCAGATTCCAGTCCTTCTTGTTCACAGCAACCCAAACTGCTCTTCTTCTGTAGAGCTAAAATGATGGCAATGTGATCAGAAGCCACACCAAACTGAGTGTTATGTTGTTGCTGATTAATTACATCATTCAACACATTCTAATTTGTTTTGGTGACCCTATGTGGCCCCACACAGGTACGAATCACAAAAAACGTGCACTGAAGACAGTAGAGCTTACACAGAGGTGTAAGCCAGTCTTAAAACAATGTAAATCTCATTTAGGTAAACAAACAACAGGTCCAATATGTCATCTACCTGAACTTATTAAAACAGCAATCTATACCAAATATTACTTGGGTTAATCACCATGAGTCATACCCACTGAACCTCATTCTGATATTCCTTATTCTTCCTCACATAAAACTTCTGCAGTGTAAAGAGAGCAGGATTAGGCCAAACAATTCCATGAGCTCATTAGCTTCACACCACAAACACAAATCAGACACGTGTAAGAATAAAGAGCCAGTTTGGCAAGATACCATGATGCCAAGTCAGGTCAGTCAGGTTATAATAATTCTTAATTAACACTCTTCCAAGTTTCAGTGTTATTTATTTGCATGCCAGTGTCACTCAGAACAATACAATCCTCTTGCCTCCCTATGAAAACCTTTGAAAAAACTGAAAGAAAAATTTTCAGCCTGATCTGTTCAAAGAGAAATCCAATGCAATGACAAATAAAAATGATAGTTGAACTTGAAAACCCTTAATGAAAATATCTTTAGAAATGAGAACACTGATATATATCCACCGATCAAGAAAAGTGTAAATCAGCACAGGTTGAACACCACAGAAGACATGATTTCTACTATTCTATCTATTTTTGATTATGTTTATCCAAGCAGCAAAAATTCCCCATCTCAGAGGCTTTATATTGCCTTGTCCCTGAAAATGTTCCCTTTTGAAACACTGCTAGTGTTATTCCCTAAGTAATACAAAGATCCAATGTAAAATTCAGCAGGTTGAGCATTCTAGAAGGTTTCATTTAAAAAAATAGTATTTTAATTATGTTTTGAAAATGCTTGACAGTTCAAAAACTATGCAATATTATTCATCAAGATTTGTTTCAAAAGCCAAGTCATGGAAGCAGCTGTTGACAATCTGAATCTCCCTCAATTTACTGTAATCACAGTATCTGTACTTGAAAAAATCCAGACCGAATACCCATAGGGTTTGTTTAATAAATTACCTTATTTACAATTTAAATTAACATTTATAGTTATACATGTTATATAGGTAAAATGGTAAAAACCATTAAAGGTGTTGTAAGGCATAGCTAAAACTGCTGTTCCTATGACAAACTTAGGAACATATGTGAAGTAGCATAGTTTTATTTTTCACATAATATTTGCAATGTATTTCACTACCTTTATTAATATTTTGTTAATAATATTGATAAAACATGAATATTTAATATGCTATAAAAGTAAGATGTAGAGTAATATATTAGTTCTGTGTAGAAGACAGATTAAGGATGTTTTAACATCAAATAACTTGTAAGATTTCAGTGAGCTCATAATGTGTCTATACCAGACATTTTAGGGTATCTGCATGGTAAAACCTTTATAACAATGAAGTAGATGACCCTAAGTCTCTTCTCAGTGTTGAAATAATGCTATCAAAACATTGCTGAAGAAGGCATGTGAGTATGTGTTAGGGGGCAATTGACCTTATAAAATATAAAAATTAATATGAAAAATGAATGCATTTAGTGAACAAAAGTGTCTATTTTACAGTTTTGTTGAAAAGGCTTTATTTTCAAGATGGGATACCTGTATTTATTCTTTATTTTTACAAAGGATAAGAGATTGTGGGAATAAAGAGAAACTGCTGGCAGTTCTGTATACACAGAATGCTTACTGTATTTAATCAGTAAAGGTTTTTAAATTTTCATCTTGCCTTTTGTTCCTATGATAACATTTCTATAGCAATTGTAATAGTGTGCATATTTTTAAAGTAACAAAACTAATTCAGCATCGGTAGCCACCCTTTACTACCTAACGAACTGCACTTAGGCTCTAGTTAGGCCCACGAGTCACAAGACACATACCCTGAAGAACCAAGAGGATGGAGAGCTCTGGGAGCAGCTTCAAGATAAGATGTGGTAGGTCTAAACCCTCAGAGATCCCCAATCCTCAGATCCTTCCTGGTAATGTCCTTAGAGACCTTCTGCTTCTTCATGTGACCTTTCAATACTGGCCTGAGCATCCCTGTCTGGCTAGTTTCCTCCCACAGCTGAGTCTTAGGAACCATTATGGCCTTGAGGACAGATGATGACAGAAGACCAAGAAGGGATGTGACAGTACAGCTGCACAATCCACAAGCCACAGGCTGTTCTCCCAGTAACACAGGAGTAAGTGTTCCACTGCCATGGCTCACTGCGACTGTCAGTGGCACGTTGGCATCTTTCACCCAATATGACACTGTCTGAAATTCCAAATTTACAAATACAGTGGTAGAATGTAGGCCAGAATTCACCTCTTTTAACTCTACTCACCTACAAGTTAGTGATGTACTCTGATGTAGCTGGGCCAGGCTCCTGCAGTGTCACTGCAAGACACCAGAAAGCGACACATCCCATCCTATGATGAGGATCTGGGATGAATCACCCTTGTGAGTGCCTCCACCTCTCCAGAGGAAGCCTAGAAAAATAGCTTGGGCCAACTGCTTAACTTAGAGATGTACAAAGCCAGGCTAGATTAATCCCACAAACTATGTGTTTCAGAAAGAAAGTTCCATCAAGGTTTTCCTGCTAACGCTGTTTTTACACTAATAACAGCAAAGGAGATTTATCAAGCTACCTACTTTGCATTTGTGTCAATGCTCCTGGCAAAATGAAATTAGTTCTGTTCAGCTGTGTCTTTGGCACTGCACATTTTGGCAGGGGACTCCCAACAACACATGGGTATTCTTTTAGCTTCAGGGAGAGGAGTCTTTGTTTTTAAGGACAGAAAGCTCGAGCTCATTTCAGGATGCATTGTGAGGTTTTGAGAGGCCATGGTGTGTAATATAATTAGTTACTTCGAGGTGACAGATTTGTTATAATTCATGAAATCAGGTTCCAACTGTGAAAACGCAGTAAACAGTACTGCCCACAGAAGTACGTCTAGGCATGCACTGAAATATTTAAAAGACCAAGCCTTTGATCCTAATTTTACAAAACTCCCCTTTCCTCCTTCCAGCTGGAACTACTTCCCACCGTGCCTCCCAGCACCGACAGTATCCAGCAGGACACACTCCTCTCTCAGCTGCGGCGCTCTGAAGAGGTGCTATTAAATCAGAGTTACTTACAAAGGTGTTTGTATTTATAGAAAATGAGGAACCACCTCGAAAATTCTACAGATGTAATTGTGTCTATTGTATTATCTTGTCCTGATGGATAAAAATAGGAATGACAATATCTAAGGTGTCCTGCCCAATAGTCCAACTGGTGATGAGTAATGCAGCCAAATGAATGTCAGTAAATCCTACCTACCACACCATGCTTCAGAAACCCTCTTGGCACTCTTCTTTAAGAGAGAAGCCACAAAAGCATGAAGGACTAATCTGCATGTATTTCAAAATATTATATTATGTATGAGGAAAAGATTCAAATAAGGTGTATTAGTTGCTCCAAACATGTCTCAGTAAAAAACTATCTCTGCCTATATTCCACAGATTGTACCCTCTTCAAAAAACCCAAGTATTATAGAAAATTTGGTGAATGTTGCACTTTCAATTTTAGAAATCAGGTTGGTTTAGTACAAAAGACACAAATATTACATTAGTCAAAGACAAAAAAACTAAACTCTCTGATACTAGGAGCCTTTGGAAAAGGATCTGAAGAAACTTTTCTGGAAATCATAATGTAATGTTTAAAGGTCACTGGATCACATGGGTTTAACATCTTACTGCCTGGTGCTAGCCTCAGAACTTGTGTCTTGCATGAGTGTCCTTCTGAAAGCCTAAGTGATCAGTCTCCAATACTGTGCAATGTTCTTTCCCACTCCTGCATCTCAGGCCAGTCTAGTTCTGGAACAATACTCTTTCAAGCATGCAGAAAAAGTACTTTTATGTTGGATTAGTGATGGTGTCTTGGGTTCTTTATCAGAGTAGCTATTTGAAACTTCATGAGGTCTTAAGTCTGAGATCAAGTGCCAGAACTGATGCACCAGAAAACAGATTGGATGAACTGGTAAAGACTTTTTACTATATAAATGTATGGAGCCACACAAAGGTATCCTTTCTCTAATTTTGCAGCTCTTTATTTCAGATGTAAGTACTATGCACTAACAAGGATGGAGAAGCTTGTATGGAAAGTTGTATTTTAAGTAAAGGTACAGTTACAAGAAAAACTAATGATTTCCCTTAAAATAAGTGACACTTAAATAGTGCAATGACATTCTTGTGACACTAGCCTTTAATCTCTTGCCCAAAGGAAGGAAGGTCTGGTTCACTTGCTCTTTTAAACACGGACTTGGAAAACCACATATTCCTGATTAAGAAGGGGAAAAAATTAGTAAGTAATCCCAGGGCTCC
Source organism: Orthonyx spaldingii (assembly GCA_013397795.1). Lineage (NCBI taxonomy): Eukaryota > Metazoa > Chordata > Aves > Passeriformes > Orthonychidae > Orthonyx > Orthonyx spaldingii. The sequence goes on along the minus strand of VZTJ01003254.1, from coordinate 979,889 downwards.
AAGGAGCTATTCACAAGCTTAATGTTAAGATGTAATCTTCTGGTGATTACGTAATAATTTCCCCTCTCTGCCCATTCCAGAGTGGATATGAGATACTACAGTCTACATGTCTGGTCTTGAATGTTTAGTTCCAGGTGTGAGAGCTCATTGCAGTTGCCTATAAAAAGGCCAAGTGTACATGTCATTCTGGGAGAGACAGGTCCTAGTTCCAAGAAGAGGCAATAGAAGGTGGAGTGTCACCCCACTCAGGGTTAGGCTCCAGGAGCTATGTGGGAGTTGGCAGACACAGTTAACAAGCCTGAAATAACAATTGCCTTGAGAGCCAGCAAGAAGTAAAAGGCAGGGGAGCAGCCCTCAGTTAGGAAAAGTAAAATAACTGCAACAATAGAAGGACAAATCTAATCTCACATAAAAGCACGGACAACCCATCTGAGACCCGGACATGAAATTGACACACTGATATTAAGGAACACAGACTACAAAAAACAACAAGCCTGGAAACCTTCATGGAACAAAATCAGTGATTGGCTTTTCTGTGGAGTATCTGCCAGCTCCTGCTGCACACAGGGTCAGAAGGGGATTTTGTAAGTTACAGTGAACACTTACACATATCAAGATGCAGAGAAAAGAAAAATGCAAACACACTGTTAATTCTGTCCAAGTCCACTGCAGCACTGACATGGTGGCCTACTGTCTTTCCAAATCCTGGCTACATGTAACTTATGACTATATCTGAAAATGACTGATAAATCACAGTATACATAGACAGATTTTGCAAGGTGATGTCTAGGATAGACCCAGACAGATAAATCCTGCATGCAAAGCAAGCCTGACATGTCAGATTCACAGCACATGCAATATTGTCTTGCTCAGAGAAATTGCACAGTAAGTACCAGTCTGGCATCACACCCCTTGCACATGCATGTTTTATCTGTCCTTACAGCAAAGCCTGAGTTCTCCCAATACACAGTGTCCTGCACATCCAGAAAGACACCCATGGCAACGGAAATGCAGGGAAAACCATGCCATGTATGCTCTTCCTATGAGGAATTGCACTGACCATGTAATAATATGACAAACCCTGTATTAAACAGGACGTTCTGCACCACATGGCATCCTCAGCACTTTCTGACATTTATTTTTGTGACCACACCATGCTGTGCTTACCCAGGAGAGTGCAGAGGTTAACACCAGTGTATGCACATGAATTTGGTGGACAGAAGACACTGTGTGATTACCTAATATTTAATTAGGTTGCAACAATAGCACTACTGCCCTTATCCTCACCATGCAAGCTCAGCTACAAAGCAACATGATGGTTGCACTGAAGCTTTGGGATATAATATCAGTAACCCCTGAGACACGACAATTATCAAGTCCCCAATACTGCTCCCCCCATAAGACAGGATAGTCTTGTAGAAAGTATATTTATAACCATAGCAAAATTGAAGTTGGGTGGGATACTTTGCAGGTCACTGGTTCAACCACCTGCTCCCTCCATGGCTATCTTCAAAGATAAATTAGGTAGCTCAAAGCCTTTTCCTGTCTAGTTTTGTCTCCATGGATGGAAAATCCACAGACACTCTGGGAAAGTGTTCTGTTACTTGACCACTCTCACTTTGAACTTTTGTTTCCTTACACACAGTTGGAATATCTCTGGGTGCAGTTTCTCCCTTTTGTCTCTCGTCCTGTCGGCACCCATCTCCGAGAGAAGCCTAGTGCCATCTTTCCTGTAATTCCCTCTGGGAAGGTGCACACTGTAATTAGATCCTGGTGTGGCCAAACCCACTTCCTCACACAGCACGTGCTCCAGCCCCTACCACCTCAGCAGCCTGTGCTGAACTTGCTGTTCCCAAAGTGGACAGTGTGTATCCAGCATGGCCTCACCAGTGCTGCACACAGAGCTCACACCTGCTGAGTATACAGATAATGCAGCCCTGCAGGTGCTGAAATCCCATCAGGAACTTCTTTTGTCCACCAGGATGGCTAGGCCCTTTTCTGCTGGGCTACTTCCAAGCCAGCTGCTTCTCAGCTTGTAGTGTCCTATGAGGATAGTCTGTCCCACATTCAGGACTTTGCCCTTGTCTCTGTTGACCAAGACAAGGTTCTCACTGGCCCGCTCCTGCAGCTTGGCAAGCCTACCCTGACTGGCAGCTGTGGCCTCCCGTGTATCAACTGATCTCCCCAGCCTGGCATGGGGATCAGCTGGAAATTTGCTGAGGGTGCACTCTGTACCACCCCATGCACGGTGAACTTGTCAAACAAGACTTGCTGCAGTATTGATCCCTGACCCCTCCTAACTGGGCATCAGTCAAGACTTAGTCCAATGAGACACCACCCTTCAAGCCTGGTCGTACAAACAATTTTTCACACACACAGTCTGCCCACACCACCCACATCTCCCCAGTTATAAGGTTATTGAGGAAGTCTTGTCTAAAGACAAGCTTTCCCCTTGCTCACAAAGCCCAAAGTCAGTGACATTGGGTCAGACACAACTGAACTTAAATGTGTAACATAAGCCTTGGTTCAGTCACCTGAGGTCTTCTAAATGCCATAGACTTTCAAATGTCATAGGGTGTGAGCACAAAATCAAACTGGCCAGCTCCCTCAATACTCAAATTGAGTGCCATGTGGTCCAGTGGACTTGTATATGCCCAGTTTGACAGAGTGGACTTTCTCTGGGTAGTTTCCCTCCTCTGCCCAAACCCTGCTATCAGCCACAGAAACTTGGGAGATGTGGAAGGTTTTTTTTCCAGCAAGGTCCAAGGGGAAAGAGGCCTTGAGGATTTCAACCTTTTCCCTTTCCTTGATCTTTATGGCCAATTCAATCACCCAGTTCTGCAGCAGGCTCACATCTTCCCTTGTCTTCCTTTTGCTGCCAGTTCACCCACAGAAGCTCTTTATGTTGCCCTTCACATCTTTCAGTGGCAACTCCAGCCAAGTTCTGGCTTTCCATCTTCCATATTCCTCTACTAAAATACTGACCATCCTCCTCTGCATGAAGTGACAGAATCTCAGAACAGTGTAATTTGCTTACTATCTGCTGAATGATTTCTAGAAATGCTCTTTAAGGAAGGTGCTTATCTTTCATCCTTATCTCATTTTTTGGAAGTTGCAAGCATATCCAGGTGCCTGTTCAAGCATTTATTTAGCTGGTACTGTGGAAAATGCCATTGTTCTAAATTATTCTTTCTTCCTCTGTTCTTTGTTGTTAGTTGGTTTGTTTCCAGTAACCTCAAATTTGGTGCAGGAGAAAAGGGAAAGTATACACACCTGATAGGGAATCAAACAATTAATTACCTTCATCATGCAGCTTTGACTGCTAATCCACCTTTCCAGGATTTTCACTAATATTTTGTAGTATTACAGCTCTGCTGAAGCAGCCTCACATGGTTATTATCAAATAACCAAGCCCTTAATGAGAGTTCCTTCCTATTATTCAGATCTGGACTATGTGCTTCATCTTCCTCTAAAACAAAATGGAGAAGAAAAAAGTTAAAAAAAGAGAGCTAAATTAGCCAAAGCTTATTAGTTCTAGTCAGCTCATAAGTGACAAATTCAAGGGTTGTTTTTTCATTTTTGACTTTCCAGACCTAGAAAATGGAAGTGTTTCTTGCTTTTCAAGCATTTCTATTTAGTCTAGAGTGTCCCAAGACAGGTTTCTTACACTTAGAGATACCACAACCTCAAAATATTCTACCCTGATAATTTCATTGTTTGTTTTTGACAGGGAGTGATTGGTCTCTTCAGTTTTCTAAACTATCACAATAAATAAGAATTATTTCCGCAACATTTTTTTCTATTAAAGATGTAGGTCTATATAATAGGAAGTTGTGTGAATTACAATATAGTCAGAATTGTACATGTTCTGCATAGTTATGTATTACACCTCTGCTCCATTAACAGGGCTGATACTACAACTGTATTTAAGGTTGCCAAAATTTCTCTTCAAAATTCCTCTTCTGGGTGTTTATAAGTTTGTCATTTTTTACAGCTGAATTGTTGCATTAATTCTGTACTTTTGGGAAACTTTGAAGATGCCTGAATATGATGAACTCATACTTCTGTTATTATAATAGAGTCATCTGTCACAAGTGAGACGTGTTTTGTATTTACCAGTTGACTCTCTAATTGCTCCAAAAGCTGCACACTTATTTGGATTATTAAATCTGCCCTCTCTCATCTGGGTGCAGAACAGAATCAGATCCAAATCAGGGCTTAGCCGATGAAAAACTGACAAAGCATGGTGCCACTACCCCTTTCACAATTCTCTTTTTCCTCTGACTGTGGCAGCCCCAGACCTGTTTTCCAAGAACCCCTCCTGGTGACTAGGAAAAGCCTAGGAGAAGTAAAAACCATCTCTGTGACTACGAAAGCTATAGGTGACAAAGAAGGACAGGAACAGAAGGTGGGAAGGAATTTTTACCATCCCCCACCTCTGGACACTGAGGCACTGAGGACAGGAAAGAATGATGAGCAACTTTACCTTCCTGAAAACCTAGCCTTGATCTTTAAAGTTCAGTTTCGGGTGCCTTTGCAGGGTCTGCACTGCTCTCTGTACTGCTCCTGTCACTTCACCCAAGTCTTTGAATTACAGATTCAGTGATGGCATCTGGGGAGGACCAAGAAAGAACTCAAGAGAGCCAACAACACAGAACAATGGAAATGAGAGTATATACAGCAGTGAAGGGGCTAAAACACAAGCCTTGTGTTCCCCAGCAACGGTTGGTGAGCTAAGGAACACAAAATCAACATTCCCCTCTTTGGAAGACCAATGCTGAATTTAACCCTACAGCCACACCTGGGCAGAGGTCAGGGACAAAGCTCTTTCCAATCTCTCCCTCTGGCGTAAGGGTACTTTGGCTATTATCAGTCAAATATCTTCTGCAGCCTCTGAACAGGGCCAAGGTATCTACTTCAGCTGGCCAGGCCTCCACGAGGTCTCCTTCTCTGGTTTCACTCCTTTCATGCATTTTGTCTCTTCACGGAGTTCTCTATTGGTCTTGGGCCTGTGGTTTCCCTCAGCTGGACTCTGTCAAAGTTCCACTCAAAACACTATTGTTCAAACTTACTAGTTTAACCTAAGCCAGTACTCCTAAAACCTCAGCTTCTGAAGGGGAAGATAATTAGATATTAACCTCAGCTTTCTATGAGGAAAATAAGTTTTGTTATTTCCCTTTGGGTTTTGGAGAAAAGTTGGAGCATACCAAAGATAAAAATTCTAGGCTTTAAACCAAATAACATAAAACATATTATTTCAAGATGCTATTTTTAAAGACCAAGATTTCACTCATCTCATGACTTTTGACCAGAGACTTGGCTCAGGATTTGAGTTTGCTTTCCATCACACAGGAGGGTTAGCAGGGAGAAACCACAAGGCAGAGACCGGGACCCTTAAAATTCCCACTGTCTTCTGACAGCCTGTCCTGACAAATGTGCCTGAACTCTCAACATTGCTGTTAGATCTACAGCAAAACTGCCATTTCCCCCCTTTTTCCATGTCAACGCATGCAGTGACTACAAAAGACAAGACCATCAGCGGGTCTGAAACCTTCCAGTACCCAACCTGGGCAACACCAGGATGCGACTTCGTTAAGCATTTTCCTTTTCCAAAAAAAACTTCCAAAGACAGAATCATAGAATTAGGGTTGGAAGGGACCTTAAAGACCACCCTGTTCCAAACACCCCTGCCATGGGTTGGGACACCTTCCACTAGACCAGGTTGCTCAAAGCCCCATCCAACCTGGCTTGGGGCATCAAACCTCCCCGGACCACCTGTTCCAGTGTCTCACCACTCTCACGTACAAGAATTTCTTCCACACACCCAAACTAATTTCCCCCTCTTTCAGTCTGCACCCGTTTCTCCTGGTCCAAATGGCATCAGGAAACTACCTGAGGCCGGAAATCACCCGGTCACCTCCACGGTGCCACATGGACGGCCGGTCCCCCTGAGACACGTCGGGGCTGCAGGCGTTCACCGCAGCTCGTGTGCGACCGCCCCGGCCCCTCTCCCTCCCCGGGGCTGCCAGGCGCGGGCACACCCCGGGCACATGCCCGGCACCCCCGGCAGCCCCTCGGGCACGACGCCCGGAGCCCTCGCAGGCGCCGCGGGACCCCGCGCGGGCGGCCCGGGCGGTGCCGTTGGGGCGTCCCCGTCCCCCCCGAGGGCCGCCCCGCCGCCGCCCCCCGGCAGCCGTGGGGCC
>VZTJ01003254.1:930874-973463 GCA_013397795.1 Orthonyx spaldingii | reverse complement strand
CCTCCGCTTCCTCCTCCTCCGACTCGGACACCGGCGGAGCCTCCCCGCCCCCGCGGAAGAAAGCCCGGGCCTCCCCGGCGGCGGCGGTGGAGGGAGCAGGAGAGCCCGGGGCTTCCGCGGGCAGAGCAGGCCTCACCTCGTCCCAGTCCCCCTCGCTGCCCGCCGGGCTCGCCCCCGCCGCCGCCCCGCTCAGAGGCAGCAGCAGCAGCGGCGGCATCGCCAGCAGCGCCATGCAGGCCAACGGGGCGGGAGGGGGCCAGCAGCAGCAGCAGCCGCCGCCGCAGGGCCCGGAGGCNGCCGCAGGGCCCGGAGCTGGGCTGCCTGGGCGCCCAGAACGGCGAGGCCTCGGCGGGCACGGCCGCCGGTGACCAGCTGGCCCACGCCAACGGGCTGCTGCCCTCGGCCAACAGCGGCGGCCCCGGCGGCAGCAGCCCCGGCGGCCTCGGCGTCAACAACGGGGTGCCTGCCGCCGGGGGGCCCGGCCCGGCCGCCGCCGAGCTGGGGGGCAGCGGCGGCGGCAGCGCCCTGAAGAAGAAGAAACGGCTCTCGCAGTCCGACGAGGACGTGATCCGGCTGATCGGGCAGCACCTCCACGGGCTGGGGCTCAAGTAAGTGGCCGCGGTGGGCGAGGGGCAGCGCGGCCGGCACAGGGGGGAGGCTCCTTCCTTCTTTTCCTGCGGCGCCCTGACCGGAGGGTGCCCCCGGGGGCAGCCCCGCACACACGCCCCGCCGTCCTCCGCTCCGTCCGCAGGGAGGGTCCGGCGCGGGGTCCCCGTGGAGGATGGGCAGCCCCCCCGAAGCGGGGAGGAGGGGAGAGGAAGGGACCCCCGGCGCGGGGGGTTGGTGGCCAGAACAGCCCCGTGGCAGCCCGGTGGTCTCCGGCGAGGGGAGAGCGGTGCCCGGGTGCGAGGCAGAGCGGTGGGGCAGGCCCGCTCCCAGAAAAAGGGAGCCGGAGATGTGTTTTCCGAGCCTATGCCGCTGTCTAGCGAAGGGACAGGACAGGAGCTTCCCCTGCCAGGGATGGCAATATGGAAGTCGAGTTGCACACCGATAAGGGTAGATCAATACAAATGTGTTAGTGGGGGAGAAGTTATCTGGTAAACATAATGGAGCCTGCAGCTGGGCGTAGGGGGGCAGCTTTTCGCAGATGAGCTCCAAGATTTGGCTTGTCAGCTGGGAGGAAGCGACACAAAGTAAACTGCCACTTAAACAGGCTGTTTGGTTTCACTCTGGAAACCTTTGGCCCTCTAAATGGTGAAGGCCTCTCTAGATTTGTGCTGGACACGTGTATTTGCTAATAGTTTTACTTGGAAACAAGAAATGAGAATGTTGGCCCTTCCTTAAAATCAGAATAGAGAAAATAATTTCCCAGTGGAGCAGGGAAGTCTTAAGCGTTTAATCATAATGCTTTGTGAGTAAAGCTAAAGCTAGCCAGCATGTCAATTTTGGAAGGAGGCTAGAGAAGTCCTGCGAAGTGCTTATGTAGCTACCACAAAAGAAGTCCTCAAAACACTGCAGAATGGGTCAGCTATAAAGAACATATTCCATAAAATAAATTGCCTCTGACACAAGAGGCAAGTTTACAGCAGCAGACAACTCGTGACTATTCATAGACGACACCACAGTAAATAAGCTATTTTTAGTATAAAAGGGGGAGGGCTACAGGTTCCTGAGTTTGTTTATTTTTTTTTAAGGAACCAGTCTTTTAAGAAGTGATGAAGAAGAAAAAATCAAGCTTGTGACAGATGTTGTAGCTCTCCTTGTTCTTTTAGGGGGGAGGGGGCAGGGAATGGCAGCCAGTAGCCAACAGCTTTGTAGACTTTATCTTCCTTCATGAAGTTTATCTTCTGTACAGGGATGGCTGTTTGTGGTGGCTGGTAAGTCACACTACTTTATGGTACTTCAGCAAAGCTTTCAAGCTCCTTGACAACTTACTTTAGGTAGAGGTAGCTTTTCACATGTCTCTGGCAAGTGAGATCATCTTTTTGAACAAGCATCTGAATCTGGTCATAGTGTTCTTGTTTTATTAAAGTTCCTTAAAATATGGTGAACTGTTATCATAGCAGGCGGTGTATTTGTGAGGGTGAAACTGGTCGGGTTTTTTTACACTGTATCTCTCCTGCAGCCAGACTGTTGATCTCCTCATGCAAGAGTCAGGATGTCGTTTAGAACATCCTTCAGCTACCAAATTCCGCAATCATGTCATGGAAGGAGAATGGGATAAGGTAACGTAGGGCTTATAGGACTGTATTAACCACTGTTGAAATTTATAGTATCTGTGAGAGAATTCAAAATTCACCCTCCTTATATACTTTTTTTTTCTTATGCCGATTTCTGCAGGCGGAGAACGACCTGAATGAACTTAAGGCCTTAGTGCATTCTCCGCATGCAATTGTGGTAAGAGGCACACTTGAACTCTTTCAGAGCTGTGTAGTTGGACTAATTGTAGTGGTGTAATCTTTCACTATGGAGTTGGTTGTCCATAGTTCTTGTTTTCTCTTTTTTGTTTACTTTAAGCTGCTTGCATGCTATCTCAAACGTCATACTAATCTGAACTTTTTTAATTCTGTTGTAGAATGTGAGATAGGCAGCCCAAAAGTATTGAGGTTAAGATTTGGTGTACTGAATGTTAAAACTCTATTAAACATACCTAACTGATAAAATATAAGTCTTGTCAGTCCTAAAATAGGTCAGTTTCTGTAGAAACTGCCTATGTTGAATACTAATTTCAACCTTGAAATACTTCTCACAATCTCTGTGTTTGTAGGAGTTAGGTTTTCTTGAGGAAAGAGAAGTTTAGAAATAAAATGCAGTAATACTACTGTGGAGTTGGCATTGTTATAGCACATTACAAGAAGATAGAGGCTGCTATAGACTATGAACAATACTGTTGCTTTTCCAGATGGCTTTTAAAGAGCAAATGCATTTGTATTGCTGTTTGGGATTTTATTTAGAGCTTTTTCTCTTTGGGTGGCTTTAAAAAAAAAAAGATAAACCTAGAAATAGAAGGTTGGTGGATCCTGTGACTTGACAACTACAATATGTGTTGTTATGACCTCAGTTGCTTTGAGTAAAGTGTTTCTTGTTTTGATTTTTATATCTCAAGATGAAAATCATTACTTGGCTCTTCAAAGAGCTTGTTCCGTTGTATTTCAACGTTTATTTTAATGAGATGAGGTTAGAACAACTATGGTCACTTAGGAAGAAAACAGTAGCAAGGCTTTTTGAAGTGTCTGTGACTGTAAACAATGAGGAATCAGCTGATGGCTGCTTAGTTCCACTTCTAGCTGATTCATTTGTTGTCAAGACAATTTCCTGTCTGGTGGGGGAGGGAGAGAAAGAGAACAGGAAGTGAAGTAGGAAAAACAGATGTTTAACAAAACATCAGAGGGTACTTGACAGAAGTTTACATTTGGTTCTATTAATTTGGTCAAAGCTTGGCACCTCTTAATTAGACCAGTAGTTCACTTTCTCTTTTCTCAAAGACTTGAAGGAGTGTAGAATGTTGCATGCAACTTTCAATAGTTTGTGTAGACTGAAAGTATGGAACTGCTATGTGGGAATATGAATGGTCATTTGAAACAAATTTTCTCATATTTCTGACTTCTGAAGTAATGAAGTTTGTCTATAGTATTAAAGTGTTTTGCATGTCAGTGAGTCAAGAGGTTTAATTGAGTTATCAATATTGTACTTTTTGGAGAACTCAGTTTGAGAAAAAAGAATGTTTTCCTTCTGTTATTCTGAAGGGCTCTGAGAGCATTCTCTAATGTTGATGTCTTAACTGGTTCCATAAAGCTTGGCGCAGTAAAAATACTTGGTTCAGACTGAACTTTACCTGAACCAATATTAACTATTTGCTTTTTAAAGTTGATCTCCTTTATATCAACTCGATATAATTTAAAACAGGTAACAGTTTTGAATGTCTTACATGTGTGTGTAAGACAGCATTATTTGCAAGGATAAAGTTGAGCTTGTGTGTGTTCCATTGTGTGCACACTGTCTCCTCCTCCCTCCCTGTCCAGCTTTTGTGCACATGGTTCAGATTCTGGGTGGGCGTTAGTGTTGTCAGCAGCTGGACAGCTAGAGCAAGATGGTTACAGGTAAGGAGGGATGCTTTATGCTCTGTAGGTATTCCCAACTGCAGTAAAGTCAGAGCTAATGAAGGTGATAAATGTCGTGATCAGGAAAAGTCCAAACAAGGTGCTGCTGGTGCTGCTGCAGGTAACTCTTTTAAAAATAGAAAATCGGATTTTGAGTTTCCTGACTTGTGACTCACACTGTGTGACTAGATGTTTTAAAAATGTGTGCATACAAGAAGAATGGGTACCTAAAAATTTAGATGACACAGAGTATTTAACTAAGTAGGGTGTGTGTTTTGTGGTTTGTTTTTGGTTTGTGGTTTGGGTGGGTTTGTTGGGGTTTTTTTTCCTTCTAGTTAATAAGGCTGTAGACGAAATAACCAGGATATATAGCTTCTTTTGAAATGTCTGGTCAGTGAAGGGAGATGCATATGTGTTTTAAAAATTCTCCTCATGTTTAATTTCCTGGTTTCTGCAAAGTGCCTCAAGTTCTACAGGTGAAAATACTAAATATGAAATGACTGATCTCAATTTTTAAAGTTTGATGCAGTGTGTTGATATGGGGGGGGGAGGAGGGTGTGGCAGCACACAGGACAGTTTGCTGTTTCTATATGTGTCAACACAACTGAGTGCTATATAGTGTGTGGTTAGTCATGTTTACTTTTCCAGCATGTAAGGTACAGCTGTCTTAGAGAATCTGTAGGAAAACTTTATAATTGAATCAAGCATGATGTTTTTCCTTGAGTAACAGTTAGAAAGCACCAATGTCAAGCCAGCTTGAGGTTTTGCTTACTTTGGGGCTACTCAGGCATATAATGGCATCTGTCTTAATTGGGTACTTGATTGGACCTAGGAAGAAACTTGGAGATTTTTCATCTATAGTCACCTAGAAAATACCTTCAAATTATTCTCTTTACTTATTCTAGAGGTACACAGCCTGCAGCAGGTATTACAATCTAAAAAATGAGTTAAATATTATCATTTGAGCAAAGTGCTCCACCTGCCTGCGTGGTGTCCCTCTTGCTACCAACATTAAGAGCAGTTCCCTGTTGGAGCTAATTACTCCCTGTGTGGCAGGACTTGGTATGGTTGAAGCTTCATTAAATTCCTTGCTGAATTTTGTAGACCAGAATATTTTCTGCCCTTTACATATCAGGGCATTTAAGTTTTGGATTATTTCTAAGTGCTTTCATCAGTGTTTTACCAAACTATCAAAGTAAAAGACTACAGGAAAAAGAAAACTGAGGTCTTAGTTCTGCAGGCTGTAAGTAGACAGCGACTGTGTTGAGTTTGTTTTGAAATATCTGCTGATAATTTCACCATGTATTTTAGTTACCTATTTAATTTCAAAGAACAGTTTTTTCAGCAATGTTTACTTATTTTGAACTCTTAGTACATTAATAAAACTGCTGTGGAGCTTGTTAAGATACGCAGGTTGAAAATAACACCAAAATCTAAACCTCAACTTAGATTATTTTGCATTTACTCATTAAATTTCTGAAGATTCACTGCTAGTTACAGTTACTGATCAGAATGACCCAATTTCTTGCCTGTGGCAGTATATTTGTCCTGTTCCTTGCACAGTTTTGTTTGCTGAAGTTTTCACCTTTGGCTACATAGTGCTGGTGAGTTATGGTACATGCCAGACTTCCTAGAATTTAGGATTCTGAAAGGGGTTTTCCTACTGACAATTAGGACAAGGAAGGAGTACAGTAGTAAGCATTTGTCTTAGTAGTCGAAGGCTGTGGTTTGAAGAAAGAAAAATTCTAATAGTGCATACACTAAAACAAACAAACAAAACCCTGTAAATCTATTAACTCTTAGTTTTGCCCCAGGGTAATCTGAGTTCAATTTGCACTTAAATAATGGCTTGTAGAAACAAAGTAATGCACTTTATCCTCATCCTTTCTGTAGAGGTGAAAGACAGGATGAGGTAGTAATAAGTGAACAAAACCAGCCAGACTGCAGTGCTGAGACTGTCATGTTGGGCTCTTCCAAGGGTCCTTCAGGGTGAGGAATCTTGGCTATAAGCTGCGCAGTGGTGGTGTCTGAATTTTAAATTGTTCAGCAGTAATGAGTGTCACGATGTTGAATTTCCTTTGCAAACACTGAGATGATAACAAATCCCAGGCACTTGTGTTACTTTGGTATGGTTTCAATTATGATAATTTTGATTTCCCTTCTTTAGTAAGGCAGCTAAAGAATATGGAGAAAGAATAAGCTTCTTAAACAGTGGAGTCTGTGCTTTTACTTTATAGTTGCCAATATTGTAAACAGTTCTTTTCTAGAAGTTGTTCGGGCTGTAAAAGAGATGGTGTACCCAGAGTGGTCTTGGATGTCATAGAAGGTGGTGTTGGAAGAAATTAGAAGTACTGTTAGGAGGGCATAGAGGAGTTCAGAGACGTCTATTTGTCAGCAAAGTCACTAATTGCACAAAAATGAGAAGTAGGAGACAGTGAGTGTCCCAATGTTAAAAAATGACCTGCAGTGTGATGTTACTGGAGTGTGACTTTTGCCTTAAGGAAGTTCATGCCATTGTTTGAGTGTGCTGTAGGGCAAGTTTTGGAGCAGTTATCAAAATAGCTTATAACGAATCAATTTAATTTCCCCATCAAGACTTTAGTCCCTGCCCTTTGCTATCAATAAATTACTATTTCAAACTGCTTATCTTTTATTCTAATTCTCCATTATGGGAACAGTAGATTGCTGCATGAAATGTATAATATTTTGTTTTTCTGGAGGCCTTTATACTCCTAATATGCCTAAGTCACACATGGCACTGATAGCTCTTCTTTTTGAAACCATACTTTCTAAGCTAGAACTGAAATTGCACCTCTTTGGCAACAGTATTGCCAAAGTCGTAGTATTCCTGCAATGCTTTCATGGAATTGATGGGATTTATGTTATAAAACCCATGTTATAGGGGTTTTCTGCCCTTTTTACTTTTTCCTCTAACAAAGTGAAATTAATGTGCCAAGTCCTAAAAGTAGGGAGGGAGAAAGGTGGGTTCTCACACTTAATGGAAATATGATATAAATTTAGTAAATATTATATGCACTGAATGGAGAAGGAAGATAGGGAGGGATTACAGTTTTTATTACAATCTGGAAATATCAGTCTATTTCTTATCTGGTGGTGATCATCAGTGTGAGGTGGCCAGGGGCAGTGAAATAGAGTGTGTCTGCTGCCTGGGCATCTCCATCTATCCTGGAGAGCATGTGCACTGCTGGTGGAGGAAGCTCTCATCCCTCCTGCTGCTGGTATATAAGCAAACAGCGTGAGGTCTGCTGGCCTGCTGCATGGAGCCAGCCAGTGGGGTTGTAAATAATTGGGATAGCTCTGATTTGGTTTTTCACATGTCAGAACATGGAAAAAAGTTGTCTCACCTGGAAGAACTGTGCAGTAGTGGTCTAATAATTCCAAATTCAAATAAACTAAAGAGCTGGGTTGGGAGTGCAATACAGGCTTGCCTGTCAGATACAGGACAGTGACAAGTTTGAACATAAATCATCTTTACTGTGTCATGTTTTATGCTTCACAAAGCTGTGTGGTAAGTTAATAGCACTGTATGTGGAAACATCATTCTTTTGAAGAACTGAGTGTCTCTGGAAATGAAAATGCTTTATGTTTTAACTTTGGATTTAACATCTACTAAGCCTTAAACTTTCATGTGAGCTTTAATAGGACAGGAACATCTTAAACTTCCCGATTATCCCTCTGCTTAAGGAGGCTGGCAGTGTGTTTGAAACTAAGTAAACATTGACCAAATATGAGCATGAAAATAGTGAGGTGCCTGAGGTCTGATGAAAGCAAAGGAAACTGGTGATTGAACTGGTGGTGTATTCATTAGAAAAGCAAATGTAATTTGCTGTACTTTATCTCCAGTCTGTTTCTCACCAGGATGTCTAGGCATGTACGTTTTCCTCTTTAAGCTGGTGGGTTTTATGGACCAAAAATGTCATTTCTGTCCGATAACTGCTAGCAGCAAAGAATGGGTACAAACACAAGATAGTTGGTTTAATCCAGAAACAACCAAACTGTGTTTCTACTAAACTAGTATTAGAAATTTCTAGGACTTCAGGTTTTTTTAATATAGTGACTTAATGCCCAATTTTCCTTTTTTTTTTAAATGCAGATTTCCTTTTTTTAATCCGCAGATATTTGTTGTTAGAATAGCAGACTTGATTTTTTTTTGAAGAAAACAACCAAAAACTGTACAAGTAAAAGGAACACTATGAAGTAACAGCATTTAATTCAGAGAGTTGAAGTGACCCCTAAATGTAGGAAAGTATTTTTTTTCTGTAATCCTGAAAACAACACCCAAGGAAAACAAGTTAACATGGAAGAACAAAAAAACCCCAAAACCTCAGGCATTGTCAGTTTGTTACTGTTACATGTTATGCAGCTATGCAGACAGTCCGTGTCAACTCCTGTGTAAGCAATGTGAGAACTTGAGTTGTCCTGTTGTGTTCTGTGCTGTCATGCAGTCTTAAATATGTGAATAGCTGATTTGGGGCCCTGTTCCTGATAGAATGTTACACTGGAAAGCCTGTCTAATGCAGGGTTTGAAGAATGATAACTAAAGGGAGAGCGGGTGAAATTGGGACCAGTTGCAGTGGGCATCTGAGGAATGAGATAGAAATGTTCTTGGATCCCCATCAGGCAGGGAGGAAATTCGTGGATAGCTTGATTGCTGCAATGTTGTTGAAAACTCAAGAAAGAAATTGAGTAATGAAACATTACTTAGAGCTGTATTTCTGAAGGGCATAGTAGAATGGTTTCTACTGTTCTGTTTAGGCTCAAACGTTTTCTGAAACTTCAGTCAACCTTTTTCCCCTGACTGCTGCTTTCTGTCATGTCAGAGGATGAAGTTTTTGCTGCTGCAGCAGAAGTACCTGGAATACCTGGAGGATGGCAAGGTCCTGGAGGCACTTCAGGTTCTACGCTGTGAACTGACACCTCTGAAATATAATACAGAACGCATTCATGTCCTCAGTGGGTAAGTTTGGACTTTGAGAGCTCTTGCAGAGAAGTTTTTTAAGAAATTCCTGTAGCTTTTGATAGCTGATGTTGTGAAGACTCAAGCTGTATTAAAGCTACTATCCTGGTGATGAATAAGCTGTAGTGAGATGTGATAAAATGCTACTGAGTAAAGAATACTGTTCAGCAGACAGTATTTTGTTTCACATGCTTGAAAACAACCTGATGATGATTTACTTTTATACTAGTAGAACCCAAGTTAATACATACATATGAATGGTTTTCTGATCTTTAGAATTATTAGCCAGTTACCTTATAATTGAGTTAAATAAGTGAGTATAATCTGGTTTGTTATTAGATGAAAATAAGACATTTCTGCCTTCGTAAAATTGCTTGTATTTTGTTTTTTTTTTCTATGAACAGTTTGCAGAAAATGTGTGTTTACGTGAAAGAGTTCCCTGCCTTTTTCCCTCTTGGTCTCAAGCTTAAGTCACCTGTTCACAGTTCATTAAAAATGCTATGATCTGTGTCATGCTTAAAAGTGAAAAGAATGATTCCAAAAAGACGTGGTCTGTTGGTGTATGTGCACTTTTGAAACAGGTACCTGATGTGTAGCCATGCAGAAGACTTGCGTGCAAAAGCAGAGTGGGAAGGGAAAGGAACAGCTTCCAGATCTAAACTTTTGGACAAACTCCAGAGTAAGATGTTCTAGTGCTTAGAATTTCTTCTCACCTCTGTAAATCCGGTATAACTTACATGTCCCAGGGAATTGACTTTTACCTGTGTTCGCTGGTTGGTTGGTTTTTTGTATTTCTTGGTTCATTGGGATGCCTTTAGGTGCCTTTACCCTTTGGTCTTCTGTACCTAACCTTTTGCTGTCTGTGGTAAACTATTTGTAATAAGAACTGCTATTTCTTAGCTCTGCTGCATGCAGTAGTGATATAACTTGGTGATTAAACGTGTGGTTTAGGGAGGGGTGGGCTTGTGTTATAAATGCGTGAGTGGTGGAAACTGAGTGTGGCTTGTAACCACTAGTGATACTGGTACTGATTGATAGTGGTCTCGTACATTGCTCTGAATTATGGTTTCTCCTCTCTTGTGGCTGTTGTAATACTGTGTACCAGAGTTATAGAACCCATGGTATTCTGTATTTGCATAGTGCTAAGAGGTAATTCCTTAAAGAAACACAGCTTTTTTTACAATGTTACAGATTTTGTTAAATACTGAGTTTTGAGTTAACTTGTGTAAATGGTGCTTGTTGGTCAGGACAACATACTCTATAACAGCAAATACCTTGCATACACCTCTGCTTTCCAGAAGTTCATGCTTCTAATTCCAGGTGTATAGCTGTAAATTTGACAAGCTGTGTGCTATTATCTACTAAAATCTTTTCCAAAACCACTCAAATCAAAGTATGCTCTTACTTGTAACTTGCTTTTGATAAGTCTTTTTCTTCACTTGTTTGTTTTTTCTTACTAACTCCTCTGAAGCCTACCTACCCCCATCAGTGATGCTTCCTCCGAGGCGTTTACAGAACCTGCTCCGCCAGGCTGTGGAACTCCAACGGGACCGGTGCCTATATCACAACACGAAACTAGACAGCAATCTAGATTCTGTCTCGCTGCTAATAGATCACGTTTGTAGTAGGTAAGAAACCCTCCTGACTTCTGACACGGGCAACAGTATCTTGGTCTTTTAAAATAATCTAATTGTTAGCAGAAACATGAAAACTATTCTGAGCTGGTTGAACAGGAATTTACCAGGAAAAAACAGTTCTCGCAGAGCAGTGGAGGTCGGGAGTAAAGAAGGTGTGTAGAGGAGATTTTGGTAGCTGGATGTGGGGTGATGGGATCAGACTGAAGGTTTAAAATTTTAATCAGATTGGTATAAAAAGAAGATAGTACAATGCCAATCCATAGCCACTTGTTTCTTGTCGTTTTGGACAGCCAGTCTGTTTATTCATCAGCACAGGATTGCTGTGTTCTTTCACTGGATCAGTAGTGCGTTGCTTATGCAGACTCTATCTTCAAGGTTACTGGAATGCAGAAAGCCTACTGCAGCATGCTTCTGTGAACTCAACTTTCAGCTGTAACTTTTAATAGTGGACACAGGTGCTTTTAGACACAAAGGCTAAGACAGAGGAGAAATATGCAATAGATTTTTCAGATTTACATAATATAAAATATTAGTAATATGAAGAACTGTTTTCTCAGATTTGTAGGGCAGTAAGAATTGAATGTCTCATAGCTTAGTATTGGCTCTTTAGACTGTCTGGGTAACTTTGTTTGGTGACAAAATGGATGCTGCTTCTGCACCTTCAAAATGCAGTACTCTAATAGACATGAAAGAGGAAGATGTTTGTTTTTAACAAATGGCTGACTTGAGCAGTTTTTCATCATCCAGCAAAGCTTGGCTAAGGACCTAAAAACTCAGTGTAGCTTTTATGGAAACTGCTGTTCTGTGCATGGTGGATTAAGGGAATGAGGGCTAGAACTTAAGGGCTGTGTAGGATATCCTTATATATTTGTCCCTGTAGTAGGCTAACACTTGGGCTTAGAGGGGAATTGTTTTCATGTTCAGCTTAGCTCATCTGAGGAAGTTAATTAAGAACTGATAAACTTGCTTGTACAAATTTTCTGAACTCAACTGCTTTGACTTGCATTCTTGGGTTGGAATCAGTTTTTGAAGATGCAGACTTCCATAGCATTTCACTGTAACCATCTTAAAGTTTTAAAATTACTATCTTTGGCACTTTATGTATTCAAGTAACCTTTTAGCTCGTAATTTTGCTGCATTGCATTGTTTCAGCAGCTATGTGTGTGCAGATGTTCCACTGTTGCCCATTTTAAGAGCTGTTGAAAATGATCATATACTGGTGTTGTGGCTTCCCTTCTTCAGAAGTGAGTCTTAAGATCAGACTAAAAGAGATTTAACCTTTAAACAAGTCCATAAATAGTATTTGGATGTTGTGCAACAGGTTTGATAGTACTAATCAAACCCCAAAGAGTATTCAAGATCACTGTGAAGAGCATGATTTGCTGAAGTCAGATATAAAAGATACTACATGAAACAAACCTGGGTTTGAATTTCTCCCATCTGAATCTATTTGCTGACGTAAAAGTTTGGCCATAGTTTGGGTTTTTGGTTTGTTGGTTCCTTTTTTTCCACTAAAGTAGTACTTCCTAAGCTTGCATATTTGGTGTGTATATACATACACAGATACTCATGGCTACTGTAATTTAAACAACAACAACAATGAAAACCCCAATAAAAAAAGTACCCAAAAATCGACTTGAAAAGAAAGGCTTCCATTCTGTCCTCATCCTATTGTACCTACCTGTTGCAGGGGTCTGAGTTCAGTTTGTGGTGTGCTGTACAGGCTGCCATGCTTGGGCATAATGAGGTGAGTTAGACAGTGGAAGCCAAATTTTGATGAAGCTGTCAGAAGCATCAGCAGTTTAATACCTTACACAATTCAAGTTTTGTGCTACTTAAATGATAGAACACTGATACGTTTCCATTTTTTAGTTGGAACTAATCTGTTTTGGACTTACGGCAATATTTTCGTTAAGCATGTTTGAATTGCACTAATAGGCAAAATGTTTAACTATAAAACTCACTTGGTAAGAGTGGGAGATGTGAGTGAGACACTACTAGGAGTGAAGGTGAAGGATTTCATCTTATTGTGCCAGAGATTTTGATAGCAGAGAATTGATGCTCTTGGGGATGATGATTTTTGGTTTTGAGAGCCTTTGGCCTAGTTGGGTGTCTTCGGGTTTTTTTGGTGCGGTTTTTTTTGTTCATTGGTTTTTTGGTTTTCTTTGTTGAGGAATAAATCTTTTGTATGTACAGGGAATAAAAAAGTAGCTGTTTAGTGTTTTACTCTATAATTTTGAACTTGTGTAAGTACAACAATACTGAAATAAAGCATTTAATAAAGTTTCCTATGCGAATGACATAATTCAGCTGTTTTGTGCTGAACAGAATAATTTGTAATGAAACACTTCAAAACAGATAAAGAAAAACCTTTGAGCTTCAGTAATATCTGATTACCACGACCAGAAGCTGTTAAGACAACTGATTTTGGTTTCTTGTTTCAAGACTGCTGCTATTTCCTTCCACAGCCAGGTTATTTAATGTAACTTTGCTCTCTGTGAAGTCAAACTTGTAGAGTTCTGTGTGTCACTAGTTAAGTGAAGAGGACGTTTTGTGAGGGCACTGATCCAACTGGGTTGTGAACAGCATAATTCAGTCCTGGGATGTGTCTGCAGCAGCTCTATCAACTATGTGTCACCCCTTCTAGGAACCTAAAGGCATCTTGCTGTGAAAACTCTGTGCTGCAGCATTATCCTGCTTGCTTTTCATGTCTACAAAACCTTGGGTGCTTTTCTTAAGCTTTAAGAGGGAAGAGCTATTGTTCCATAGAGTATTATTTTGAAATGAAGTGTTAAAAAGACTTTCCTGGGACACAGTGTGCCCCTTGTATTTGTGTGTTATGGATGCAGCCTCACCTCCTAGAGCGAGTTGCTGCTCTGAGTAAAAACATGAACTTACAACAATATGGCCAAATAATAATGAAACACTGCTCCTGTAGGTGCACATGACCGTGGAAGGGCTTGTCTGCTTCCCTCTAGACTTCAAGGAAAAACAAAGTCTTCTTTTATTGGTGGGGCTCTTTACCTTGGGTTCAGTGTTCTTCCAGGGGCAACCAGGCAGTTCCTGGTCAGCTGAAAGCAGGAGCAGAACACACTTGTGTTTCTCTATAAACAAGTAAGTATAGACATACCCAAGGGAGCCAATTACAGATATTTATTTTTATATATATATATATATATATATATATGTATGTACATTTTATCTTCCTCTACCATAAGACAGGAAATGAGACTGTATGGTTGTTCAGTGCTGCTTGATAGTCTTTAAGCACAGACTAAGAAGCTTTTTCTAATAAAAGAAAATAGCCTAAGAGGGTACAGACACTATGTGAAGCAGAACTTTTTCTAGCTTCAGGTAAGAAGTAGTTTTTTAGGTGTCTGTCAGCCTGGCTACCAACAAACTGTATTTGTAAACAAATATGAAATAAGTTTGCTGCTTAAATTGTTGGGGAGGCTGTTTGATTTTACATTTTTATTTTTCTTTCCTTTGGTGAGTGGGGTGTTTTGGTTTTGCTTTGTTTGGTTTTTTAAGCCAGTTTATCTCCAGTGATAAATAAAACTTTACGTTCTAGGAGACTGCCATTCCCTTAGTACCACTGTGTCTCATCAGAGTTGTGTTGCCCTGGGTGCTGTAAAAATTCAGGCTAAGACTAAACCACTTCAGGAGCTCTGCAGCTGAAGAAAAAATGTCTGTGGTTAGAGACTATCTTTTAGTGCATCTTAACAATGAACT
Source organism: Orthonyx spaldingii (assembly GCA_013397795.1). Taxonomy (NCBI): domain Eukaryota; kingdom Metazoa; phylum Chordata; class Aves; order Passeriformes; family Orthonychidae; genus Orthonyx; species Orthonyx spaldingii. Next base: position 959,016 of record VZTJ01003254.1, on the reverse strand, counting down.
TGTACTTCTTGCAGTATTACTTGGAAATGCAGATATTGCTATAAAAACCTACATTTATTTTATCTTAGCTCTGAAATTCTTATTTGAGAGCTTGTAGGCAAGATTTAAATCAAATAACACTTGTCTGCAGTTCTCACCTAACTTAATGTTTTGACTGTTAGCTTTTTCTCAGTGTGTAACTGGAATATTAAATACTGGCTCTAGAGGAATGTTTGAATCTTCTTCAGTAGTTTATCGTGTAATATTGTGTTTGATAAACATAACATTTTACAAAATAATGTAGATTTTGTGAGAGAACTGTTCCAGTTGAAAGCTTAATGGTGTCTTGCTAGTTATGCTTAGATATTATATGTAGTACTCTGCAAAGAAAGTGAAAAATGACAAAACGAAGGCAAAGAAACATCTAATTTATTGCAAGGTCACATTCAGGAAAAGGAACTTTTATGTAAGAATAATTTCTTAGGAAGATATAGGGAAGTGAGTTAGATGCCTACAAAAACCTCATGAGTAAAAACATTGCACCTGTGGTTCAAAGACACCTATACTATAGTATTTTCTATACATCAGAAAATTATATAGTAATAAAATGTTACACTCCTGATGAAATCAGTTTTATTCCAAGTTACATGAAAGCATAACAAATTATGTGAGTGAAACAAGAACAGTTCTGTGTTCTTATGGTTAATTATGATGACTTGATGGTGTGCACTTGTTGCTGGATTAAAACACTTCATTCTGTACTTATTTGAAGCAGCTGTTAATAGAGTTTTCTAAGTTGTCTGGTTTTGCATTTAAATATAGTTTTTGTTTGATTGGGTTTTTTTAATAGCTTGATTTTTAAAATTCTTAGTACTTTCTTCCTAATCTGCAATTGCATCCCTTTGTTTTCCCAGGAAACAGTTCCCATGCTATACCCAGCAGATCCTAACAGAGCACTGTAATGAAGTGTGGTTCTGTAAATTCTCCAACGACGGCACTAAATTAGCAACAGGATCTAAGGACACAACTGTTATTATATGGCAGGTTGATCCAGTAAGTGTGCAAAGTGTGAAAACATGTGTGACTTGTCTTTGCCTTCCCTCTCAGCTTTCTCCTGCTATGATGGTGTGATTCTTGTAGGAGAGGCTAACATGGACTGTAGCCCTCTTACATCCCATTTCCTGGAATGTAAAAGTCTTGTAAGTGTTGTAGCTGTAGGATATTTCGTGCATCTTTCCTGCACATATCTGCTCATCTATAAATAAAGAGAGTGATTGATGACTCTAAGGCTGTTTTGACTCATAGAAGTGATTATGAAAGTATGTCCATATATTTCATAACACTTGAAGACTGTGAATAAACTTGAACATACACAGCATTTGAAGTCGCTAATGCTTGTGAAATACTATCAGAAATAAGATCCGTATGGGTTTTTAACCACACAGCTGCAGGCTGGGATGTGAGGTGGAAAATCAAAGGTTTTTGCAGTTCCATACTGGTCTTAGGTAAGATTTGAGAGCTGAGTTTCTTTTCTTTCCCTTTAGGTTAGGAAGCCATATAATCTGAGTCCTTTTTGCTATAAAATTGCTGGGAGGACTTAAAACCCTGTTCCATGTGCATAGTTGTTACGTAGGCCCAGAACTAACAGCAGGAACCATGGCTTTTTCAGGCATAAGAACTGCTGTGGTTTCTGTGTTACTGGGGCCAGTGTGCTCTGGGTCGAGAGCTGCATAGCAGCAAAGCTGACTTCTGTTATTTAGTTTGGAAATCATCTCTATTTTGTTTGTTGGTTTTGGTTTGGTTTTTTTTAACAGTAATTTAGGTAAATTAAGGATCAAATGTGTTTTGCTATTAACTTGTCACTTGATTGTTAGATGCACGTCTTCCTTTTGTATTGATAGGTTTTAATACCAAACACCTTGATTATCACATCTTAAAGTGAATTGTTAGCTAATAGCTGCTTTATAAAACCAAATAAATGTTTTGTGAGTGTTTAGACTAACTCTTTTGACCAGGAGTTGCTAAAGAATAAAAATCTCTAAAACATAGTTAGTGGGAAAGCAGTCTTATAGAGTTCTATTGGTTCATCTTTTTTTTTTCTTTTTTGTTGCTTTAAAAATAAAGATTGAAACCCTTTCAGGCAGGTGCCTAAATAGCATTAGGCCACATCAAATGATTCATTTTCATATTGGCCAGAGAATGCTTTTCACATTTCCTGTAGCAGTTGACAGTGTCTTTTGACCTGTAAATTTAATCTGGTTTTCAAAGCTTTGGGTATATAGAATCATTTTAATCTGTTTGCATAAACTGCGTGGAAACATCTGTCCAACAATGTCTGGGCAAGTGATGGGAGAGCAGTGTTTTTAATGACCAGTATTTGATTTTTCCACACACACTTCACGTGTGTGAGAATCCTTCATTTCTCCCATTCTTTTCTTTGTCACCCCTCTTGAAGTGTAATGACACTGCTGCAATGTGTTTTCTTAATTTCATACCTTGAATTTCTTATTTCTTTTCTAAGACCCAGCTACATGTCTAGACTGTTTTAACCCATGCTTCTGTTGTCATTTTCGTGTGCTAATCTCAAAGTTCTAGCGCAGCATTAAATAGTGTCTTGAGTTGACTGGGTTTGTGTGGGATGCATTATTTGACTGTCAGGAAGTGTGGTAGAATCTCTGTGGAGCACAAAGAATAAGCACACTCTGTGCATCACATTGTCTAACATGCATCTTCTTTGTTAAAAGTTCTCCTTTAACTGGCTCCTTACAAAAATCCTGTCTGCCTTTTCTGAAAACCCTTGACAGGTTTTTGGTGTTTCAGCCAAGGAGCTCAACTACTGCAGACTTGAGTTGATGCCTGAATAGTTGCTTGTCATACACAACAAAAATTTGGGAAACTGCATGTAAAGGATAGAAGTGCTGGTGTTTCTTTTGGTGGTGGGTGGGAGGCAGATTGACTACATTTGGGGATGTTTGCCTGAAATACCACTGACTGCTGTTTTAGAGCATGGTATAGCAGTCTTATGGTATTTGAAGGGAAGTATGAGAGCAGAATGGAAGATAGTAACAGCCACAGAGTTCTATCATTAGAAGAGGAATATCTTAATGTATCGTGTTCCTCATGAGTTTCAAATATGCTGAAGTGACAGGCTACTTTAATCCTGTTGTAAAAAGAAATGTATCTGTTCCAGACAAGCTCCAGGATGAGATGATGTCAGACATGACTCAGTTTCCTTGAAAAATCACTGTAGCTACAGACACAGCAGTGTCTAATGCAGTCCAGGAATAATGATTAGGATGCAAAAGGGGTCTTGAGGAGGTCCGTTCCTTTGCCCCTCTTTCTCTGCACTCTGAAGGTTATTCTTAGCTCACTTTCTTTTGAGGAATTTACTTTTTCTAGCCAGCAGGACCCCCAGTGCTGCAGGCTGGCTGAGAGTCACAAAATCCCTCACAGCTGATCCCAGGATACAATCCTGCATGTCACTCTTCCTCTGTTCTTTCTCCTTAGAATCAAGAAGTGCTCTGTTGATTAATACTGGGGGGGAAAAAAGAGAGAAGGGACAATTAGAGAAATCAAGCTGGATTTTCAAATTAGTCACTCTTTCTGAAAAGGAATTGGAGATACAACCATCTGCCATGCATGGAAAAAAACGGGGGAGGGTGGGTGGAGGGAGAACAATTTGATTGCCCTTTCCAAGAGGTTTCAAAATAATTATTGTCAGCATTTTAACAAGCTGTGTTCTACTTGTGTATATGTATACTGTTACCAAGAGCCAGTGCTAATACTGTACTGAAGCATGTTTCTGTATTTAGGAAGCCAGTGTGTGGTTGTTTCACAGTATCTAGCTGTACTATTTATTTTTATAAGCTTCGTGAAAGTCAAGTTCCTCTGACGAGGCAGCAGTAAAACAGTTGTAATATAGAGATGATACAAGATGCTGCATGTGCCAAGTATGCTTCATTCACCAAATCTGGCAGAAAACAGCTTGCTGTAGGCAACACTTCTGAAATAAGAACACCTCTCAAGGAAGTTTTTAAAAATATCTTTCTGTAAATCTTCTTTCTTGAACAGGATCCAGCAGACACAAGATAGACACAAGTTTATAAAAATATTGGCACTTCAAGGTTTTTCCTTGTCAGCATCTGTGAAGGTTTTGGTTCTCTGTTTAACCATAACAGGCTTCCAACATGTCTTTACTTTTAATAAAGTAACTTAATTCTGTAAAATATAGATAATAGTACTTTCATATTCCAGTATATGTGGAAAGACTTGATGCTGCAGAAGTCTTCTGTACTAAAGCAAGTGTAATGTAATGTATAACTTTGTACATGGTGGCATTTCATGACTTTTATGTTCAGAATCATCGAAGATTAGAGCAAAAAATAGCTACGAGTGTTCTTGTTTTGAAGGTTAAAACTTAGAAGCTTTTGTTTTCTGGCCCTGTAAACTGGCAAGCCTGTCATGCTGTAGATGGACACTGTAGAAATGTGAAATGTGGTGAGAGTTCATTTGCATTGTCTCAAGAGCACCTCTCTGGTTGCAGGACACTCACCAACTAAAACTACTTAAGACGTTAGAAGGTCATGCGTATGGCGTCTCCTACATTGCCTGGAGTCCAGATGACAACTACCTTGTTGCCTGTGGCCCAGATGATTGTTCTGAGCTTTGGCTCTGGAATGTACAAGTAAGTACAAGAAAAAGAAAACTTTGTGGTCAGCCTGCTGCTTTGGTTTCCATATCTAAATGCTTCAGGTGTGAAAGAAGTAATTGCTGTAAACTTGTGCCAAGGTGTGAGTATAAAGAAGAGATGCTGATCGCACTGCCCCCCTCTCAATTTGAACAAATAATTATGGCAGCCTTCAAATTCTCTTTGCACTTTGGACAGAACTGAAATTGGAGTTCAAGTCTGAGTATCTGGGATTGTGCAGCAATTTGGGTATATCTGGTTAATGATCATTTCTGAGAAGGGATGGCATAAATGCATCGGAGAGCTTCTGAAGAGAAGGACAGCAAATGAATCAAGAGAGGCAGAGGGCAGAATTAGCATCAAAGGGAAGCAGTTGCTCATTGATAATTTTAACAATTAGCAAAAGTAAAAGATGCAAACTATTTTATTTCATGTAACCCTCTCAGTCATGTTAGTGAAAGATCCACAGGGGCTTAAATTTATGATTTCAGAACTTGATCTTTGTCAGGCACTAAGGCATTTTGCCATTTCCTCCATGAATTTGAAAATCACTTTCTGGTGTTGAATTTTATAGGCACTTGAGTTGATATAAAAGCTTCCCTTGCCTCAGCTGAGAGCTGTATAGACTTCCTTGTGCTGCCTTGGACTCTGAACAAATTTAGTTTCCTAAAACAAAAACGTTCCCTTTCTTCACCCTTGGAACACTTTTCTTCTGTTTCATTGACTAAATTGGCTCAGTGAAGAGCACTACTGACAATGCCACTCATTGGTGTTCTCTCTTGTGAAATGGTGGCTTTATATGCTAGGGTTGAAAGCTGAATTTTGGCATGGAGAACTTCAGCTCAAGGAGGAAAACATTCTAAATACTGTGATATTCATACCTTCTTACTAAAATGTATTTTGTCACCTCTTTTCTTCTAGTCTCTTTCTGCGTCCTTTCTTTCAGTGTTTTGGTTTTTTTCATTTCATAGTGCTTGTCACTCTCTTGGCTTGTTCATATAATTTCTTAAACTCATAATCTTTCAGCTGTCTGACATACCAGCTATTACATCTCTCTTGACTTGAGAGACAAAAGAAATTGTCCCAAATCAAGTCCAGATTCACTGGAGATGCTAAAGTAGTTCCGCCTTTCTATTGCATTATTCATAAATATGTGAAATAAATACTTTCAATAAATATGTTGAAATATATGCACTTTCAAACGCTACACGTCAGATAAAATTACCAGTGCCTTTTTGGGAAAGAGTTCTGGTATAAGGCCTTGCTGCTTTTGTTTGTTTTCCAGACTGGGGAGCTGAGGACAAAGATGAGCCAGTCTCATGAAGACAGTTTAACAAGCGTGGCCTGGAATCCTGATGGGAAGCGTTTTGTAACGGGAGGACAGCGTGGACAGTTCTATCAGTGTGTAAGTTCTCTGCATCTGCCCTTGGAAAGCAAAGCAAGAAATTAAAGTCTGGTCGATGCTTTTTCAGACTTTGTCTGTGTGCATACGCTAAAGCTTCTGATCCTTTATAATTCAAAGAAGCAATACATTAATGCAGGTGTTTTAGCAGCATTTCTGTAAGGAGCAGTTTGAAGCGTTTGAGCATCTTCAGTCTGCCTAAAGGAGGATTTGTGGTCTGGAATTTTTTTTCTTAGCTGCTTCAGAAAAAAACACTAATAAAAAGCAGTACTTTTGTCTACAAATGTTTTTATTCCACAGAATTTTGACTACATCTTCCTTAGTTGTTGCATGCTGCCTTTGCTCAGTGAAAACAGAAATTTGAGACCCTCATTACTTGACTAGTGTTGGCTTGGGGTGGTGGTCCACAGTCTCACCATATTCTTGATTATTTTTTCAATGGTTCCCAGAAAAATATTGTAGTATGCAAGCCTCACTGTGAAGGTCAGCTCAGTGATGGGGTGCAGATGGCACGTGTCATGCACGAGAAAACAAGTGACAGAAGGGATTCTCTGCTCTCCAGGGCAGATTCCTACAAAAGCCCTTGGTTAAGACAACCAGCTCCCAATTCATTAAGCCCTCCCTTGTAAAGGGTAAGATTGCTTTCTGTAGCAAATGTGTGAATAGAAAGTGGAAAATATTTTTATTTGTGTCACAGCTCCTCAGAAATCTGAGACTAATGGTTCAATGTTTGTTGGTTTTTTTCCTTCTGCTCAGGATTTAGATGGTAATCTCCTTGACTCCTGGGAAGGGGTGAGAGTACAATGCCTTTGGTGCTTGAGTGATGGGAAAACTGTTCTAGCGTCGGACACACACCAGCGAATTCGGGGTTATAACTTCGAGGATCTCACAGACAGGAACATGTAACTACCTCTTTTTTTGGTTCTGAATTCCTGCTTCTTAGTGTCAGAAGAAAAGTGAGGAGGGGTGTGAGGGACAGGATGGGAAACAGGTTATTAAATGCTCTCAAAAGAAGACAATAACATGGGATAAGAATTAGTGAGCAAGTTCCAAGAAGCAACATTAGATCAAGTATTAGAAATAACTTCCCAAGCACTTCCTAAGTAGGTTTGTGGTGGATGTTTTGGCATTTCTATCATCATGAGTGCTTATAGTCCTCCCAATTCCTGACATATTCTAGTAGGTCGTGCCTTGAATTTAGGAGTTGGAGTTGAGGTCTGAAGTCCCTTTTAGTCTTGATATTTGGCATAAGTATAAGGAAGTATTGCAGACCTGGCTTGTATTGATGTATAGAGTCATACCTAGTTTCAAATTCAGAACTGTTTTTCCCTGATAATATTGCAGAGACAGCACATGCCTTTTGTCTTAGTGATGCATCATTATCTGGTTATCTTGACACTTGTGTCTTATTGTTTCAGAGTACAAGAAGATCACCCTATTATGTCGTTTACTATTTCAAAAAATGGCCGTTTAGCTTTGTTAAATGTAGCAACTCAGGTGAGTTGGGGATGTTGAAATGGAAATAAATCTGCTTGCAACTGCTACCTGTTTTTAAATATTTAGATGTGAATTGGAATGTTTGATATTAAGTAGTTCCATATTGTGTAATATAAAGGCCTTAATGTTCATAAATATAGCATGGAATTCTCTGACAAGAAGGTGATTTTATTCTTGAGACCTGATTTTTTTATTTTTTTGACCGATTTATGGTAAAGAGTTACATATTGTGAAATATGTACTATTAAATGTTATTATCTGGCTGTTGCATTGAGAAGCCAGGTACAACAAGAACTGTGGCACATTGACATATCTGGGGGCATGAGAATTAGATTTTATTTATCTATTTCTACTTTTAAAACTTTGGGTAAGAATAAGAGCTTTCAGAGCGGAAGGGACCAAAGGCTAAAAGTTTAGTTTAGTAATTTGATACATCATTACTTCATCTAGTAACAGTGCTGAAGTTGACTCTAAAGTAGTGTACTTTCATGTGTAATTCTTTTCATCATTCAGAAGAATGCCATTAATAATGTTTCTTGATAGAATAACATCCTTTATATTTCTTATTTCCAGGGAGTTCACTTATGGGACTTACAAGACAGAGTTTTAGTGAGAAAGTATCAAGGTGTTACACAAGGATTTTACACAATTCACTCGTGTTTTGGAGGTCATAACGAAGATTTCATTGCGAGTGGCAGTGAAGGTAACACCATTCTCCTTTGTAGAGAAAACTGGAACACTGTATCCTTTCTATACCTGCATTTTATAGATGACAGTTGCTAACAACAACATTATAAAAGCAAGCCAACTGGTTCATGAAATAAATTTGAGGTGTGCTGAGATTGTGGCATACTTCAAGAAGTAATTGTGGGCTGGCAGAAAGAATCTTCTGAGAGGATGGCAGAGGTAGAACACTTTAATGACTCTTTTGTGTTCCTCCTCTAAAGCAAATGCATCTGCACAGTTTTAATTAGAAGTGGGTGGGGTGTTCTTGAGGATTTTTCTTTTTGTGGTATGGTATTTAGACTTCTGGTTTGAATAAAGAATACTTCTGGGGAATAACAGCTTCATTTGCCTGTTGAAGATGCAGGTGTGGTGAGGTTATTTTAATTTCAGTAGAATCATTTTAATTACAGACAGAGTAGTCTCAAATTAAGCACTTGTTGATGTAGTCTGGTAGGGTTTCTTGATGATTAAAGGCTTTGTGGTATGTTTTTATTCAGCTCACTGTGGCAAGAGTAGAAATTTGTTAAAAGCTTATGTGTTGAATTGGTTCAATTCTGTCACTGATGTAGTGCCATCACCTGCCATGTAAGTCACTTAAAATTCAAGCTTATGCAGGGCTAAGAATTACACTTGTAATATGTAAACAAATTACTGTGAGTGCTGTGTAACTCACTGTTCCTGGGAAACAAGGTTGGCCAAGGCATTTCCTACAGTTTTTGGAAAATACTAAATATGTCTAAAATAAAACCAAGTTTCACCCTCTGATTATATCCCGTGGAATATGACTGAAGGACAGTACCTCTAGTCCTCCAATCCAGTGTGAACCTCTTTCCATGGCTGGACAAGTTTCTTGGTTTGAGACCTGAGTGCCTGAAAGTTCAGGATTTGTTTAGCCATAACTATGTGCGTGTGTAGGTGTAGATACTGTAGTGCACCAGTCCTTTTTCCCCCCTCTAGTTTATTGACTTTTTACTGTCTTCAGTGTTTAAAAACCACTGTAATTGAAACTGATGGTAAGGAACTGATGGTTCCTTAAATTTGAATTATCTGAAGCCATTGCCTCTTTGGAGATGTAGCTACTGAGAGACTATTTTTAAAAAACAAGCAAACAAAAATAAGTCACATTGTCATAGCCTTTTTTAAAAATTAATTGATCACTTTGTCATAGCCTCTTAAAACATGTTGTCAGCTAGGTAGGAGTTTTCCTGACAATTTTATCCATAGGAAGAAAATGGAAGTCTCTCTCAAAGGGGAATTAACTGCTGCCTTAATGTAGCTATCTTGTTTTTTCCAAACCAAAATGCAGACATTCTGACAAGTACCAAAGTGCTGCTTTGTGTTCAGGCTTTGGTTCTCTGACAGAGCAGAGGCTTGTGTGTCCAGTGTGTGAATTGTGTTGTTTGGTGAGTGGCACGGATATGTGGTCCCCTTGAAATCCTAAGTGGAATGTAAGCACAGCCAGAACATTTACATCAACACAAGCACATGTGAAGGTGGCACCCTCAATTGGGCTGGTTCAGCACAAGACAAGGGAGTTACCACATGGTTCCATGAGGCTTTTCTAGCAGGGAAGTCAGAGAGCAGGTTTGTTTTGTAAGGGGCTGGGAGGAGGAATAGAGGAAGATTGGTTTATTTACTAAGTCTTGAGAGTGATATTTATGTCAGAGCCTTTCAAATGGATCAAAATACTTTTCATTTGATATGCTGGACCCAAATACTAGGCTTCTGTGTAATACTAGTAATGCATACTTGTCCAGTTTGTGTAGCTCTGTTTGGAATATTCCACAGACATTCCTAGAGAGGTAAACCCACAGACTGGTTACAGGCTGCTGGTCTACGGCTGGAACATCCCCCTTTCTCCCCATCCCATTTATTCTTAATTATGGTTGGTTATAAAGAGTAGTTCTTCTCTAAACATTGCAGTAGAGTGCCTAACCACCCCACTAATCTATTTCTAGCATGTCGCTAGAAGTAATTAAAAGCTTCCCATCACAGAATAGGATCTGCAGGGTGTATTTGTGTCTACTTCAATATGTACAAATTGATATCTTTAAATATCACATAATAATTGGTTGTCAAAGACAGTAATAGCTCACAATTTGAGCCATTAAGCTTTGCCCTCCTTCGCTTGCTTGTTTGCACTTTCAGTGAAGTGTTACAGGTTTTTAAGATGTTTTTCATAAACTATAGAGCTGTGATCTTATCTGGTACTCATCAACAGGAGGTGGTTACAATTATTCTGTCTTAGTACTCATGAGTTTATAATGCATTTACTAATCTGCAAATACAGTTATTTGAGGGGAAAATAAAAAGTGCAGGTCTTCCTTTTAAATACCATTACAACCCTATACCTGTAATTAAAGAGTAGCTTGGTTTCTCTCTTCAGCCATGTGTTGTCTTATTTGCATTGCAGTCAAATGTTCAAACACCAAGTGTAGTAGACTTGCAGGTGTTAAAAAAGAAGGTGTCTCTTAATGGAAGGGCTTTGCCAGTTTTGATCAGTTTTAAAGGAAAACTTTTGTTGGTGCTGTTGCACGCTCGAGACTTGGGTTTCTGACACGGGTTTTACACTGTTAACGAGAGCTGGTGTGGGAGCGCTGTTGGCTGCACAGCCGTGTCACTGCAGAGCCGAGCTGCTTACACTGCTTTGCCCTGTTTCTGGCTCAGATCACAAAGTGTACATCTGGCACAAGCGCAGCGAGCTGCCCATCGCGGAGCTGACGGGGCACACGCGCACGGTGAACTGTGTGAGCTGGAACCCGCAGGTCCCGGCCATGATGGCCAGCGCCTCCGATGACGGCACCGTTAGGATATGGGGACCAGCGCCTTTCGTAGACAGCCAGGATATTGAAGGTAAAAAAACACATGCTGCTAAAAAATCAGTCACTGCTTTGTTTTGGTTTTTCTAGCGTGTGACTGTTGATTTTTAGCTGAGTTACTAGTCTTGTGGAATAAAAAAGAAACAACCGGTATTTCCAAAATTACCCTGACACGGCCCTATAGAAAACTGTGGTGTTGCTTAAGACCTTAGGATTATATTAACTTTTTTATGCAGACTCCTTACAAATCTTGTTTCCAATGCTTGAGGTTTAGTAATGTACAATGTTATTAAAATTTAAACAGCGCATTTTAACCACACTGCAAATTGAGTAATGGTATTGCAATGCTTACAAAAGGAATATTCCAAGTCTAGAGAGAGAGTAAACTTTACCTAAGAAAATTCATGCAAAATTGAATCTTTACTAACCATCAACAGCCGTATGTGTCCAGGGGAGAGAGAGAGACAATGCTCATTTTTTTTCTGCTATAATGCACACAGGTGTTCCCAGCCTTTCTTGCCTCCCCCAGGATTGTTAAAGAGATGACTGCTGGGGAGTTGTTGTGCAGTTTATATGCTTCTGTCATTATGTATTCAACCTTGGAGTAAGAATTTACAGGAGACATTAAAATGATGTATAGTATATCCTATTGCCACAGGACCTTGTGGATGTGACTTCAAGGGGAACCTGGGCAAATTAATCAAAGAGAAATCCATTAAGTGCTGTTAGATAGGTAAACACCTCTAGTTCAGAATGTCCCTTAGGTAAAAATGGTTGAAAGTTGGAAGGATATTAGGAGGAAGAATTACCTCCTCTCCCTGCTCCAGTGCTTTCTGACACATCTGCTTCTAGTCTTGGACTAGGTGGACCAGCCAGGCTAATCTGTTTGTAACACCTGGAATGCCCCCATAAGGAGTCAGAGCCTGTCCTCCAGCTAGTTTTACTCATGGCTTTGTTGTTTGGTTTTCTCCAGTGAGCTGCTTGCTCACTCTTTCTTAGTTCTTCCAGAAAATGAACTAGTAAGTGCCATAAAAACCAAACCAACAGCAAATGGATTTCTCACAGCAGTGCTTTTGCAAGAGGTGTAGGTGCGTGGAATAACACCTAACCACTTAGGAATCCTAAATGGGTGACAAGACAGCTCTGTAATTAGCACACTCCCCTAGAACTTGTATGTAAATGTGTGTTACTTCTTTTGGACCAGGTGCTTTTTGAGTATCCACACCTAACACACTAAATTAATTTCTAGATTGATACGAATAATTTTATCTAAAATAAGTAGTTTTTAGCATGGAATTTAGCTACAGTATAAGATCCATTAACTAGTGCATGTTCAGTTAAAATGCATGTAAATACACTGTATTAATTTCCTTATGATAGAAATATGAACTGTTGCGAAGATCTTCAAGCTGTGATTTCTTTCTCTCTATGTTTTTGTTTTACTCAGAGGAATGCAGTAGCATGGATAGTTGATGGCGAATGTGGAGCAGACGACTTCAGTTTAACTTAATTAGTCGTATTTTAAATGGCTTGGGATTTGGTGCAAACAAACATGATTGATAGCTGGACAGACATGCTCGTCATGAAAAAGAACCATTTCTGAAGCCCGGTTGGGGCCAAACATTTACCACCTTTGCTTCATAGTAACCAGTCGAGATGAAGCACGTCCTTAGAACTTTGTTGGACACCGTGTTGAAATTACCCCCCCCATCGGTTGTGAAGAACTGTGCTACATTCAGGCTAACCATTGAACTCAATATATATATTTTTCCCTCCTGCCTTTTTGTCTGGCAGGCTACTGTTCTTGTTGCTCTTCTGTGTAATGAAGTTTAAATGCTTGTTTGGAACACTTTATTTAACAGTTTAGAAGGCTTGATAGAAAGAGTGCTTTAGTCTGAAGAGTATACATTGGATAGGAAAGTATTTCCTTCTCTTGTTTCTCAAGTCTCTCTCCGCCTTACTTAGCTTGAGATCTTTGCAGCTTGGTTCATGGATTCTAGCCTTGCCCGTTGCGCAGTATATCTATCAATTGAGATGATAAACCAATGAACTATGTCAAAAGCACTCTCAGTATCACATTTGACAAAAAGTTTTGTACTTTTCACATAGCTCGTTGCCCTGCAAAGGGGTTAACAGCACAATTTTTTAAAAATAAATTATTTATAGGATTAAAATGACTTCATTTGTATACATTTGGAATTAAAACAATGCAAGAAGTGTCGTGAAACACGGTATCACTGATGCTTTTCTGGAGTGTCCTGAGACCCAATCAAAAGTAGTGGCTGGAAGGAGATTTATGTAGGCAGTAAAGCTTGTTTCAGATGGAGGAATTCACTGTCCATCTTAACTGATAAACTGTATTAGGAAAAAAAGCATTCAGACTGCACCACCAATCTAAGAGTTTAAACAAGAAGAGGTCTTTTTGGTTTTTTTCATTACATAAATATATGCAACAATGCTGGTATAAAAGGTAGACTACACTTTGAGGGAGGAATGTGTTGAAAGACTCCTTTCTTCACAAAGTCAACACTTTGTATAAGTAATTTACGTAAAAATCATAATTAAACACTTGTATTATGATGGAAAATTTATCTGATAAACAAGGGTGGACCGATTTTGTTGTTGAGAATATACTTATAAGTTTGCAGATTTAAATGCCTTTGCCAGAACTTGTTGGAAGCTGGTGCTGTGAATGTCTTGACACGTGTAGGAATAGTTCCACTAATGTCCCGTGTTAAGAAAAAAAGAGACATTTATAATTTAAATATTTATTCCTTTTGACATAAACAGATGGCCTGGCACCTCTGTGCTTCTGCACTACACACAAATCCATTATGGGATGGCACTGGATTCCCTTTTGCCACCTAGGGTGGAAGGGTAGTGTTGGTACTGCTGCAAAGTCAAGAAGGAGCAGGGAAGGGCATGCCACCAGGAGTCATGTGAACAGAAGTGTGGACTTCATCCTTTCATGAGATAATAATCTAGTGTCCTTATTAGTCATGTGTGGAAGAAGGGTGGGGGAAGGTTTGCTGGAATTCCTGGGAAGAGAGGTGTAGCCACTTCGATGAATGGGAATGTGGTGCAAAGTGAAGGTTAGCAGGTTAGTTTGGTTTTTTTCTTTTAGATTCCAGCCATCAGGTGGTGTGTGTTTGTCTTGCCTTGTGTGCAAACTTAAGCATGAGTTAAGATTCTGATACTGTGGTTGAGACCAGCCCCAAATCTGACATAAGAGTCTTCTAATACCTCCAAAACCAGGTAGGAACTTAACATTCAGCCTTAAAACTAAGGTGAATGCTTTGATGGCAATTACTGTTTCACAGCACTGGGAATACATGTGTAAACTTGAGATTATAAATCAGTTCCTTCTTCCTTTAATCAGTTCTGGAGGGAGCTCTTTATTTCTCTTCCTACTTCAGACAGTGTAGGATGAGTCAGGCTTGATTAGTGTGGCGTTGGTGTTGCAGGAAAACAGACAAGTTTGGTCAAATTGGAGTAAGCTAAACCTTGGAGTTTAAGGGAAAATTAATTACCTAAATTGTAAGCAGTAAATTGTAAAAGTGTTTTACATATTCAAAATATGGCATAATTCATAAGCAATGCCAGTATGTGAATCTTTGGAAGTTACTCTAGTATTGTCTTACTCTGGAACTTATGTTTTCAAACCAAATATTGTTGAGGGAGAGTAAGGAGAATAATGGTTTTGATGTCTCTTAATGTCTCATACAATGGTCTGTCACTACGTACTCATGGAAATAAAGTGGGAGCTTTAGGCAGGTGGGGAAGGCTGGATCAAATCTCAGTGTAGATTTAAAGTCTCATATGCTTTTCAGCAGGCATTTTTAATGTGATGGCCATAACTAACCAGAGTGAGACTCCTTCCCTGGTACAGCTGTGGGGGGTGTTTGGGCTGATGCCTGTTTTCCACAGCAGTGCAATTAGGAATGTAAACCTAGGACCTCTGCCAAAGTACTGCCCCTCTCTTCTAGACTTGGTTTGTCCCTCTGAAGGACACTTGAGGTGTTTAGAAGCTGAGTTAGGAAGAAGTACATGTGGGATCTCTCTCCCTTAGCATCCTGGTGCAGCCATGCCATGTAAAGGCAAGCTCCAAGCAGGTGGCACTGCTTCCAGTGTGTGTCAGGAACAGCCTGTTTACATCTCATGGGGGATGAGCAGACAGGACAGAAAGGTGAGGTTAATCTTCATTTTGCCACACTACTCAGTCCCATAGCAACTGCCACTAGAGATGCAGCAATGACCACCATCCCAACCTGGAGATGAAAGAGCAACCTAAACTATTTCCAACACATTGCATATTCACACTATGTGGATTGAAAAGTACCAATACTTTTTGTGCACAGACTATAAAATGAGACGGGGGTGGGGTGGGGGGAAAAAACCCAAATAAGTTTGCTCATTTGCAACACATTGATTTCCATGTGCTTAAAAATGTTCATAGGCTGGAGTGTAAGGCTGGAACAAGTACACACCCACAATAAATTACTGTATTTCTAGTCAGCAGGCCCATGGTTTTAGAGAGGAAAATACTGTGTGTACTCATTTTGTAATTTTCTCTGGTCACCTGTTGGCTTAAAATATTCACAGTAGCCCCAGGTTATTATCAAGGCAGATCTTAAAATACTGAAGCATTTTATTATCTGAATGTTCTTTAGCTGTTCAGGTAAGTAATTTTCAAGGCACAATGGAACACAAAAGGGAAAATGGTAGCTCTGTTCATGTTTCGGAGGGGAGGGAAGTGGGGGAAATGACACCTTTGTTTTTAAATTCCCTCTGTCTTTTCTAAAGTTCTCCAACTTTAAAGTTAACTTCTCTTTATGATTGGAGCAAAGATGCAAGCTAGAAATCTACCCAGATCTTGCCAGTTACTTCTCAACTTGGCTTCAACCAGGTAATGTTTAATAAAACTCTGTCTGCTGTTGGGAGTTGGTGTCCAGTTGTGTATTACTACACTGCTAAGTGATACTCCCACCCAAGATCAGTTGTAAAGGCTTCCTTAGCGGGAAGCCAGGCCTCGTACAATTAGCTGTAGTTCAAGGGGATATGTTGTAGATCCAAATGGGGAGGGAGGTAGAGAAAGAAGAATGGACATAAAAAGCAGGATTTACTGACCAACAAACAAACTACTGTAACTCAAGGGGGAGGAGGAAAAATGCACTTTCAATAGTTTGTCCATATTTTTAGTTACAAAATACACTTGTATCTAATTTCTTTTTGAGATGACTATTAAGAGGAATACCCATCCCGTAAATGGCTAATCCTCCTTTTGCCCTCCTGTCTTTTCCACATTGGCTCGAGTCCATTTTCAGCTGCCATACTTGATTTTTGAAAACTGCTACTTTTAACGATATCTAGAAAGCAAAATCATTAACTATGACACTTTTTTTGAACAGGGTGGACTTAATTGAAGTGTGCAGTGTTGAACTACTGCTGCAGTAGCTGCCTCTAGTTGAACTAAACTGTAGCCAAGTTTTCTGTCTATTCATCCAGATAATCTGGAGTCAGTAAAACATCTGTGAGAGTGTTCCTCCCATCTGGTATGAGTGTGTGTGTGCATGTGTTCCACGAACAGACAGAGAGCCAAATGTTCTAGGTACTTGTCATGTTTTATTGCATACTTTAAGTCGTGTGTATGTGAAGTGTCCTTTGACCAGAAGGTTTTGGTTAATATCAGTATATTTTTATAAATTTGGAATTCATTGTGCCCCATCTTTTTTCATAAACATTTTTCATTCTTAGGGTATATGTGCTAGATTTGAAACTTAACATTTTTAGGCACAGATGGAAAAAGTTATTGGCTCCTTGAAAACATATGGGACAAAATGGATCCTCAAAGCATGTATGTACTTACAAACCAAGCTGTAGAGATCAAGAAAAGAACTTTATTGTTGATCTCAAGATTTCTAAATTGTCAAGATTTATATGGAGTTGTGGTGGAACTAGTTAACACTTAGAGCTTTTGGTATGTAATGACTATTTGCTATGGACTGATATTAAATGTTTCAAAGGATTGCGTTCTTAAACTTTCTGGATTTTTGTTACTCTCCTCGGATATTATTAAGTAGTTAAAAATTTCTTTGCTATATTACATTAAAAACATAAGAACTTTGGGTCTCGTATTTATTTTCACTTGTTTTACTAATTATTTACAGAACACCGTTTTAACTTTTTTATTTTATAAATGTGTAGTATTTTAAACATATCTTTAAAAATTGTTCAATTGGAACTACATTAACTTCTGATTTGTTTTTATTAGGATTTTTAAAAAGAAAAATACACTTTTTCCATGTTGGTGCACAGCACTTAACAGAAATGTTTGTATTCCCTTTCTTTCAATTCAATAAACAATAAATAACTGGAATGAATAGTTCTTAGTTTCCCTAACTTCACTTATATGACTGACTTGGATGTTAATTTCTTGATCATTAATTATAGATTTCTTCCATAGTATTTCACTTCCTCGCTAGGAAAATTAATTTGTGGCAGCGTAGCTGCAGATGAGTCACTCAGTGCTGTGTGCAGGCTCTCCAGTCTCTGCTGTCTGGCTCTAATCCACCTCACTTTGTGCTTGCACTGTACTTTAGCACTCGACTTGCTTATCGCACTTGCTGAACATCTGCTCCCTTGAGGCTTCGTGAAATCCATCATTCCTTAATGCTGCAGCTTCCTTAAATACCAGGCACAGGTTACTGTAGGTGATCGGTGAGTTTTATGGGGTTTTTGATACTTCATATTAAGAAGGTGCTCCTAAAGTACTTGGATCTCCTGCCTTTGTGTTCCTTCCAACTGACCTCATGTAGCTGTCCCTCCTCCCTGTGCCTTAAAACAGAACCTCATCTTTGTCCTGCATTTTAATTCAGCTCTAGCTTATGTTGTGTTAAAAAGTTGTGCCTGAATTTCCACTCCCTGTAGCTTTTCCAAACTCAAACTTTTTGCTGATGTGCATTCAGTCTTTGAATTCTTTTAACTTATATATTGATTAGAAGTCTTCACTCCCTCTAGTAGCACCTTTGTATTAACTTTGTCCTCTCCCTTACAGTTTAGGCAGTATATTGACAATTATGGCTTAAATGCAGCTGCCAAAAGAAGGGATGTGCCTTATTCCTCTCCATGTCCTACTGTGTTCCACTTTCCTTGGCAGCTGGTATTTGCAGGAGGGTTCTTGGATTGCAGACCCACCTCAGCCATAAATTATCCACACAGCAGATGAAGGAAGTTACTAACAAACCCAGCCCAAAAAACTGTGCTTCACCTGCTGTCCTGTCTGCCTTTAATGGGTCAGAAAAATGCAAGAGAAACAGGTATATGAATTTTATAGATCTGTGACATTTCAGCATTTGTAAAATTTAAAAAGTTTAAAATTAAGACCCTATGGGTTTGGGGTTTCTTTTCTAATGTGGTTTTGCTTTTTTGCTTTGTTTTTAATCCTTCAGATTCTCCTACTGCTACCTCCAATGTTCATCATAGCCTATACCTAAAGGCATAAATGGTCTTTTAGCACTTGTACAAAATCTTGAAAAGAAAGAATTAGAATAAAGCTATGATGATCCTGAACAGATAGACTTGCTTTTATGCGCTCATTACAGGTTGATTGTTAACCTGCATGTAGAGTTGTTCTCAGGACTACTGGTCATACCACGGATTTACCACGTTCCATAATACAGAACCACTGTAGAAAATAAAACCAGTAATTTACTATATTGAGGAGGCAAGTATATTCTTGAACAAAACAGGCTAAATAACCAACAGTCTGTCACTAATGATTAATTAGGGGGAAACATGCAATTGTACATATTTTAACTAACCCCCCAAATGCAGAATTCTTAACAGCAATCCAGTCTGTCTGGAAACTGATGCATGATGATCATCTTTGCAAGCTGGCCAGGCTGTAGAGTGTGGGTGAGGAAAAAGGCTCAATAACATCAGTTAAAAGTTGGAATTCCTGTAGGACTTTGATTTATTTTCACTGATTAAGAGTTTTCTATCAAACATAGCTAAGGGTTCCTCACAAAGTTATACTTGGGTACCTCAGGTGCAAAGGGAAATAGTCTGAGTGAATAGGAGGGAATCTGTGTTTGATCTCACACAAATTTGTAGTGATAGTTAGATGATTTTTTTTTTTTAAATCAGTCTCAAGTTCCTAATTGTCTTGAATTCTGTATGATAAGCTTGGGTTTAAATTACCCTGTTCTCTGCTAGAAAATATGGAGGGTCTTTTTTTATTTTTACTACCATTAAAATTTCTCTGCTCTGTGGGTCTTACAGGAGCGACATAACTGCAGTATCCCTATTTCTAGCTAATGAATCATGTTTTTAGTTAGTACAAATACACTTTTCCTGTTGCTGACACTGACCTCTGTAGATCTCTGTTGAGGCAGGCAGTGACCCTATAGAGTAAGGAAGGCTTCAACATTACCAGTGTAATTATGGAGCAGAATTGTGGTCTCTGGAACCAGCTCTTATAATCAGTTGTTGGATATAAATGAACAGAGAACTTATTTATCATATCTTTAAGATATCAAGTTGCTAGTTTAGGTAATGGACTAAATGAAATAAATGCTCATGTTTCTCCGTGTGAAATAAGTTTAGTGAATTGTATCTCCTGTCAGCAGTACAGCAAGGACCTGACTTAGAAGAAAGGCCTAACACCCAAAATATGTGTAATAGGTTTTTTTCACACACAAATAAAATAATTTAATTGCCTAGCATATAATTTGCTACAAAGTTTACTGATTTTCTACTCTTTTAAAGTTTTACTTGCTCTCTTTTCTCCAGACCTACCTCCTGTCTGGGTTTTGGCTTTATAGGGCAGTACTTTTTGTAGTTTGATGATGTGCTCTCAGGGACTCAGTGGCATCCAGCTGGGGTACCTGCTTCCTTAGTTATTTCTTAATGAGCATGATTTTCAGCAGTTTTTCATCTTTACAACAGCTGAAGTTGGACCGTCCATCAAAAATTTAAAGCCAAACTTCTCCTAGAACAAACACTGAACACAAGGTATCAACAGCAATAAAGCATCAGTCTTGCCTTTTCAGGGCTGGCCCTGGAAACAATTGTTAACTCCAGCTGTACACTAAAACCCCAAGTACTTAAGAAGAAAAAGCTCATAAATTTTAGCACGTAATTACAGGAAGTGTATTTTTAAAAGTGTTTTAATTGATGTGTTTGTTTCAAGAGACCTCTTTCCAAGCACATATAAAAAACTTAAAGACAGTTATTGGACAGTGAGGGTACAAACTCAGGTTTATACACTTTTCACCGATGCAAGACCTGCACAAAAAGAACTTGCTGGTATCACT
The DNA here is from genome assembly GCA_013397795.1 of Orthonyx spaldingii. Taxonomy (NCBI): domain Eukaryota; kingdom Metazoa; phylum Chordata; class Aves; order Passeriformes; family Orthonychidae; genus Orthonyx; species Orthonyx spaldingii. The sequence goes on along the minus strand of VZTJ01003254.1, from coordinate 938,592 downwards.
GAAGCAGAGTCACACCAGAACTGGGATTAGTGGGGTTATGGGTTACCAGACCATTTCCCTGAGCTAGACAGACTCTTGGTTCACCCCACTGGCTGTGGAAACAGCAGGTTCAGGGAGTAGCAATTGCAGATAGTCTTTTGCTCTGTAACCAACTCCACCCCAGTGCAATATGATCTTTACATTATCTGGATGTCCATGATGTACTTCAATGACAAAATAGGAGTTGAAGGGAAAAAGCAAGTATTAATCATGTTTCTTATTTATCTGCACTCTTACACAAGTGTCATATCCACCAAAGGGATCTTAATCCATCCAAATACAAGACTTCGTATTGGTTGCTGCAGGGAGGGGGGGAAGGGAGGAAAATGTAACTTTTATTCCATTGATTTTTGCCTGGAAAAAACACTAACACAAAGATGCAAGCTGTGCTCCTGTTCCACTTTGAAATCTGTGTTCGAAGTGCTGCTTCAAACTAGGCTCTGATAGGACAGCTTGGCAGCCAGTCTCATCTTGACACCTTTCAGCAAGAATCAGATATCAGAGCTGCACTTAAATGTGTTCTGGAACTATCATCATTACCAGCTCATGCTGCTGAAATGAGTTTCCCTTATCACCATTTAACTCCTATGAGGTCACTTCTGTAAGCAAGGATTTCATCTTACAGAAACAGCAGTTCCAGCAGTTTGGCTTATAAAGGAACAAAAACAACTGCTACACAAATCCAATGTCTTTTGAAAATATTTTATGTTAAAAATACAGAAAAATATTTCTTGTTCAAAGAGGAAAAATATACTGCATGACGACACTGATCTAGGTGTGTTCGGAGGGTGTCTGTGGCTCCACAAGCAGTCACTGGAGTGATGACCCAATTTGGCAGCTAATGGTTCTCTTTCAGCTTCTCAATCATTTATCAAAGCCAGAATCATACTGTGACAAAACAGAAAACATGATACCAGTGGATTACTGAAGCTTGTGCAAGTAGGAGCAGCTCTCACTGTCACGGGAGAGCTGCACTGAGAGAACCTGAAATAGAAAGTCAAGGCACCCCTGCTGTGTGCTTTGCTTAGGAAATCAAGGGCTGCAGAAGCAAAACTGCAGCAGAGGAACAGCAGCTCTGCCACCACTTTGGAGTAAGTGGCCCTATCACAGAACACATCTATTGGTAACTCAGCCAGATCAACTTCATGTTTTAAAAACAAAACTTGTAAAATAAACTTGGTTCTCAAGAGGATTTCCATTCTAAATGGCTGTAGGTGCTGAAAGTATGTAACTCTTTACGTTGTACTTGTGGTTTTGCGATTAAGGAATAGCCTGAGTGTCCAAACAGTTTGATCAGAATGAATAAAGGCATATAATGAGCCCAGAGATAGCTGTCAAAATACATTACTGAGGCTTACCAGGATGCAAAAAGATAAAGACATGAATACCAGCAATTACACTAGTGGGATAGAGGAGATAAAAATAGCTGGCAGACAATCCCTTTGTTCCTTGGGAGCATTTTTTGAAACTAACCTGTAAAGGTACATGAAGAAACAGAGCAGATGAAAGCCCAGCTTAATCATGGCTTCTTTCATGTGTGATTTCAGTTGTCCTCGGTTATGGATCTCTGTGGGATCAAACACTCCCATGTTTCCACTTGGCACCATGATATACCTGAAAGTTAAAACAAAACAAAAAAACAACCACACAACAAAACTCAAAAATGTAGTCATTGAAACATTAGGGAGTGTCAGGAGAAGAGCAGGGGGAGAGCTTGCCAAGAAGGGACTTTCATCTGAAGAGTTGTTTCACAATTCAAGGTAAGGGAGTTCAGGATATTGCATCTATCTCTGCCTCTACAATCCACAAACAAAGAATAAGAGAACAAGAAGTACTAAAAACATCAGCCCAGCTTCCATGTATAAATGGGAGAGATTCCAGGTGATAGCCAATTCTGGTTCATTTTAATTGCTGTTCACAGTTAGTTGCTGTCATGGGGAAAACGCCCACCCACCATGGAAAGATGCATTAGATGAAAGGGACTGGAAAAGAACTTAGCTAAGAATTAGTAATCTATTTAGCAAAAAACCTCACATAGAAAATCACAAACTCCAGTGGTCAAAATGAGATGGCACAAGCCAAGGCAAAGGATGTGTGTTGTTCCTCCAGTCTTTGTCACTCCATCCTGGGACACCTCAGCACAGACACTGAGCCCGACAGGATGAGTCGGGCAGAACTAAAGATGTCAAGTTCTGCTGCCCCAAGCCACATGAGAACAAAAGCTGAGTGGAGCCAAGTGAAACGTAAGCCAAGGGAGCGTACAGCCAGCAAACCAAATGTTTATGTCCTGTGACAATGGAGCCAGCAGCATGTTCTTTTGTCAGAAGCACTGCTCAAGGGAGCAAATGCAAGCACATGAAGTTCTGACTCCAGCTGAGCTCAGGCTAGGACATCCCTTCATTGAGATGAAGTTACACAGGCTTTACATCCCTGGAACCAGACTCCTTCTAGACAGGAATTTAACTCTGTCTTAAAGCTGGAGCAGAAACATGGTCTCAGAACTGAACACTTTTTAAATTTTCTTCATATACCCAAGTGGCACCACTTGTAGTCCAAAAGGCACTTCCCCACCTCTTACAACGTTCATTTCAGTAACAGGAGGGGAAGGAAAGGGAACAAGCAACAGGAGGTTTTCTAGCAGTAGCAGGACACTGGGAAAGAAGAAGTTCAGACCACAGGAATTGTCTGTCACAGGGGCATTGAAAAGCACTGCAGCATATTTGACTAATATCAAAGACAGTTGTCCCATTAAAAATAGTTCATGTTAAACAATTCTGGTTCGAAATTCTCTTCTAAATTTGAAGTTTTGTTTGTTCTGTTTTTAGTATTATAACACAAGTTATTATCCACTTCCTGGGAATGTAACGCATTTTACTGGAATAAAAGGAGAAACACATTTCCTATACCAATTTTTCCTAGAAATGGAATGCATAATTTTCTTAGATGTCTGGGACATGAGTGCCATAAAGACAGCATGTATTAATTTTGCTTTTTTAAAAAATTATAACACTTAAATGATGCAACTTAATAGCCTAAGCTGTGATGCATTTTTTCCAAGAGGCTCACAAGGTAGGACAGCCATGTATTGTCTATCTAAGGAACTGAACCATGGATACAATGCTGCTGCATGCTGACAGACCCAGCTCAAGCCAGCTGTCATACTCTACACAGCAAAAAAACTTCTGCAGCAAACAAGTAAACTGTCAGCTTTAATAAATATACACATTAGTGCCGCCAGTATTTCCATTCAGTGGAAGCTGCTACCACAGCAACAGGACACTTTCCTCTAGATTTCTCAATTTTTAAAGGGATGTAGAAATTCTGGCCCGGATTTTTACTGAATTGTAAAGATTATTTTTTTTTTTAAGTTGTTTTTACTCTTTCAATTTTATCTTTTTAAAGACGTGGAAAGAATCTCATTATTTGGACCTTTTCTCTCAAGGAGATCTATATAAGAAAGAAGAAGAAAAAAGGTTGAACGCTTCCCTTAGAGTTTTAAAACAAGGAGAATGTAAGACAAAACTATGTCTTACTGGAGACACTACAAAATTAATCAAAAAAAAGTTAAATATCATCTGAGTGTGCTGGGCCAGTAGGATATGTTACAATAAACACGTTGCAACTTTGAAAGTCTCCCTTGATGCTGTTTTTGACTCATTTATCCTTCCTAGGATTTGTTTCTGATACCCCTTCTGCACAAAACCTCTCTCCTCTCACTGAAATCCTTGAGAGAATTAGTAAATTAAGCATTTAGCTGCTATGTAGCCATTTGGATTAAGCAGGTTTTAAAGAAGAGTGAATAAGCGGAAGAGATTATCCTACCTTTCTCTCTATCACTTACACTGCAAAGCACAGACTTCTTCAGTCTCAACAGAATTATTTTTCTTCCACATTTCTAACTTAAATTTCCCCTCTTTTACTCTGAGCCCGTTACTCCTTGGCCTATCACTACACTTCCTGATGAACTGAAAATGCTAAACCCCACACTTGCTTTTGCAGGCCTCCAACTCCTTCACAAGAGATGGGATAGACCAGGCAATTAATGTGGGAGAAACTTCTCAATCCAGAGAAAGAAGGGAGGATTAGTGATACAGGCCTAACATTTTGATTTCGTATTGCCTACACTGCACATCTAAAATCAAGGAAACAATCCTGGATTTTAGAATATTCAGAATATTTATGCCATGTAGGACAGATACAAAATGAGAGCTGTCAATACAAAACAGCAATCAAAGCTTGCTGCCTAAAGTGTAGAAATAGAAATAATTTCTCTTTAAAAACTCCCTCTGACCAGGGTTAGAAGGGAAAGCAAGTGGCTACTTCAAAAATTAACATAAGTACCCAAAATGAAGAGCAAAGTGGTAACCAGTACAAGAAATCTTCACAGCTTCAAAGAAAATGCATTCTGTCTGCAGTGTCTCTGCAGAAACAGCCTTGCCTAAAGGAAACATCAACCCTAAACTTGCCAGCAGGTCCCAACCCAAATACTGGTCACTATGGGTCACAGCTGTACACAGGGAGGGGCAAAAAAACCAGGCAAAACCATGCCCTAGGTGTGTGTATTTAGGCAACATTTATTTATTAAGCATGAAGTTATCCTGTCTTATGTTTCTCCAGCTTAGAAACATTTGAAGGCTTTGCTGGCAGTTCTGTAGAAAACAAGGGTGATATTTATCAATATTTAAATAGTGTAGTTATTTTGCCCAAGGACAACCAGGTTGTCAGTACAGAGATCCTCAGCTTTGTTTCAATGAGAGCTTTGACACTACTTGTTTAATTCTACCAGCAACCCAACCCATCCCTGCAAACAGTTAGCCCTGGCAGGTTCAGGCAAGCAAGAATTACAGCCAGCTTTTCATACCTGTACCTTAAACATTTGGTTGTTTGGGTTCCCTCAGCAGAGTGACTGGAGATAATTTGTGGCAAATCCACACTGTTTCCATCAGCTTAACACTTGTGAAGGGTCAGCTTTCCCCACACCAAGTGATATCAGACAAAAAGAACATGGTTTGAGCTGACAGTCCCAGTGTTGCCACATGGAAATCCCTCCTGACAACTGAACCATTTCCAAGGGTGGCAGCCCAGTGTACAAAGAGCAGCAGCACTGAGAACTGGCCTAGGGGGAAAAGCCTGCAAACCTTCCCAAACACAAACTGCCAGGATGGGGGGCCAAAACCAAAGCAGATGAGGGAGAGGGACAAGTCAGTAAATGAAGGAGGGTGCAGGGGACACCACCACAGCCCCATGCTTTCACAACCATCAGCCATGCCAACCTAAGCACTTTTATGCTGATAGCTGTATCGGGCACAACACGAAAACATTATCAACTCTGTTTTCAGTACTAACTCATCATCCCAATTAAGCTGCTATTATTTCCTGTGAACTTGGGAATGACCCACAAATGAAGATTCCTGGGCACTAGAGAGGGTGCAAGCAAAGGCCAAGTTTCGTATCCTTTACACTGCTGGGTTTCTTGTCATTTTAATGACAAGAAATTATGTTAGTTTGATCAACGAAGCTGTTAGCAGCACAAGAACACAAACATCATGACATAATATTCATCTTTGTACTACACTTTAAGTTAAACTGGTAACAGTGCTAAAAAAAAAAGCCCACAAACCCTTGAGCACTTACCTATATATATTCCATGTGGCCACTGGCAGGTTAAGGAGAAAGATGAACCAGTGCAATGAAATAAGCATTAATACTGTTACAACAGCATGGCCAATCACCTCAGGCACCACCCACTGCAAAAAAAGGGAAAGAGAAAAGAGTTACATGCACAAATGTAAATTCCTTTATGAAAAAGATCTATTTGGGATTATAATCTGATTTTAACCATGTAAACTCAGAAAAACTGACAGCAGAGGCATGTGATTCCATCACATCATGGAGAAATTGATACCTCCAGGCAGATTCCACACAAGTAAGCAGAAATCAAGCCCTACGATATTTTCACAGAGGTGCTTTATCCAAGCATTACAGACATTTCTAGAGAGCAGCACAGCAGCTGTCTGAACAAAACTACACTGCACAAACATTCAATAAAGAGAACTAAGAAAGTACATAGAGCTCATTTGAAATCACTGCAGAGAGCAGAGGATTTAGGAATTCAGATAATTAAAACCTGCACAAACAGCCCCAGGCTTGGAACAGATAAGAAAACTGATCAATATAAAAACTAGCATGGTTAAATTGGGTCAGCCCCTGGCAACTACATGTTCTTGGCTGGACAGGATGCTGTACGATTCTCTCTCACATTAAGGGAAAAAATATCTTTAAATCAAAGTGAACACTCACATGGGAAGGCCACAATGATTTAATGCTAAGAGCTTTAGGCAGATTCATTTAAAATTGTACTTTTATGACTGAATTTGCTGAAAGATGGACATCCAAAAAATGACAAGCAGGCTGAAATAAGGGATACATGCAAAGTACTGCCAATCAAGGCTCCTCAGATAGCCATCACACCCCAATTATTTGCAATGCTCAGATGAAGGATGTGGTTTTCTCAAACCACAGTAAATGCAAAGAAGAACAATTTACTTTATTGAGCTTGGAGCAGCACGATCTAGCGTTGATGTAGTCACATTCCAGATCTGATAGTGTGATTATCTGAAGTTCAGGATAAGGAAACACCGTGTGGTAACTCAGAACACCCAAAGCTTTACCTTCAGCCAATAAACTGAAAGCATTCGCTGCCTTGCTCTACGCTGGTCAAAGGCACATTTCAATTAGTTACAACTCACTCCTATTTTAGATAGAAGGCTTGGCCACATTTTATGATCATGGCCAAGTGATTTTATTATGTATTCCCAAGGGCAACTGTTGCACAAGTGCTAAAGTTCAGTTCAGCCCTTAAAACACACCAGGGAGGCAAACTTAGTACTTTTGGTATCAGAATTGCTACCACAACACTTGAAACCAAAACTTAAAGGGAAGAAAAAGTTAATGCACTTTAAACCCTCCTCCCAAAATAGTGCAGTTTTAAGCAGTGAATCTACTTTTTTTTTTTTTTTTTTTTTTTAACATTTACAACAACACTGACTTAATCAATACTTTACTAGGGAATAAGAGGGTAACATCATTATTGAATGAACTTTAAGCAACTGAAATACGAATATTTCAGACAGAATAGTCCTCTCAAAAAAGGCTTAGGATGCACATGTGCACCTCACCATACTGTGTCCTGTAAAGCTCATGGTTCTTTTCCCCAAGGAAATGAACACTAAGAAATTTTTTTTCTACTCCTAAAAAATGGGTAAAGGCTTTTCATTTTTCGACAGACAACTTATCCTTCTAGGGTGCACTTCTTTCGAGTGGATCTGGTAGAAGAACTGGGTAGACTCAGAAAAAGCACCAGGATTGAAAGAGTGTGAAAGCCAGTTCCCTTCTATTGAGAAAAGTAAGGAAAAGAAGTCAAATCTGTGCCTTCACACTGCAACAACGCCAGCCAGCAAAGACTGCGGACCAGCCCCTAACAAAAGAACATGGAAATGCTGCTTTGCCGAGGGGCTCGGAGCCCCGCAGCTGCGAGCACACAGCTAACACAGAGCATACAGCTAACACAGCGCACGGCGTCCTTGCAATTCAAACACCGCTGGCCGCACTTTTCAGGCCCGTGCAGCTCCCGAGCTCCTTGTGCCGCGCTGGTGTCTCCCCAGCCCCGGCCTCGCCCG
>VZTJ01003254.1:882243-930692 GCA_013397795.1 Orthonyx spaldingii | reverse complement strand
ATCCCGCTGCCGCGCCCGCCGCGCTCGGGCCCTCCCGGCCGCCGTAGGCCCCGCCCCGCCCGGGTGGGCCCGCGCCGCGCGGCACGCTGGGAAATGGAGTCCTGCCCTCCGGCGGGGTGGCGGCCATGCGGTGCCGGCCTGGCCGTGTCTCCGATCCGCGGCTGAAGCAGCGCATCAAGCAGGTACCGCCCGCCCGCCGGGACACCCCCGGCACCCCCAGTACCACCGGCACCCGCAGCCGGTGCGGGGCTCGTGTGTCCCCCTCTGGCTGAGCGGCCTTCAGCATCCGGCCCGCTCAGTGGCAGGAGAGGACCAAACCTCGGCCATGCCTCTGAGGGCTCTATAAAGGCTTTAGAAAGGCTTTAGAAAAATGGACTTGTCTATTCTATTTATTTTAGTTGTCTGTAAAATCGTTTTGTTTTCTCTCGTTCTTCTGTCCCCTTCAGTAGTTGTGGGCTTGAGCTGGGTACTGCTTCAGATGTGAAATGAATAGGGCAAAAGGAATATACTCAAAGTATATAGATAGATGTATATAGGTATATGCGTGTATATGTGTATATATATATATGCGTATACATGTTTATGTAGCTATACAGGTATATGTATATACGTGGTATATATGTATGTGTATGTAAATATATCTGTGATATTGGCAAATGGTGTTTGTATTTGGAAACACGTACAGTGTTTTATTGAATGGCTGAGAAAAGGGGAAAACAGGATTACTTCCCAAATATACGTGGGAAGAACAGGGGAAACCGATCCCTTCAAGTGGCACAGTGCTGTGTCATATCCTAGGGCAGTTTACAATGACTTTACACCTCGAACACGAGTTTTCGGAGCCTCTGTATAGGTGTACTCCACTTCTAATTCCTTAAAATGAGAGCAGTTGCTTGAGGGAACTTGCTTGGTTTAATTCACAAGATCACATTGATTGTGCCTTGACTATTCCAAAGTGGAAAACCCTGCTGGATTTATGGTGGGCTTGATGTTTCCTGCAGGGCAGGAGCTGCCCGTGGGTGATCTGAAGTGCAACATATTAAAAAAGCATAATCTGTATTCAGTTTGATTGTTTTGTATAGACTTATTACTTTAAATGAGGGTTTGAAATTCTCCTTGCCATGATATTTGTGTTACCACATCTTTTAGGGTGATTCTGTATTTTCTTCCTCTTTTTAAAGAAGGAATCCACCTTTAGAATATCAAAAGTTCTCGCTCCTGATTTGGAGAGCAGGGGAAGAAAGCAAGTGGAGTACAGTTGTACATGAAATTTAGTATATTTTCTCACACTTTCATGACTGAAAATGGGTTGGATTAGCTGCTGTCAGAGCAATGAAAAGGCTTGATAGAATTCACTTCATTAACACAGTTCTCTATAGTATTCTCTGAAATGTCTTGTAAAGATTAAAGTGGTTTCTGTGACAGTATCCATGCTGATTGATACAGATGGTTCCATTTTTGGGGTAGGAGATCTAAACCCAAAGGAGGATAACTGAGAGAATCCAAGAACTGCAGGACTCAGAATAAGACGGTGTGTGAGTTACAAAGTCAGCTTTCTTACTAGATGAAAATAACAGGGTTGACCCAGCAGAAGCCATCAAAGCCCCCAAATTCAGCATGCTGCCTCTGCCCAGGAAGCAGAGCTGCTCAGTAATCTGTGCTTTAATAAGGATGTCCCATTTCATTGGGAAATGCTCTCTGGTGTGTTGCAAGGCAGTGAAAAGCTGATTCTGACTTTCACTTCAACTTCTAAGAGTAGAGTTTAAAATAGGCATACTTGATCAAGCTGTTCTGGTGAAGTGATTGACAAAAGATTTTATTCCCTGCTTAAAATTCTTCATTTCAGTATCTTGCAAGTAGTAAATGTGGGCAGTATGTTGACATTGGAATTCTAGCATCTGATTTGCAGAAAACCTACAGGTGAGCCAAGATTTGTCTTCTTACATCCTGTGTTCAAAATGTAGAATTTATTCGTTTGTTGTTTTACATTCATTATATAAGTTATAATTTTCTTTATGTTAACTTCATCGCCAGTTGCTGAGGTTGATTGAAGCAATAAGATTGTTTCCCCTCCAGTGGTTCCCTCTGCTGATATATTTAATGACTCATATTTTATTAATGCATTGGCATTATGAGATCTAGTTGTAGTTTGGGGTTTTTATGGGTTGATTTTTTTTTTGTTTTAAATAGAGAGCTGCAGATGCATTGCAGCCTGTTGGGGTTTACCCCAGTGGGTTTAAAATATGAGGGAAAATAATACTTCAGTGCAGGCATGGGGGGAGATTCAGGATCCAGTAAGACACTAATACCTTGCTTGGTTGCTCAGCAGGACAATCACATTTTCACACAGGTAGTTTTTAATAAGAACCTGTGTGGAAGCTTGGGAATCAACTTCCCATGTACTTTTTCCACTGGGAATGACACTGTGTTGAAGGGATAAATCATCTGGTGTAACCTGTTTATTTTGGTTTTTTTCAGTGTAGATTATGGAAGAAGAAAAAGAAATGCCTTTAGAATACAAGTTGCAAAAGGTAGATCTGTTAATGTTGTGTCCAAGATGTGAAATTCTTTGATTATGCTTTGGCTGTTATTTCTTAACATGGTTGAACTTTTTCTTTCAGTGTTTGAAATAATCAGTAATGAAAAAGAACGCGAAGATTTGGCACTTTTAGAATCTGAACATGTGGCAAAAAGAGCAAGACAACAAGAGAAAAATGAGTAAGAAGAATTTTTACCACTAGATTAATAATGCCATTGCTGTTACCATTTCTTTAAAGCTTTCTGGTTTTGGTTTATTACATTTTGATTGTTTCAAGGTTGCAGGTGGATCCTTGATTTCCCATGGGCTTGGATTCTTCAGAAGTTGCCTGTAGTTACTGAAAACCCTTTTGTACAACACTGAAGATAAGCAGATATTAGAGCCAGTCATGATTTCTCTGTTGTGGGGAACAGAGCCCTGAATTAGTGGACAACCTTATGGCTTCCTTGATACTCTTCCACATAATGCCCTGTTCCTCCTGTGTTTCAGTTCCTTTGTTTTGTTCTTAATCTTTCTTGGCTGTGAAAGATGCTGGCCACATTTGAGAGATGAGACTACGAGACAGGCTGTTGGGAGTAAATCACCCGTGGGTGTGAGATTGGAATGAAGAGTTCCTGACTCTTAACCCTGTTCATGGTCTCATGGAGTGTTCAGTTTTCTCTAACCTGAGACAGATATTAAGGATCTCCTGGGAAAGTAGGACATTGTTGTCAGGATTGGTCTGGTTCAGCAGTGATTTGCTCCTGCTTCCCTTGGTAAGCTGAATCAGAATGAACCTACATCACTTTTTTATAGGTCTGTCTGTCAGACAGGTGGGCAAATTGATCCAGTTCATCACACACTTGGAAAGGATGCATTTTTTAACTTTTCACAGCAGAAGATTTAGAGCATGGGAGTTAGGAATTTATCTCCAGCCTTAGGCTACATTTCATGGTTATAGGGAGCTACATTGTGGAATTTGCTTTTGTTTTATTTTACGGTTGTCTCACTTGCAGTTCTGCCCTGATAAATTAATAGTTTTTGTCTTCCTTCCATGTTAAGGACTACTGGAAGTGGCACAGATGACTCTGATTATGATGATTATCCAGAAGATCTAGTAAGTTGTATTTTATTATGATTGTTTATATTTGCATAATATATGATTCTATGTTGTGAACTTGCACTTGACAAATTTAAAAAGAGAGATAAAGTCTAGTCAGAATTGGCAATTCCAGTTGAGAATCTGTAATGCTGGAAAGAGGCTGTTTTCTGAAGGAAAAGGAGATGCTTTTGGGAAGCTTCTTTTTGGGAATCACTTTTAGGAAGGCATGCTGGGGGCCTGAAAGACTTGACTGTCAAATCGATGAAGTGATTGAAGGAACCAACATTTCTGACTATTGCCAAAAGAGCTGCCTGTCCATTAACAGGAGTCATTCCAGAGTAAATTGCAAAGGCTGCTGCCCCTTCCAGCAGCACATGCAGGTTTATAATCAGTCATTTGGTTTGCAGAGGAGTGGGTTGGAAGATGCATTGCCTGTTTTCTCCAGCAGTGATATGATGAATTATGTTTATGAAATAGTTTTCATTGGCCTCAGTATAAATAATCCAAATTATAACCTGTCCCGTGTATTTTCTTTACAAATGTGTGAATCTGCAGTCTACAAATCACATGAACAGTTCCCTGCTGAGCTTATACAAGAAGGGAAATCCTGATTCTGTTCCATCCACTCCAAAAAATGGCCCAGTGGAGACCCCTCCTCCTATGAGAACAGCACCTCAAACAAGCACCCTCGCACCAGAAGCAAGAGGTGAAAGGCGAATCTCTGATGGTGGCTGGTTCATTGATAAAACTCCTGATGGGAAAGACTTTTTCATTGACCTCTCTGAGGATGGAGAAGGAGAGGAAAAGAACCTGATTTCTGAGGTACTGTGTTTCACAAACCCGAGGTGTTTTTTTAAGTAGATGCATGAAGAAAATTGGCCCATTTCAAGCATGTGTGGACGGGAGGTAGACAGTCACCAAATAATGAGTTTCTTCCAGATTGTTTTGAGGGAAATGTAGTGCTCAGTACTAGGTAGGCCCAGATTAGTGCCCATACTGAGAGAAAGATGAGTGGAAAGTAGCTGTTATTTATTGCATTTGCCAGTGACCAGCCTACCTGGCTTGTAGCTTGCTGTAGCTATGGCAGATGGTTTTCCTTAGCCAATAGTGAAGTCTTAGCAACCCTGGGGGAAACAGGAAACTGCTTTTTATTTCTTTTATCCTGTAGTAGTCCTTCTCTCATTTAACTTGTATTAGGACTGAATAATTTTTTCTTACACCCCCTTGTGACTTGCTAGTAATAAAAATTGTTTCCAATGGGGTAAATACATTCATACAGTTTTATTCATCCCCAAAGTGGATTCCTCCATGGCATGCAAATAACTGGTGTCTGATTTGGGTTAGTAGTTTTAAGGGGTTTGTTTGGTTTTGGTTTTTTGGTTTTTTTGCTTATTACTATGTTCTCTTAACAAAAAAAGTGGCTATTGTAATTAACCCATGTAGAAAAAGGCTAATCCTAAGTACAGAAAGAAGGTGTAAATTCCTGCCTTGCTTGTCTTTATTTATATAATTTGTGTAAGTTCAGCATCATAGACACACATTTTGTGCTTTTAAGTTTTTGCAGAAGTTCACTGACTTGGAAAGTTTTATGTGTACAATTCTGGTTTTATGTCCTAGAAATCAACAGAATTTTCTGTCTTGGAGAGTGAAAGAAAGAAGACAAAGGGCAGGAGAGCAAAAAGGAAAAAGGGAGAATTTCCAGACGTAGATGGAGAAATTGAATCCATGTTACTTAAAAAAGGTGAGAAGCTATTTTTGAAGTGTTGCTCCAAACAAAGAGATGGTATTAGACCATGGAATCTGTTACCAGAGAAGTATTTTCTGATGTGCAGAGAAGTGACCTCAGGCAGTTTTAAAAAGAAATTTAGCCTCAATATTGTACTAAAAAAGCATTGCAGTCCTGTGTCTGCTGCTAAAAAATAATACTACTGTGTGTGCTTAGCTATTTGTTTAGGCTGTGTACCTTTCTGTTCAATGTTAGCAAATATATTTATACCATGGCTAAATTTGTGCGACTTTTCCTCCTTAACAGTGAGAAGTAAGGGATCAGAGCTTTACCACCCTTCAGTGAAGTTTGAGGATGTAGGAGGCAATGATGAAACGTTGAAGGTTAGTTGAAATTTTATTTGTGGGCTACAGGATGCACTGAATAAAATGTCACTTGAAAAATGATGAAGAAGAAATATTGCAGAGTTATCTGCATGGCACTGAGAAAACCAATAGCAACAAGGTTGTTGGTTTTATTCTGATTAATCTTTCTGTAAGCAGTCACTGAAATCAGATTGGTGAACAGAACTTTATTTTCCCCTGTCTACAAGAACAGCAGTCTACAAGACTAATTTCTGCAATTTAAGTGGAGATTTCTCTTGTTCCTAATAGGAAATATGCAAGATGCTCCTCCACATCCGTCATCCTGAGGTGTACAACCACTTAGGAGTGATTCCACCCCGGGGCTTTCTTTTGCATGGGCCACCGGGATGTGGGAAGACACTGCTGGCACAGGCCATTGCTGGGGTGAGATGGCTTCACATTTACAGCTTCTTCCTTTTCTGAGTAGCATTTAGGGAGAAAGAGAACAATCTTCCTTCATGACAGAGCAGAGCTTTGCATTTTCGCCATCCTGTGATAGTCTGAAATATGTTAATCTTTACTTCCTTTGTTTGAATTCCGTCTGAATCTTTACTTGATAGAACCTCATATGTAAAGGAGAGTCGTAGTGACAAGGTTTTATGTGTGATTTAACTGTTTTGAGGCATTCCCAGAACAGCAACACAGGCACAGGTGTTGAGTAGGGTATAAATGAAAGATAATTTTGGTTAAATTTACCACACTGTTTCAAGTCTAGAGTCAGCCTTATCACCTTTTATGAGGCTTTACATTGATTCTGTTGGGTGACATCTGTTAAACAGCTGATTTCTGAATTCCAAAATTAGATGTTACCTTGCCTGTGTCAAACTGATGTTTTCAGAGCATGTGACACTATTGGTGTGAATGGTTTGGGGTGTGGTGAAGCTCCTGTGCCATTGTTCCTGTTTTGGATATAAATCTAAGGACTCTTAAGAGCTCTCAGTGATAACTGTGGACATTCCTTTTTCTTTAATACAGAAATGTCTCTGGTTATAACCTTCAATTTAGGTACATGTAAATTACTACCTTTTGTAATGCAGATAAAGAAAATACTGGTGTTTATTCCTCAAATGTTGGTTACACCCTTCTGACATTATGTTTCAGATATTTTAATTAAGAAGGTTTGGACATTTTCTTTCTAATGCCTTATTGTAAAACGGAACCCTTTGGATGATTTGATGATATTTAACACTTTAGTGGGTATTTATATCCTGGAAGGGTACTACATTTAAGGAAAAAAACATGTTGCAAGTGAAAAACTTGGAGATGAAATAAATTTAATGACTGCTTCTTAAATAATTTTTTCTTTATAAAGATATTTTCAGTAGTGCTGTTTAAGTTATCTTCTTTGAGTACCACAGTGTCTCCGGTGGCCTTGAGTTGCATGAATTAGGGTTAGTTTTCTTTTATATGTTAAATTAGGGTTAGTTTTCTTTTCTATATAATTCAAAGAGCTTGAAATAGGCTGCAACAACCTGTAGCACTACTGTGCTACAATCTATTAAAGTTGCAGTTGTATTTATTTATTTCTAATGGCAGAACACTTTGAGTGTGAGCTTTACGAAGGTCTTACTGTACAGTCCTGCTCAGATATTTCTGGAACAGGGCTCTGGGGACCAAACCTGGTGGGGAATACCTTCCAGACTGCTAAAAAATGCTTTGTTACCCATTTTAAGTTGGAGGATGCTCCTTATCTTTTTTAAAAGTTAAGATTTAGTCCTGAGTACGTAATTGGTAGGTTTAAAAGATGTTGTATTGAAAAATATTTGTCCTCAAGGACAGCCAGCATTTCTAACCTCTGGATACACCATCCAATGTTCCTTGTCTCTTCCAGGAGCTTGAGCTGCCCATGTTGAAAGTGGCAGCAACAGAGATTGTGTCTGGAGTGTCAGGGGAATCTGAGCAGAAACTGAGGGAACTGTTTGAGCAGGCTGTGGTAAGACACCCGCTGAAATAACACCGTGAATTGTTTGTCTTTTACTTTGTAAAGATCCATACTTTGTTGCTGTGGTTTGAATTTTAGTGAGTGAATCTTTATCCTGCTGCACACATGACTTGTCTCCCCTTCTGTGACCAGAATTCTATTGTACTGTCATGATGTCACAGAGCACAAAGCTTACTGTTCTGAAGCCTTGACAAAAGATGGTTCATCATAGCAATGTAAAGAGAGCAACATAAATTATTTACATATTTGGATCTGCTTGGCTTGATATATTAAAATAAAATTAAGAGCAGTTCATTGTGCTTTTTTGTTACAAGAAATTTTTGCTAGTCTGGTATGGCATGGAATTTGAGTGAATGTGAGAGGTTTCAGGCTTTGGGGGTGAGGTAGAAAGCAGGAAATTTGGAAAAAACATTGATAAGACCAGGAGAAAAGTTACAGTTGAAGTCTTGCTTTGGTGTGACTTCTGGATGTAGTAGGAAGCAAAGAAGGAGACAGGTTGAGATAACTTTAATTTAAACAAATGCAGATTTTTCTGGTTTTTAGTATGTGGCTAATGTTTTGTTTCATGAGGACAATTTTCTGTTCCTGACATCTGAGAATATTCTGGTTTTCCAAATTTATTCCATTTTTCTACTCTCCCCCACAACTGTATATAGGTATTTAAAGTATGTTCCTATAAAAAAGAATCCTAAACAGGAAAAAAAGGTTGATTGTGAAGCTGTTTATCATGTTTCCAGTTCATACTAAATTTTAATTTTTAGAGAGTCTTGTTAAAAAGTTTTTTAGAATCAAATTACATAGGTTATGGCAAGGAGTTTTTAGAAATTATGTATCTTTTGTTTGTGTAGTGATCAAGGGGAGGTTTCTCTAAATTACTGTTACAGAAATAACATCTGTTGCATAAAATATGTTTCAAATAAAATCTCTTGCCTTTCTTATAGTCTCTCACATTCCCTAAAGTAGTTTTTCCACTTAGTTTTCACAGCAATTTTTGTTCAGGGGAGAAGACACGATTCGACAATATCCAGGTGCTGTGGAATCCTTGTCACGGGAAAGGGAATGACCACGAGATGGCGCAGCCGCCACCTGGGAACACCCAGGGCTGCGGGAATAGAACAGAGGGTTTTTATATGGAACTTTTTTGGAACGTGATTCCAGTGTTTTCTCTAAGTATTCCTTTGCACTACTAGTGCTTTTTGGGAATATTAATAATCTCACATCAGCTAAGCACCGTTCTATTAGTTACACTAATTATTAATCTGTATTATTGTTGTCTTTTTACAAAGTTCATGGAGTTTTAGAACACTTGTGGGAGTTTCTCACTGCTCATTTTTACTCTTTGAACATGGTCAAGCTCTGTAGCTGTCTTGAAGTTCCATGACCACCTGCTGCTCCTTTTGTTTCATTCTGTGTGTCTGTAATGCTACTCTTGAAATTCCACAGCTCTAATGTCACTAACAAAACAAACAACAAACCAAACCAGACCTTTCTTGTGTGATTTTCGTTTATGGACTTCAGCAGGCAGTCACAATGGAATATTTAGGGAAAACATAAAGCAACACAGAGGTGTATTTAAATTTTAGGCAGTGTGTAGAGACATTTTAAATCTCATGCCTTTATTATTCCACAGCTTCAGCTCAGTGAAGTGTCATAGTCTGGTGGCTCTCCAGGTAGTCACAAGAACAACACAATTGTTCCAGAACTTGATTGTGGAGCAGATTTACAGTAGTAGATACAGATCAGAAAACCTGAAACATTTCTTACTTGTAATACCCTCTGTCAGTGTAATTTTGTAATGATGAATTTTCTTGTTCCTAGTCCAGTGCTCCGTGTGTCCTTTTCATTGATGAGATTGATGCAATCACCCCCAAGAGAGAGGTCGCATCCAAGGACATGGAGCGCAGGATTGTTGCTCAGTTCCTGACTTGCATGGATGGTGAGTTTCAGGAGCAGCACTGCTAAGACCAAATTATTTCTATCAGGCTCACTGTCTGCTGTCCTTCAGTAGCGACTTGTGCTTACTTTCGAGGAGATAGTGGCAATGATTTTTCGTCTTTTGACACAGTTTGCCTGGGGAGTGGTGGGAAGATCATAATAAATTTGAAGGGGTGTTACTAGAATATTATTTTCACAGTGGTCTGTACAGCATTATGTGAGCTTGTCTGATGTATAAAAAGAGTAATAATACAATGGGGAAACCTGTTAAATTTAATTAATAATTAATTAATCTGTTAATTTTAAAATTTTTGTTTGATGGTGCAAAATACAAGTTCTAGCTAGTAGAGGTAGAGATGAACAGCAGTTCAGTGTGCCTGTTGATTAGTTTATCTCTGCTGGGTATTATCATGTGCTGCAGAAACAGAGTGCTGCAGATATGGGAACAAAGTTTGGACAGTGAGTATGAGTACTGACTTCCTTCCTTCCTTCCTTCCTTTAGACTTGAATAATGTGGCTGCCACTACCCAGGTCCTTGTTATTGGAGCAACAAACAGACCTGACTCACTTGACCCTGCACTGAGGAGAGCTGGGAGATTTGACAGAGAAATCTGTTTAGGGATCCCAGATGAAGGGGCAAGAGAAAAGTATGTTTTGTGAAGTTAAACTTTCTTTTTGATACATAGATAAATAAGAAAATAATGTGTAAATTAGCATACAAATGAAGGAAAAGTACTTTACTGTGTGTAGTTCTGTTTGTACCTGTACACACCTGTGGATCAGCACACACTGAAAAGTTCCAGAGGACATTAAGTTTGCATCTATTTGTCTTGATAGCTGTGCCTACATTTGGAGTGAGTTCCTTTCTTGTGTGCAGATCTGCTTTTAGCATTATGTCAATGGCTTTTCAAATGCCTTAGCAGTATAGGTGATGGAGTCAAATGTATCTTTTCTCTTGTTCCGGAAGTTAGCATTCTGTCTTTGGTAGTCCCTACGTAACTGTTAAATTAGAAGCATAAATTAAGTAAAGCCCATTTGTTACTCCTCTCAAGCAGGTACCTTAAGCAACAGGCCTGAATTCTTCCATTCCATTCCTCATGGAAATACATCAGGCCAGGCATTAAACTGAGCTGCAGTCATCCTGTGTTGTGTAACTCTCCCTTTTTACTCCAAAGATCTATGACTGTCGGACTAAGTTAAAAGAAATAAATCCATTTTTGCTTTTTTAATTAAAAAGAAACTGCTACTCATTTCCACAACAGCAAAAAATACAGGAAGGGAAGTTTGAAAAACGGTAGCTTCTCTTGTTATGGAAAGGAAAGAAAGGTTAAAGGATAAGTTTCTTCTAGGTCAGATAAACATATTTCTAAGTTGAGGAGGCAAACACTTCTGCTTGCAGTATTGCACACTTTGTGTTGTCAGCACTCTGTCCATTGTTCCACTGTGGGGTTTTTTTCCCTTTTGGCCATACCTCCTTTTTTTTTTTCCTTCCCTCCCTTCTTCCTCCAGATTTACTGCCCTGTAGCCATTATGTTCCTCATGGCAGTGGGTGAGACATGCAGATGGTTAGAGGCAGAACAAAAGAGTCAACTGAGGAGAGTTGTGGTTCTCTGATAGTTCCTAGGAACGTGTTAAAATGATGATATTCCCAGAAACAACAATGTTGAAGGACAGGAGCTCTGCCATCGTGGTGTGTAGAGATCGTTCACAGGTTAGAGTGAAGTCACAGGCATTCATGTTATTGTTTGTTTGTATTTGTGTTCATGGCGGTAAAGGCTTACAGGAACTTACGACTTTGTTTTCTTTTTTAAATTATTCCCTCTCCCTGCTTTCTGTTTTGTTTTGTGGAAGGCATGTTAGTGTTGATGTGTTCCTTGATTTTAAAGTGAGAGGGTCTTATAGATCTTATAAATCCTTACAGCGTGCTGATTTATAGGGTGAGTCTTGCTGAAGGCAGGATTTGAACTGCTTAGCCATGGTTCTGCAACCTTAGGGAGTGGAGTGAGATGAGAAGGTGTAGCTGGAGATCTTGCTTTACCTGGTGTTTTCTTGTGCAAGTTCAGAATGAGCCATTTGTAGTTCTGAACTGTTTGCACTGCTACTTGATTACATCCAGCTCTTGTCAGACAGGTTGAAAAAATCCTGAAAAACAGGCTATTATCCCTAATAAAGATTGAAAGGAGAGATGATAGAACTTGCTGGTGGGGGAGGGAAACAGATGAAATATATTACAATTTTAGAGTTTTGAACAGTTCAATCACTTGATTTTTTCATAACTTTTTTGTAGTTACAATACTTGATCTGGAAATAATTTGAACTAGATTTTATTGTAACTAGAATGTGTGTTACTGATCTGCACTTCTTTGTGTGCTGCCTTTTAAAGATACTTTCCCAATGAAGTGATATTTTGCTGTTTTAAACAAGTTGAATTGATCAGCTGCTGAGAGTTCTTCAGTCCCAGTGTTTGTGCAGTGACATTGGCTTTTGCTTTTTTTTTTCTTTTTGACAAGTTATGTAGTTTTCAGTTGTCCTTGACTGAGAAGAGCAGCAGAAATTTTGGTGGGCCTTGAATGAGATTTTTAAAGCTTCAGCCTTGATACGAAGTGGAAAAAGCTCCCGTTAAAAGAAGTGTGAACAGTGGTCAGGGAAAGATGCTGAAGATTAAACCAGAGCTCCTCACACAGTCTGATTTCATTTGCTTCTTGCAGAATAGTTTGTTGTGGATATTCTTCAATAGATAAAAGTGGCATGGAAGAGGCAATGCAAACTTAGGTTGTTAGAAATACAAGGTTAAACGTATCAATGGATAACTCATGTGCATCTCTGTGGTACACTCTGAGACCTAGCCCATCAATTTTGAATATAAACCAAGGCTGAAAGACGCTATAATACTTAGGTCACCAAAATCACTGATTGGCAATGCCTGGTTGAGGCTGTTGGATTTTGTTTAAGAACTGACAGGAAGTTTATAGCACAGTTCTGTGGGTTTCAGTGTTGGTTACTTCCTAGCTGAGTGAAAACTTCCCACTCTACTACTTCAGTTCATGTGGACTGAAAGAGACATTAAATGCTGTTTGTTTTCATGTGAAAAAAAAAAAGTAACACTTTTTCTACAGCTCTATCTTTTTCTTTTTTTTTTTTCCTACTTGAGTAGAATTCTCCAGACTTTGTGTCGAAAACTGAAGCTGCCAGAGTCGTTTGAATTCCGTCACTTAGCACGGCTGACCCCGGGCTATGTGGGGGCTGACCTGATGGCCCTGTGCCGTGAGGCAGCCATGGGTACAGTCAACAGAGTCCTGGTAACCTCTGAGGAGCACAGGAGGAAAGGGACACACTCTGGGGGGAGCACAGCTGAAGGAAGCACGGGGATAGGAACAGACATCCCTGTGGAAGAGGGCACCAAACAACCAGAACTTCCTCCTAAGGTGTGTGTTCCTTGAAGCATTTGTTTTTAACATCTGAAGAGTTGAGCCATTGTAGAGTTATGAAAGGCATTGCTCATAAATTTTCAAACATCCATGGCCAGCCTAATATTAAGTTTACATTCAGAAATCTCAGCTCCTAAGACAGGACCTTCACTCCTAATGATCCATACAATGGGTCTGGAAAAGTGGCTCCCAAACCCCAGTCCTCCTAAAAATCATGTTTTATACAAGGTGTAGTTTTCTCCTGGGATTTTTTTGTTTTGTTTGTGCTGTTGTTTTGTCTTCTAGCAGAACAAAGTTTAAAAGAGTGGCTGTATCTCTCTTCAAAAGTGTGTTGACCGTAACAGAGTTTTAAAAGCATCAGACTTGCACTGAATATTTTCAAAAAACAAGCTGTTTGCTGTGCCCTCAGTGAAACGTCTGTGATGATGCCTGGGGCTCTTCCCTACCCTGGCAGAGTTACAGTGAGCCAAAGTCTAAAAGTATTTATGCAGTCTGTTTGCCCTCCAGCTATGTGATTACCTGAGGTAAATCACATGTGGTGTCTCGTACCTGTAGCAGGTTTGAGGAAGAGATGAGCTGTTAATGTGCAGTACAGCTGGAACTCTGTTGCAGAAAATAGCATTTCAAGTGCCAGAATTATTCTTTGGCCTAAGTAACGTGAAGGTTAGTGAAACAGAACAACTTCATATAGAAATCCTCGGTCCTACTTCTCAAAATTTGGAGTCTGTATATGCCTTATTATGTGCAGGCCTCCTAAAGATTTGCCTGGAGATAAAGGGGCTTAAATGCACATTGTACTTAGATTCTGTTTTTAGAGGGACTGTCACAGAGCACTGTTGCTGTGATGACAAAAATCAGTGTAAAAAGCTGTAGTAAGCCTTTGTATTAGTGTAACATAAGCATAGTGCTTATACCTCCCAGTGCTTCCTGGGGCCTGCTGCAGCCAAAAGAAAGTGGGGAGGGGCAGGTAGTTGCAGCCTTTTATCAACATCACCGTGATCAAAGGGGTCATTGAGAATGAGGAAGTCTAATCCTAACAAAGCCATGTTTTGATAGCTGGCAGGAGGTTGACATAGTCTAATACAGGGTATTGTCATTAAAACCCTTGTATTATGTTTATAATGGAAAAATAAACATGCAAAACCTTTAAAAATCATTCACACAATTCAAGTAAACAAACCCAGTGGTCTTGGCTATTTCAGAGTTTCTCTCAGTGGCTCTGTTAAGAAGAGGAGGGAGGGCTTGAAAGGACTATTAGGCATTCTGAGCACTTGTATTTCTTTGTGGTCAGTTGTAAAGCTATCCTAGTTGAAACTGGTAGGAAGTGATACTTTTTCTTTATACTCCTGTAGGAAAAACGTTGAAACTTAACAGAGTTTTTACATTTATTTTTACTCCCTCTATCTTATAATGAAAATCCTGATATCGTTTTGCTTGTAGTGCAGTACCAGTTTCCTTTGATACTGCCTTTCTGTATTAGAATGGGGATGCATTTATGTTGTGCAGGTATAAAGTTCTTTGATGAAGTGTTTTCTCAGGTAGTTTCCCCAATATGGAACTGATTGGAGCAATTGGAATGTTCCTCCCTGGGTCACTGTGCTCTGCAATATGTACCAGTGTAGAAAAGCATTACCCTGCATCTCTGTTCTGTTTGACCAAACTTTATCAGGGCCTGATTGCAGAACCAGGTCTAACCAGGCTGAGGAAATGAGTTGTCTTGATATCAGATGGTGTTAAATAAAAGTGGATGTTCTAGAAGTGTGTTAAGAGTTTTAACAGTTTATATGGAACTGAATGTTCCGCAGATGGTTGGAATTGTGCTGTCCAGCAGTTTTTCACTTTCTCTTGAAAGCAGTTCCTTGTTACAAGCAGAATTAATACATATAAATAATACATTTTTTGGAAATTTCAACATGGAAGCAACTTTCTCCTATCAGTGTGGGAGAAGCAGTAGGAAGAACTGGAAGGCGAAATACACTGGAAGGCATGCTAGCTCATTTTCTGTAGCATGTAGATTTTAGGCAGCAAGATTTTAGGCTCAGCTCAGTGCTTTCAAACCTGTTAAATGTACATAGAGCTTCCCTGGAACATTTTTATCATTAACAGTGTATTTTATGTGTATTGTACATAATAATGTGATTGATAGTTGAAGTATGGCTTTGAAAAAGCCCTTAAAATGGTTCTGAAAGTCTAACCCCATTGCATAATCTTTTTCTCTCCCTTTCCATGTACCTTAAGGATGAATTGCAGAGACTTTTGGATTTGCTGAAAGAGCAAGACCCCTTGCCTGAGGAGCAGCTGCAGAAGCTGTGCATTGAGATGAATGATTTTATTGTTGCACTGTCATCAGTGCAGCCCTCTGCCAAGAGAGAAGGCTTTGTCACAATTCCTGATGTGACATGGGCAGACATCGGAGCCCTGGAGGATGTTCGGGAGGAGCTGACTATGGCAATATTGGTATGGCTTAAACTTACTGCCAAAGATCTTTTGTATGCCCCCCCTGTGCAGGAAATAAAATTATGTTTGTTTTCAATATTTATTTAAGGTATAGTGGTATTTTGCAATATCTTTATTTAAAACAGTCAGGCTTGTGTAATTCACTTTAGAATTTGTTTCAAGTGTGTGGTGCTTGTATTTAACATTTTGCTTTTTGTATTCATGCTTTCAGTGTGTTTATATTGCTCAATCTTTAAGTATTCTAGAATGGTTATTCTAGAACCAATAACCTTGGTTATGCAACTGCCACACAAAGAACTGGAGACTGCTTAGCTGGAAGCTTAGCAATCTTGCTGCCAGTCAGAAGAAACTTTATATTAACACCTTTAGGTAACTTTGGTAAATAAAATCTTTGCCTCTGGATAATGATATTTCTCCCTTTTAGGGGTAATTAGCAGTGCAAGATATTAAGATGCTGATCCAATCTTTATTCTTTTAGCCTATGAAAAATTGGAATAAAGAATTTTCTATGAATGATTTTTCATCCAGCTGTAACTAAAATGAAAAGTTTCAAGTTATCTTTATGCCACAGATAACAACGATCATTTCTTTTTAGGCACCTGTGCGAAACCCAGAGCAGTTTAAAGCTCTGGGCCTGACTACTCCAGCTGGTGTCCTGCTTGCAGGGCCTCCAGGGTGTGGCAAAACACTGCTAGCTAAGGTAATGCATTTTCTAAACATCATTCAAAACACTGGAGAATCTTCTTGAAGTGGATGCTTTTTTAGGATGAGTCTGGATGATAGTGCCAGAAGTTGGGCTTTTGCACCACATGTCGTCAGAAAATTAAATGTAGGCCTTTGTGCTAAAGTTACTTGATTTTTCCTACACAAAGTTACAACTTTGCTTGAATTGAGAGGGAATTCCTGCAAAACTCAAAGGAATGAAGTTGGTTGAAAAGAAAGCAAAGATGAGAAGGAACTCTATTGGATACCCACTTTTATGGAGCATTTCACTGTAATTCAATTATATATCTGAGAGTACTCTACACTCCATTATATATGTAATTTTATTTATTATGTTTACCGTATTGAAATTACTTTTATTTTCCTTCTTGAGCATTTCAGTTCTTACAGCCTCTCCACATAAATGCAGATAATTGTGCAAATTTTGGATTGTTTCTCATCTTTATCTCCAAATTCTCTTAGAGTTGAATGTCTCTAACTCCCATAGTTATTGGGCATTCTTCAGCTGGTGTGGGGAGTGGGGTGTGAATCTGGAACTGCCTCATCAGAGAGAGAGAGAGAGAGAGAGAGAATACATTGCTAAATTCCCTGCTCCCCTCCCACTTCTAATTGCATATAATTGTACCTTGTACTGTTTTCTGTATTTTGCAAACAGTTGATAGCTGTGTTCCTTCCCATGTATTTGGTTATCATTCCATGGACAGAACCCAAGCAGACATGTTAAATGTGTGTTTTAAATATATATATATATATCTAACTTCACCTTTTTCATAGGCTGTGGCAAATGAGTCTGGACTGAACTTCATATCTGTGAAAGGTCCTGAGCTGCTAAATATGGTATGTGCTAATCATGGGGCTTTTGTTATTTATGGAATTCTTGTCTAACGTGTGGGGCAAGCAAAATTCCTGATAATTACACAACTGATACTGGTGCAACTGAAATTGCCTTATTTAACCTCTCAAAGTTTTTAGCAGTGAAATTGTTCATGTGAAGAGAAAAAAGTCACCTGTGTAGCTTAAGTCTTTATCTTAGTTTAAATTACCTGGCAGGTGGAGCCTTCTTAACTTGAAGCAGGGTTTCTAAATGGCTAGCTACATACATCACTGCTTTTCTGTAGCATGTAGATTTTAAATGTCAACAGATAGAAGTGCTGTAGTTCAAATTTTTGAAGCACTGGACTTAGAAGTGCTGTGATGTAACTTCAGTCCCTTTTAGAGTCAAGAGAATGTGTTGAACTGAGCAAGGTGGCTGCAGCTCCTGTCTGGGAAGGCCATGGCTGTTTTCTGCTTATCAGTAATGTGAAAGCTGAAACCAACATAGTGGATTTGATTGATCTCTTCCCAAACATTTTTATATGTCTGCTTCAAGTACTGATACAGGCAGGAAATACAACACTTAAATTAATGAGGACCCTGACTTCCTTGTGGAATACAGACAAAATGGTTGGCTGTGGTTCAGAGACTGTTTTAACATATAAATTGTATCAAAACATGTTTGTTTGGAAAAAATTTAAGTGTTTGCATTTACAACTTCACAGCCCGTGTTCCTGCAATTCAGCATTCAAAGTGAAATTGTGGCTGACTTTTTCAGTTCCCTACCACCAAGCCCCTGTCTTCAGGCAGCAACTCTATGAACTTCAAATGTTCATTGTGTTCGCATTGCTCGCTGGGTTTGTTTATGAACAGCTGAACAACAGGGTCCTTAATTAAGACTGTGTTTGCTAATTCTCATCACCAGAATGATGGCAAGTTCGCTTTATTGCCCAGAAAGAAGGAATTCTATTAAACTCTGAATGTACTGCAAATTGTCAAAAGTCAACTAGTGACAATTAGTTCCCATGTAAATCATGATCAGTAAGGAAGTAGAGATAAGAGACTCTTACCAGAAATAAATTGATTAGTAGGTTGCATTTCTCCCTTGTAAAGTACCTTAAGTAGAGTTTAAAACTATTGATATTTTTTCCCAAGCAAAATCTTTGTGACTTACATTGTTTCAGTGTTGTTTCTCTTATTTTTTTAGTATGTTGGTGAAAGTGAACGTGCTGTACGTCAGGTATTCCAACGTGCCAGGAATTCAGCCCCCTGTGTTATATTCTTTGATGAAGTTGATGCTTTGTGCCCTCGGAGGTCTGATCGTGAAGTGAGTCTGCCTTCAAATGTCTCCACAAATAAATACTCTCAGTTACAGCTTTTGGGACATGGCAAGCAACAGAAATACCCAGAAGGGTATCTCCCAAGAACAGCAATCCACTAGGCTTTCTGTCATTTGAAGGAAAATATGTTGGTCAAGTTTTATAAAGCTAAATACTTTTTTTAGCATGCATGTATAGGAAAAATATCTAGAGAATTTCAGGTGAAACTACTGAGTTTTTTATAGTTAATGCTACTATAGCATTAACATTTAACTCTCAGTAGCTCACCTGCTGAAACTGTTGTTTCAGGGATTGAAATATTTAAGAACTCTTTTCCCTCAAAAAACTGAATATTGAGAAATTTTGTGTCTTCTTGTTGAGGTAGCTATCAGAATGACTAGTATGAATATTTATATGTACTCCTTTAAGCAAGTCCTTTAGTTTTGATGGGAAGCAAAAGGTTTGCCACATGTTAAAAATATGTGGCAAGTGTGTAGATAGCATGAATTTGGGATGGAGACTTGCTAGGAATAGGAATCCACAATGCAGCTACATTGAAAGTGTGAAAAAGAAACTTTGAGTAATATTTCAGTGCAGAGAGTTAGTAGATCTTTTGTTTCTTTGCCCTTGAAATATTTACATTTCCACTGTTTCCTCGATTTTGTTGACAAATTTCTCCTCCTAAAGTCAGGAGCCAGCGTGCGAGTGGTGAACCAGCTCCTCACGGAGATGGATGGGCTGGAGAACCGGCAGCAGGTTTTCATTATGGCTGCCACAAACAGGCCAGGTAAGGACCCAAAAGTCAGAAACAAGAAATCAGATGCCCTTGATTCTATTTGCATGAAATCATGTGTTCTTAAATATTTGAATTCTGTAACTAAGCCTGTTCTGTACTTAAAATTACAGTGCCTCCTCAAATCCAAAGCTTTTCTGATCAGTTAATCTGTTCCATGTTCATGTGGCAGTGTGAGACAAAACAATCTCTTTCAAATGTCTCACATAGCACTTGGTACTATTGCTGTTAAAATGCTTTGAAAGACCTTTGCTGTGGATTATCTCCTTGCAATGTAAAAGCAGAAAAGAGACCTGATATATAATTCTTCAGATTTTTTTTACTGCTTAAATTTGTTTTTCTATCCAAAGCAGCCTTATAGTTTTCTCCTATCTCTTATCTTTTTTTTGCCTTGAGACATCTGTCTCATGTTAAATCATTTTTCCATTTGCTCATCTTTTGCATCCTGGGCTCCATATTCCAAACTAAGCTCTGTTTGGAACAGTTATTCTCTTGTTTCCTCATGTTCTGTCCAGCTTGGATATTGACAGCTGTCTTTGCTCCCTCGCTGGCTCTTCTGTTTTGGTGCTTTTGCAATTTCAGCAGCATCTTCTCAGTTAATAAGCTAAACACTGACATCTGCTTTACAAACATCATGTGTTTGACAAGCAACTTTCTGTCTCTGTTTTTTGGTTTGTTTTGTATCCTGGAGAAGTCTTGTGTTTTATACATAGGAAGAAACTTGTCTTTCCTGAAGGTGAATTCCATCTAAAACCTGTGAGTTGTAAGCAAAGGAATTTGTTGTCAGTTTAGAAAGCAACAAGTGTGAAGGTGTTGCACTTCATTGGTTATGAGCATTTTTCTGAATATTGCAACTGAAATGAAATACAGGGTTACAAGTCTGTCTTGATAAAACCATACTGGTGTGGGTACCAGAATTTTGGAAGGAACTTTTGCACCTAGAACAGGCATTTGGTAAATTACTACTTACAGTGAGACACAGTGATTTCTTACCTATATGTATTAAGTAAGGACAAGATGCGTAGAATTTTGCTGAGAAATGGCTTAACAGGTAAAAACAGCAGCGTGGCTGTTTTGGATATAATTTGCAAAATGAGCAGGTTACAGTACTTGATATTGCTTGTGTTCTATAAATTAAGGAAAATTTGGTCTGAAGTCATCTATAATAGGCAAATATGAGGTGGGTTTTTTTTTCCAGTGGTGAAAAGCTTCAAAGATTTGGAGGAAGAGCTTTCTATCTCTTGAATTCTTTGAACCATGACAGACTCTTGGGCCTTCCACATGACAAAGTATGAGCAGTAGGGGCTTAAATCTCTATCTGCTTGTGCAAATTCTTTGATTTCAAGTGGTAGGTTTTCCTGGCATGAGCGTGCTGAGCTCTCTAATGCAATGCATAACAGAAAATAAGGTTACACTACATATAGAGGCAGTGGGGTGTACCAAGGGTGTTGGTGGGAGTGTCATCAAGCTGCCATAGGAAAAAGGTCTCTCCTTAAATTAGTTGTGCTATTGCAAGCATTTTATCAAGCAGCCTTATTTGGAAGTGTTTCTCAAGGGCTTCATATCTAATTACTGACCTGTCATTATCTCTGCCTGGTAGCTTGGGCTGAGAATTGCAGCACTTTTGAAGTGGAGGACACATCCAGCTGTACTTCCTCAGCTGATTGGGCACAGGGCCGATCCTTTTTGGGCTGCTCTGTGTCACTGTTCTGAGCTACGGATTCCACTCGTGGAGGCAGCTGACTGCAAGCACTCCGGTAGTTTTACCAGGGCCAGCTTAGGGTAAATATTGCTCAGATGTTAATTTCAAAATGTAAATATTTATGCGCAGCAGGTTTGTCCTAATTCCCTGATTTAGATTTACACTGATTCAGTGCTTGCTTACAGGTCTGATTTTCATGCATGTGTGAAATAGACACCTGTGCAATTCTTAATTCCTCTCTCTATAAGCCTTATACTGGGTCCATTTTTACCCTTATGTGGTTAGAAAGTACCTCTGGAATGGCTTGAGGATCTTTTTTTCTTTTTTTTTCTTCAGCTTTAAAATGTCACTGTTGCTTTGTTCAGCTGCAGTGACACGTGTACAGTTTGACCATACAGGAATAGTTAAAATTACAAAACTTTACCAAATAAAGAGGTTTGGGCTCATATTTGAGGGTCGCTGGGAAATGTGTAAGGCATGAAATGAGCAGTGTATTATTAGTCAGTGACAGTGATGAAAAAAATTGGATTTGAGGTAAACATGCCAAATGTAAAGAAAATACAAAGGCAGGGATAACAAATATAATCATCCAATTGAAGGGTATAACTGTATCTACAAATTCAGTAAACAGAAATTAATTGTATCTTGATAAAGATACAAGGAGTTGTTTTGCCAACATAATAAAATAATTATTTTCTGAACGGCCAGGTTTGGCATATCCAGCTTCTGCTGGAAGAGGCAGTTTGGATAGGACAAGCAAAGCCTATCCTGGCTACTATATTGAAATGATTCCCACAAACAATTAAAGTTGTGGTGCCTGAAAAGGTTTTTAAATCTTTATAAGAAAGATTTTTCTGTCATAGTTGTAGTGAACAGAGGTGCTGCTGGGGTGGGGGGTTGTGTAGTGTAAATCTAAATGATACATATGTCCCAGCAGAACCTCCTGCAGTCTTCCACTGGGTCAGTGCTGTGAAGTGTGAGATCTCATGGTTTTTAATCCATGTTAGTATAATTTATTGGGAGAGAAAATGGCTTTTCAAGATGCTTCTATTTTTAGAGTGATTACATGTGTGGTAGCTTTGATAGTTGGTTGCTGGTACAGTTCATGACTGTTGTGTTTGTTGTCAGCATTGTAGTCTGAAACCATTGTGCAATAGAGTCTTCTCTTGTAAGTTATTATTACGAGAGTTGTTGTTATTATTATTGTTATTGCTGTTATTGTTATTGTTATTATTTAGGAGTAGTTGCAGTTAGGATAGCAGTGGCTCAACCACTTTTGTCATCAAGGTATGTTCTGGGCACAGCTGTTCCAGTGAGGTGTTGGCACCTGGGACACGGTATTATTGTGAAATGGTGGTGGTTTATACCCCATGGCTGAAGACTGCCAAATTCCCTTTTATAATAGAGCCTTCCAAGTCCTGACAGGCTAATTCCCATTCTGCCAAAAGGACAGGCACAACAGAGAGGTTCCATTGTTTATCAAATACAATCCGCAAGTAGTAATTCTTATTCTGGCAGTGCTAAAATAAGCCTTTGACGTGCCCTACAAAGCAGGATATTTGAAAGTTTTTTGCAGTTACTCAGTGACTTTGAAAGTCCTCTGTAGATATTTCTTGACTCTTTCTAAATTACCAGAGATGCAGTATTCCCAACTCAATCTCTTTCCACCTAAATGCAGAATCAATGTCAAACTTTGTCTGAAGAGGATTAAACTTTTAAAGCATGCAGTATCATTGGAGGGGGGAGGGGGAAATAGAAGCAGTAATGTCATGTCTTGTTAAAAGCTTTATGGGTCAGAATAATTATATTCTTTTCCAGTCTACTTCCTTCCCCAAATTCAAGACTAAATACTACACAACTGCCAAACACTACTGTTAAATAAAATCTATAATTCCCTACAATTTTCTAGTTACCAGTTTGGATTTCAGGATGGGATACTGCTGCTTTCTGCTCTTCTCTTACTTCTCCAGGCTTTGAGCATTTATAAACTCTTTAGAGAAATGCTGACTAAGGCATCAGCAGCATTTCCCCTGGGATCTGGGGAACTGTATGTAACATGAGGAAACAGACAAGACAGTGATTTTAAACTTGACAAAAATTGTGATGATGTCTTGTTTTTATTCATGGCCTCTTTCTCTAGCTTTCTTAAATTACTTCTTGCAAAATTCCCCTTCTGCTGTTACCTTTGAGCATGATCCTAGTTTCAATGAGTTCTATTTTTGTTAGCAAGTTTATTTTAATTTTTTTGGAGCTATTCACCTGAACCACATCTTTTGAAACACAATTAAAAAAATAATCACCAGTCTTTAACAATAGTTACAGTTTGGGTTTGGGCATTGTTTATGTTTTTACCTGTTTATACATGTTGCTGAATTAAAGGCAAGATAAGATCTAAGAAAAGCACTTAATATGTGAGGCATGGAACAATTTCTTTCGTAATAGTTCTAATTCACACAAATTATATTTCTGCATTTCAGCTGCCCTTGAGTGTTGTGTATCTTTCACAGTAACTTCAGTTACCCTTTTAGGGCTTCTGAGCCTGTGTTTCAGAAGATCACAAGTAGCAGAGCCTAGATATTGTCTATTTCAAATACAATTTTAAAAGCTGTAGTGAGAGAATAGGAGAAGTTTGATGGACTCTCACAACAGCTGTCATTGCTGGTAGGGACTGAACTTCTGTGAATGTGGTTGGCTCCAGTACAGTTGAGATAAGATATGAATAATCAACTGGACGTGAGTGTGGGACTAAGAGATTCTATTTAGAACAATAGAATGTCACTGTATAGGAATCCATGCACAGATACTTTGAATAGAATTTAATGATTTTAAAGAATTTTGCAGTAGTTTGAAGAGCAGTGTAGCAAACTGAAATATAATTCTCTAGATGTTAGTGCCTATTTTAAGCATTAAAAACAAAGCAAGAAATGGATGTACTCTAAATATCTTCTTATGTAATTTTGTCAAATTATTTGGAAGATGATACTACTCTGTTCTAATGACAGTCAACACCATTGACCACCTCAGAAAGGCAGAAAATTATTAACTGGACATTTCTCTTAATAGAACCATATTCTCTCTGTGAGACAACTGCTTGGAAAAGGATTGCTATGTTTTATCACATTTCCATGCTTCACTTTCCTTCCAGCTTGAGGGATAATAGGTTTTGAAAGAGGTATCTGCAATAACTACCTTAATTTCATTAAAATGTTAAATGTATCTAAAATGAGTTGACTCTCTTCTGTTTAGATAAGTTTTAAGATAATAGATATAGAGAGAGTGTTATGATTTATCAGGGTGGAATGCTTTGAAATTCCTTAAAGGAGAACATTATTCAGTTCTTTTAAATGGATATGAAATGCATCTAATGAGTGAGTTTGCCCAATGAATAAATACTAATTTTCTGGGCTATGTGACTTGAGTTTTCAAGAAATTCAGGCCCAGGTCTGAACCAGAAGTTGAGTTGATTCATAAGGAGATGGGGAGCGTAGATCTGTGTTTTAAACTTTGGTGTGGTCTTGTTGCTGTAAACCACCATTACTGCAGCTTATCTAGTTCTGTCAGTTGCGGTAACTCTTTGAATGCAGGCAGTGTGATCATTTCCATACAAAAAGATGAATGCAACTTCAGACCACATTGCTGATTTCATATTGTTGGACAAATACCGAGTACCGTGTTCTCAGCATGCAAAATGGAAACAGTATTTTCCATAACAAGCTTAATATTTTAAAATATTATTTATTTGGTTTTGAAATGTTAGAATGGGGAAATCAGCAAGTGCCTGGTGTTGTAATGCAGGCCCTATTGAGAGTATTTGTTTTGGTGTTTGTAATTGATCCTTTGAGTGGACCTTGTCATCTCCTCTTAATAATGTGACAAGAAACACAGAAACAGGAAAGTGCACTTATGTCAAAAGCAAGACAAAGTGTCATCTAGAACTATGCACAGATGTATAAGTAACATGTTTTTTTCTGTGCCTGCCATGGCAGGGATTCTGTTTAACCCTTGTTTCATCTGGTCTGGATTAAATTAATACAATGAGTCATTCCTTTTTTTTTCCCCCTCACCATTCTCATCATATTTGCAGTAGCTGATTTTTGCTTCCATAAATGTTTCTGCCTGTGACTGCAGTATCCTAGGGAAAAAAAATGCTTTTGTCCAAGATAATGGAGTTGTCCTTTAAGCATAAGTGAGAGAGCAACTAGAACAAACCTGTAAGTAAGCAGCTTTAAAGAGTAGATCAAGATCATATTGTGATAGGATCAAGTGGGTCAAGTCTTGACAGAGTTAAGCAAACTTTCTTTGTTTGCAAAAAAGGAATAGTTTTACTTGCCTGCTACTGTTTCATGGCTTGGGTGGTGTCTATTTTCTCTAAGACATCTGTACAGTAAAGATTAGCAGCTTCACTTTCCCAGTCTTTCACCTTTGATGTACACAAGTGCACACAGTTTGTCTGTTAGCCCAGTTTGGTCAGGAGGGCAGAGCCAACGCAGGGTGTTGGCAGCTTCATTTGGAAGCACTGATAATTTCCAGCTTTAGGCTTAAATGGAACTATCAACAGCTGCTTTTGGGAGAGGTTCTTGCAGTAGTTACCTCACACATCCATAGAATTTATGTGCTTTAAAATAGCCTGTTACAGTAAAAGTACTGTTTTCTTTATACCTTCTGTGAGTGCCTTTGTGACTTTGCTGTGGCATGTAGCATATCACAGAGTCATAGAATCATTTCGGTTGGAAAAAACTTCAAAGATCATGGAGTCCATCTGTTGACCCAGCACTGCCAAGCCACCACTAAACCGTGTCCCCAAGTGCCACATCTACACATCTTTGTAGTACCTCCAGGGATGGTGATTCCATAGAATTAGTCAGTGAAATAGAGCAATGAATACCATTCTTGCTTTCTGGTAGATGGGAAAATAGGGCATCAAGAAGCATTGACAATCATCATGCAGGCAGTTTGTGCTGCAACACAGACAGAAATGGAGGCCTTTTCCAAGTTATATGCCCTGTCTGTATCTCTTGTTATACCATTAGTCAGTATTTATGTCCTGACTTAGTGTACATTCAGTAGTGAAGCCTGTGATGCTAAAAGGCTGCTACACATTTCTATTACACATAAGCTTTGAATGGTTTTCTAGAAACAATTGTGATAATTTTTGTTTTCTTACTTCTCCACACATAATGAATTCGGAGTCTGTAGTTCTCCCTGGGAAACAAATTCTGTGCTTTGCAGCTACCTTTGGTATTTTCATGGATTTCCTGTTTTACCATTCAGATAACTACTATGTAGTAGAAATGCAAATGACCAATCAAATGAAGTTTGCATATGGATGGTTGTGATTGGCCCTGTGTACTTGTTTTGCTTGACGTATCACTGTCCCTTTGGGTAGAGTTGCTTCCAGTAGAACAAACTGCTAATAATTAATGTGGAATTCCTCATCAAAAATGTTCCAATTCTATATTGCCAAATACAGAGTTGTCTTCATATCTGAAGAGATGAAACTGGTATTTATGAGCCATCATTGATCAGATGTTGCTTAACTGTGCTGCGTGGTAGAGACTTTTATTGACAAAAATGACACCTTTTCAGTCAGCTACTTTAATGCCAGAGCTTCACATCATGGCACAAATGCTTCTTTGAGTCTTGGTACAAATATGCATGTATTCCTTGTCATGTGCAGATTTTCCTCATTGCTGGATTAATTCTTTTCTACTTTTCCCCTCCCTAAGATATAATTGACCCAGCTATCCTGCGTCCTGGTAGGCTGGATAAAACACTCTATGTGGGTTTGCCACCACCTGAAGACCGACTTGCTATTTTAAAGACCATCACCAAAGTGAGTATTTGGAAATAAATCCTTAATATTGAAACTTGGTGGAATGATGTAAAACAAATTAAATGTTATAAGGAATTGCAGAATCCTGTCTCATGAAACACTTGCAGGTATTCCATGAGGTCATAAAAATAATCCCTCAGCCCATCTGCTGTTAAATTTGCTGGGAGACTGCAAGGGGCTGATGAATCTTGAGTAAAGCAAACCTGTTAAACACAGAAGTTGCTGCCTGTATAGTCACAGTTTGAACAGATTTAATTAGAAGATTCCTATCTGTGTGAGTAATGGGCCTAGAAGTGTTTTGTAAGCTTTTTTTGGGGGGTTCCAGACATGCAGCAGAATGATTCACAAGCTCTGGTTCTATTTGCTCAACAGTAATTGTGACACCTAATTCCCTTTAGGATTAAAGGAAGCTTGTGATGATAGAGGTTGTAGGTTAAAGTAAATGTGAAAATGTGAAATCTGTGCCTTCACGGATCCTCCCTGTGGTTAACAGCACCATCTGCCACTTCAGAGACTTGGATTACAGAATTCTGTGTGAGTGTTTCTCCAAGTATGGCACAGCAGTAGTCAAGGCCTTAAAAAAGAACATATAGAGAGTAATTATGAATTACTTGGATATTTCCTACTTTTTTCCAGTAGATCAGCATTGATTTTTAAGAGCAGGTGTTCTATCAGATCTTCTTTTGAGCTGCAACGGAGACAAAGTCTTTACTACAGAGGAAAGATAGCATTATGAGAAATGTGGCAAAAACTATTCGGTATATTTGTAATAAAAGATAATCCAGACCTGTGTAACCTTAAAGTTGTGGTGTATAGGCAATATTTGATTCAGAGTAGAGAAAGTGAGAACTTTTTCAACCCTGTTCTTTCATGCCAAAATGGATGTTCTGAAGATGAATTCTCATTACAAATTCAGGATGTTAGACCTTCCTTCATTTGTTCTGTGCATTGCTTCATGGATGAACATATATTAAGTATTCCCCCTTTTGGTATTTGCAGTAGACCAGTTTGTTGTTTCTAGTTTTACAGAAATACATCAGTTAATATTTTGTATAATCCTGTTCTTAAAGATGATTGCTTTTCACGAGATGTTGAGAGAAATTGAGTGTAACATCATTTTACAAAGGTGCTGTAAGGAATGATGAATTTTATTTTACCAAATTTATTTTCAAAGGTAATTAGGGGTGTAGGGGAATAGTGCAGCAGAGCTTGGTGCTTTGCTCCCTTCACTGGAGGAAAAGGTGGCATTAAACAGAGCTGATTTCTCTCACTCTCCCAGGTTTCCCTTGTTCACACTCTCACAGCCACATGTAGCCACCAAGATACACAAACCCACCTGGCAGGGACAGGATCACTCATGGGCAGCACTGAGGACAAGGAACTGCACTGAGTCCTCACCTCATCTTTCGGCTTCCTCTTGTCTGGCAGTGACCAGCTGCTTGTTAGGGAGAACTGTTTTCAGTTTCCCGTCAGGAATCAAGTTCAGAATTGCCTTTACTGCCATAAATCTTGGGCGAGGTCACTGAAAAGTGTCTTTGCTCCCTTTTCCTGGGAATATTTGTGCCTGCACTCCTATCTTCCTGTTGGGATAACACCAAGAGGAGTGGCAGTGGGATGTGGTAACCCTGTTATTATCCCATTGCCAGAGTATTTTTGTCTTCTGCTGACAAATCATCTTTGATGTGACCTTATCTGCTTATGGG
Organism: Orthonyx spaldingii; assembly: GCA_013397795.1. Lineage (NCBI taxonomy): Eukaryota > Metazoa > Chordata > Aves > Passeriformes > Orthonychidae > Orthonyx > Orthonyx spaldingii. Next base: position 902,294 of record VZTJ01003254.1, on the reverse strand, counting down.
CCTTCTTGTGACAGAAGGAATACATTGCACAGTGTTTATCAGCTTGGTTCTGTGGGTCCTCTCACTGGTTATCATGTTGCTTATCATGCATTTTGGAATGGAAGATGCTTCCATGCATGCTTAATTCACACTAGTCTGACTGTTTTGATTACAAATCCTTGTATTGAATGAGAAGTTAAATCTTTAAAAATCTGTAGGAGTTATCTGAAAGAAGAACATGGAGTTGAAAGAGGAGAAAATGTGTTAAATTAATTGAAATAAACCTTATTTTTTGTCAGATTTCATCCATGCAATCTAGGTAAGGAAATTCTAAAAATTTGAGTGTACATTTGCTCAAGACTAGAGAAAACAAAATGTTTGGTGCAGATGTGAGTGGCTTCTAGATGGTGGCATGCATTGCCAGAAATCTCCAAGGAATGCATGCACAGCATGTGGAAGCAAAGTCATTGTTGAATGAAACCATGGATGCTTAGAAAGGCAGCATGAGAGGTAGAAAACGGAACTGGGGGAGGAATAGGTTGTCAGCAAGACAGAGCCTAAATGTAGGTTGAAACTTCGTTGTGAAAGACTTTTGTTTGTTAACTTGTACAAATCAGTCATCCCAATTATGTATATTATGCAAGAGAAGCCTGCCTTCACATGTTTCAGTTACTACTGCACTGACATTCCTGCTAGCTGCATCAAGCTCCTCCGCAGCACAGAGCTTGGCACCATGGCAGGCAAGAGCAAAAAATGCCCAATGTATTTGCTCCTCAAATTTCTTTTTAGTGGAGAAGGCATCTCTCTGGCTTGCAATTTCCTATAAGAATTACTAAAGTATCCCATATGAAATTGTATGAAGCTTCCTTGTTTCCAGGTTAAAGTCTCTCCTTTCAGGATATTTTCAAATCAGGCTGCTCCTTTATCTTTTTGTTGTGGTGTTATTCTGGATTTTTTTCCCTTTCTAACTGTTAAAGATTCATTCAAGATTATTTCCTTACTCTGACTAGTCCTTGACTGTTCCACTGTCTGTTAAGTATTCAAGTGTTTTAACTTGCCAGTTACTACACATTTTATTTTTTCTCTTGAAGGTATTGGAGGTATGTAGTATATTAGTTCCTCTGAAGAATTCAGAAAATCATTATATGGATTTCTTCATTTCTGTCAAATGAGTTTCTGGCAGAAATTCATCACTGTATTAAAAAAGTGTTCTTTCCTGTCAGAACTCAGATATTGTTTGATACAAGAGACATCTTGAATCTCTGCACTATCATGATACTGCTTTACTGTTGTCTAAGGATAACAGGGAGGATCTCCAAGCTTACAGTGTTTGGAAATTTTGTTGGCTAGTTTCAAATACCATTTATAATGTTGTTTGATATTTTTTGCTGTTGGAGATGCAAAACTAATAACAAAAGAAACCACTTCTGGGATCTTTGTGGAGGAAGGAATGATAATATGGAAAAGTAGTGTCCAAAAATATACAGTATGTATAAACCTCTATGTAATCTAGATGGAAAACTTCTAAGTTTGAAAATTTATATCCAGAATATGAAAGATACATAATTATTTTAGTCTTAAAGGTGGTAAGACTAAACTGACATGCATATGGCTTAGTTATTTGATTTCAACACACAGTAAAACTAGATAGAGGAGGTTCAGCTAAACAAAGCTGCTGAAGCAACCAGCTGTTATTAAAAATAAGTCCACATATGGAATAGCATTGGTGTTTCCATGCCTTGTGGCATGGTGGCCATCATTTCCTGAGAGAAAATCTAATCTGTGGGTGGCCAGTCAAAATTTAACATTGCTTAACATTTTATAATTAAATAGAAATAATTAAAATTTAAGGCTGATTATCCTGCTTGCCAGTTTGAGATTAAAAACATTAGTATTTGTGAATATTGCAGGAAACTTGTCAGACCCCTATATGATTCCTGATTAAAGAAACTTAATCCCTTCAGGGATGGCATATATATTAAAAAAAAAAATTTCTTACCTTTTCTTTTTTCTTACCTCAACTCCTTTAGGATGGCACCCGGCCTCCATTAGGTAGTGATGTAAGCCTTGAGGAAATTGCTTACAGTGAGCACTGTGATTGTTACACGTGAGTATCTTCTAGTTTTGACTTTCAGGTTCAATGTGCAGTGCCAGCAGTCTTCTGATGCATGTTCAGCTGTGTTTTGTTGGTATTATTAAGAGGGTTTCTTAACTTTATAAACCTTTTCTCTTGGGCTGTTTTTCTTGCTTTCACTACTGCTTTTTTCCAAGAAGTTGGTAGGAATATATGGATGCTAAAGTCTTCTTCATTTGGAATAGTCCTCTTCATGTTGAAAATAGAAAACAGTGGAGGTATCTTGGTTTTCCTTGGTTTTATTTTATAATTCTTGCATCATCTGAGGACAATAGAGCCCTCTTTAAATTGTGGGCCCATATACAATGATGATGAAAGCAAATTGATTAAACAGCCATAACCAACTTGTTCTGTCACAGAGTTGAGAGCAATCTGGCAAAGTAATGAGGGCCCATTTCAACTTGTGCTTTGGGAACAGCAAGGTGTGGCTTTAGGGAAAGCTTGATTGCCGTATCTGTCATAATACTTTGCAATTATGGTCTATAAAACTTAAAAAGCTTTAAGCTATTCAATACTTCAGTAATACTCAATGTTTTTATGGAGTTCACAAAAGATAAAGTTTATGATAGGCTGCTTGCCACAATATTACTTAGAAAAGATGAGTACTTTTTCTTCCTACACCTTTCATTCACTGGTTTATAGTCCAGTGGTTTTTTTGTTCAGTCTGTGGGGGTTTTGTTTTAGTTTTTTGTTGTGGGGTTTTTGTGGATTTTTTGTTTGGAGTTTTGTTGTTTGGTTGTGGGTTTTTTGATGCTTGAATTTATTTCTATTTTGAGCTGGGGGGTTTTGTGTGTGTGTGCATGTGTTTGGGATTTTGTTGTGGGTTTTGATTTCTTTGGGGTTTTTCTGATATCTGGTTGGTTTTAATTTTTGCTTTTTAAATACTTTATGCCTAGTACCCCCAAATGAAGCATGGGGAGTTAATTTTGAAAATTGTTTTTGGTTCAATAACTTCATCAGCTGAAAGGCTTGTGAAACGTTCCAGCTGTTCAAGTTCCAGGAAACAGGAAAGAAACTGTTGTGACCACGTTTTGTGGATACTAATATTTTAAGAGCATGTTAACTTTACTGTTGATGCAGCTTTGAGCAACTCCCTTTTGTAATGGTGAGGGATTTCACTTGAATCTTCCATACAATTTATTAAAAAAGGGAAGAAGTTATGTTCCCATCAAGTGGCAGATTATTAATCAACCCTTTGGCATTTCCAAAGATGCTGAGTGGGGGTTTTGCCTCTTCCCTTGCTTCTCACTAATTTGATCTTAAACTGTGGCTAAAATCTGAAGGGCGTCACTCCATAATGCAGGGTGCAGTCAAGCCTCTTTCCAGAGTTCTTAAGATGAAACTTTGTGACAGCACAACAAATTTTTTAATGCGTTTTTAGTGCCTTGCCTTTCTACATGTCATCAGCAAAAGACAAGAGAAATTTATCCCCCAATAACCTGTTGTTTGTATCTCTAGAGGGGCAGACCTTTCCGCCTTGGTGCGCGAGGCTTCCATTTGTGCCTTGAGACAGGAAATGGCCCTGCAGAGTACTCAAAGCAAGAAGGGTAAGAAAGCTTTAAAAAGAAAATCTCAACTGAACAGTGACAAGATAAATTGAATATAAAGTATTTAAAGCAGTTCAAGACAAGCATAAAGCTGTGCAAGCTCTACATCAGTGATTGATTGACTTCTGAGCCAAACAAAAATTAAGTCAGACTTGTTGGAAAACCACATTAGGGGAGGTAGGATCGGGTACAGGAAAAATGGTTATACTGGAAAGTCAGCATAACTTTTAAAGAACTGAAGCTTGCAGCCTTAAAGAAAAGTTTCTGTTAAATGGTTATGTAAAGTGATTATTTTCTAGACTAAATACCCCTTTGCCAATTTTCCCTATCACTACCAAAGACTAATGATGCTGACGTGTTTGGAGGAGGGTTGTAAACTGCACATTCCCTGATCACCTACCTTTGGCACCCAGCTGTGTTGCGTAACTGAACACATACATCCAGCACTGATGGAGCTGGGAAAATCTGAGTGCCACTTTTGATCTTTGGTGCTTAGCTCATCAGTGCCTCTTGCCAGGACTTCAACAGGGAGTTATAAATTGATTCAAGTACAATCTCTGCCCTTTCATTATCTGTCTGAACTTCTGGTTTAAGTTGTATTTTCCTGGGGTTTTTTAAATTATAGATTGAAACTTTTATGTAAAATGCCTGTTTAGATTTTTTTTACAGTAATTTTATTTGACCCTTAAGTCCAAATGCAAAGTTAAGATTGTGACATTTCAGATTATGTCCTTGGAAACTATCGTAGGCTTTCATTATGCCCCTGATTTCTAAGAACAATACTGGAATTTTAATAGCTTTGAATTATTCTTTTTGATCTAGTACCTATCCAGTCTTTTCTGGTTTTAAGCAACAGTAGGCTACCAGAGCAGTGTTGGTATTCCTTTTTCCAAGGCAACAAGTATGTTCAGCTAGAGAGGGAAAAAATCCTGAGCTATAAAAACCTTCACCGTTGTATGACTTGGTTACCTGTCTTGCTTGCTATAGCTGGATAAAACTTGATTTGAGGTGGACATTTCTGAGTTTGTCCTGTTCTTTTTGATAATACAGCAGGCCTTATTCAAAGCTGTTTATCACTCAAATTCAGCCTTCCCAGTTAGGATTGCAGCCTAAGCACTGACTCTATGAATGTGTAGGCAGCCAGCAAGGCCATAATATATGTACAGCTTAATTTACATGTTTATAGCAGCTGCTTGCTTGGAATGTCCTTGGATTTCCAAGATATGAGCCCTGATTGGTATGAAAGCATGTAAGGTGGTTTCTCATTTGAGACCCTGATCATTTTTATCTTCAAGACAAGACTGGGGATTTTCGTCCTTCAGTGTTACGACAGGACACGCTCAGCTGCCTCCCCTCCCACAATCTGCTTGACTGGATGGGTGCTGAGTGTCCTCCTCAGCCAGTCCTTTGGAATCAGAGCTGCTCGTTTCTGTTCTGGAGAAACTGTTGCAACTTCTTGTTAGACCTGATATTCCCTCTGCAATAAATTCAGGGGCGTTTTTTTTAATGCTCAGCAGTGGTTTGCTTGAAGGTACTTTTAGAAAGTGAAATGGAAAGGTATCCTTTTTGTGATATTTCTTAAAAGAATTCAGAAATTCTACTGCCAGCCTGAACAGGCTGATGATGTTAGTCACTATGGTCTGAGAATTGCCACATACAGAAGTTTGTAGGGGAAATTCCTAACAATTGGGCAGATTTCCACTTTTATGAGGTCTCCCTGGATTTCTTCATTATTGTCCCAGCATTTGACTGCCCAGAAGGCTTCACTGTCATTTGCAAACTTGGAATTTCACTTCTGCCTCCCTTTTCCAAACCACTGAATATGGTGCATAAAACTGGTTTCAGCACCACTGCCAGACTGGGACCCACCCCACTGCAGCAGTTCTGCAGTTTCTCGGTCAAGTTCCTCAGAAACTTTGGGTGAACACCATCTGCTCCTGGTGACTTCTTACCACTGACATCTTAACTCACCTGTTTAGCTTGATCTTGTCTATTCATTTCAAATAGATCTAGTTACACAGAATGTATAGGGTATGAGAAATCATAGGAGAGATTCTTACACCTATTTCAGCTGCAGTGACAAATACAGTGAACTTACTGACTTTCTAAACTATCATCCTTTTTGTATATTTTTATGAAAGATAGGCAATGGCCCCACTTCACCTGCATAGTCTGTAAGGCTGATCCTAAGCAGAGAATCTGAGACTTTTTGTTAGAGCAGTTAAGAGCAAGTGTGGTTTAACAAGTGAGAATAAAGTTTTGCATTTTGCAATTGAATTTGAAAAGTAAGGTCTGGTCCTTGTTTGATAGGAACCACCTCTCCCTCACTCATCTATGGAAATAGGAAAACACCAATTTCATATTTAGTGTTTTAAGTACTTTGTCTTATTTTTAAAAGAGCGTACCTGTTGATATACATCATCATTTTAATTTATCAATATAAATGGTTTTAAAGAATAAAATATTTGTACCTACATATTCAGAGTAAATGGTTTTATCGTCAGAAATCAAGGCAAAGCGTGTTAATGCAAGTAGCCGAGGTCTAGATTACTCACAGCTCCATTTTCTACACAATCAAGCTTTGGGCAAGCTTTTGTCACATAATAAGCATGAAGTAGCCTAACTTACTTGCAATGAGAGGTAAACTACCTAACAGGAAATTTTCTCCCTCCCTCTAGCATTGTCACAGTTTGGTTAAAAAGTTACATGCTTAAGAACAAAAGTGAAAGCAAAATTAAGTTCTCATAGCTTCATTTTATTGTTTTATGGAGTTTTAATGACTCAGTCTAAAAGTAATCTGTCTTCTCGGAAAGTCCCAAGTTGAACCTTTTTCTTACTGTAAGTAGCATTTCCTTGGAGAAATTGGTTAAATTCCTGATATTTTAAACTTGCACCTTCAATTTTTTCAGGTATAACTTTATCTGGTAATAGGAATGTTGAATGTAAGCTCCAGAGAAGTGAGATGAGAGAGCAGTCAGGTTGTATGTTAGTGAACTTTAACCTTCATCTTTACTTTTAACACAGGTAATAACAACTGTAGGCTATTTGCTCTTCTGCTTTATATCTTAGACAAGGTATATTTCATTTTTAACTTAGTACCTTCCGTATGCTATTTAGTCTTTTATTATATCAGCTGAAGATTTTTGTTCAACTTGGACTCAAAATATATTAATGTAACAGTTTTTTCATGTTGGCACATCCTATTTCATGTGGCAAAGGTGGAAGTAAAAGCAATAGTCAGCCTAATGAAAGACATGAAAAAAATGCACCAAACAAGACTACAATTTGTATTTCTGTCATGTCTGATACCTGTGCATAGTGTTAGCTTGTAATGAATCTTTATAGTAGTGGCATCTTGGGAGTCTTAAGTCAGATTAAACAAGGTACTTGCTTGTGAGAGCAGAGGAATCCATGACTTATTTAAGGTATGTTTTAACATACTAAAAAAACCTGTTCAAAAGGTTATTATTAGGAATAATTACTGTGGATAGCTGCATTAAGGTCATAAAGGCAATTTGCATAAACTTAAACACAGGGAAGTGTAGCAGTGAAAGCTTTCATCACTTCTGGGTAATGCCAGAGAAGGCAATGATATGAAGTCAATTATTTAGAAGTTGAGTAGCATTGGAATGATAGAAAAATGTTTTCTGGGTACTTCTTAAATAACAGGAAAGCTTAATATTAAATTTATGGGGAAAAAAACCCCCAGAATTGGATGCAGCAGTCTTTGAGGGATGCACTTCCAGAAAGATTAAGGGAATTCAGTTAGGTTTCATGAATGCTGCCTTAAAATACATGCAACAGTCACTTGATTGTCACTTGTCTGCAGTTTTAGTAATTTATTATGGTCTGTTCTTTAAGGAGAAATCAAGATTTCTCGTAAACACTTTGAAGAAGCTTTTAGGAAAGTGAAGTCTTCAGTATCCAAAAAGGTAAGATGACATTCAGGTATGCAAGATTCATTCTTCCCTTGGCAAGGACACTCCTCTGACACTGGAGACTGGTGGGAAGGGTTAAGGTTAATGGTTAAGAATATTTAGATGTATTCAAAGTGACACTACTTGTTTCTGCATTAACAAACCTGATGTTTGTGGTAAGGTCAGAAATGAAAGCCTGCCTTTTCAGCTGCAGATGAGACACTGCATGTAGGTGGTTTACCAAGATATCAAGGTGATCTTTTAGTGTAGTGCCTTGGACTTCACTGACATTCCCAGATGGATTATTAGCCTGGCCCTAACCACTTATGTCTGCTGAATTTTCAGTTAGAAGCCAAGGCCTTTAGAGTGCACCACATCCTGCCACAACTTTTCCTCCCCCATGATGATGACACACAAAGATGCTCAGCCCTTTCTGCTGATGTACAAGAGATGTAAATGTGAGATGGGACATAAAACACTCATTATCTTAGTTATTTCTTACCACTCTTTTCATTATTTGGCTTTGTCAAGGAAGTTTGTTGTAAACATTTTCTTATGCCCTGTTCCTTTTAATGACTGAAAAGAAAGCTGTTTAATCATCTTCATTACTACAGTTTTGAAGTTAATGTATAGGAATAGCTATTATTGCAGAGCTTGTGTATAGGTCTCCATGTGTTGCCAAGAGTGTACTGCAGCCAGAACACATTAATGCATTCACATTTAACACTAGCCAGAGAGAAGTTAGTTAACTGTTTCCTTTCATTATTATTGTATTTGGATGGTCAGTGACCTTTCATAAAATTTAAAGGTGATCTGTGGCTCCAAGAACCTTTAAAGATAATGTTGGTTGTTGTCTTCCCTTTGCTAATCACTAAGCAAACAGCCACAAAAATTTAAAACATCTCCTCCAACATAGCAATGACTTAAGTATTAGAACATATTCCTTCTGGTTAACCAAAAATGTTACTCTGCATCTCAAAGGCAGCTTAAATATCGTATGTCTGAGAGTCCTATATTTCAGTTATGTTTATCTAAAGACGTTTCAGTTAGGTATTTTGAAATCTCTTTTGCAGTACAAGATACTTATCTACCATTTCCAGATGCTACTTCCAATCTGCTGGACAAATGCAGTCTGAGAAAAACTCTACAGACCTTGCTATGAATACTGGATTTTTTTTTTTTAAATGCTGAAAAAGCGGCTTCTTACTGATCTAGTGCATTTACCTCTTCTATCCCTTACATATCTCTGTGTTTCGTTTAATTGGTTGACTCAAGATAAACAAAAAAAAATTCTTAAAGCTGGGGACAGACATCATCTGAAGCCAGTTATTTCAGTGGAAGTATTCTGTTCCTCAAAATTCCCATTTTAAGTGACCATTGAGAAGGGTTAAGGAACAGTTACATTAGACTAGCAAAAGATGATCTTGTCTGCTCATTTTGGCAGAACTGGATGGGGGAGGAAAGTGTCGATTCAGCAGCTCCTGTGGTGAAGAGGACAGTACCTTCTCAGTGAAGCTGCCATCTAACCTAGCATGGCAACATGAAGTGTAGGAACTCTGCCTGAGGCCTCTGTGAATTACAACACCACTGGTGGCTCTCCCTGGAGAACCTCATTTATGAGCCAGGGTAGTGAGGGTTTGCCTTATTTAGGTTTTTGTTTGTGTTTTAAAATACAGCTACTGCCTCATAGAGCTGGTTTGTGTCACTTGCTTAGATAATACACAAAGTCACTTTTAAATATTATGTTATGGTTTTACCATTGTCTGATGTATTTTTCCTCTTCTCTTGGCACTGTTAGGATCAAATAATGTATGAAGAACTGCGTCAGTCACTGTGCAGGTGATACATTTGGACAATTCCCAAAAGAGACTTACTCCACACTGGTGAAGAGTTCTGGAACTCCTGTGCCTGTTTTCAAGAGACAGGTTGGAAAGAAGCTGTACTAAATCCATCTCTTAACTTTTTATACTGCACCTGAAGAAAAGGTCATCACAATCTACTGCTCTAAAGCATCCTTAATTTAACTGTCTCCAGAATAAAAGATACAATACATGCTTCCTGCTTATAACCATTTCCATTTTTCAAATGAATGCTTTTAGTGCTAAAAAGCTAACACCATTCTGATACATTTGGTGCCTTGAATCAGAAATCTCTGAGGCACAGGCTAACCCTTCCCAGCGTTTACACTGCTCAAATAGCTGTTTTCAACCATCAGTGAAAATGGTTGTGTTTTCCAGAACAAGGACACTGAACGAAGCACTGGGAGGACAGAGTTGTGAAAGCAGGCTGGGAAAGTGCTGCACTGGATGTTATCACACCATTAATCATGCATTTTCCGAGCACAGTGACACATGATTGTGCCAGCACAGGTTCTCAGAGCTGCTAACAGCTTCCTTCCACCTCACCAACATAAACTGCCCACAGATGGCAAGCTGGGAGGGTTACCTAGGAGAGAGTAAAGTTTGGAAATTGGAGAAGTGCTATGATACTATGATTCCATCTAGGAAGCATTTGAGTTAAGAGGTTGTTAACAAGCTGGTTCTTAATTATTTTCTTAAACATATATATGTGCAGCAACAAAGAAACTTTTTTACAGTGTTTCACTATCCTCTGGAGGAAGGAAAATGCTACTGTTCTAAAAAGCAGGCCAAGACCCTTTTTTTTAAATACAAGGCATTCCATCTTGGAAGGAAGGTCCTAACTTGTTAACGTTCAGCATCAGCACATCAGGAAGCATCCAAGTTAAGTCAAAACACTGAAAAGTGACAGATTATGAAATCTACAAGCCTTCAGGGGAAAACCTCAATACATACTTTCTGTAAGCAACATCTAATCTGTAAACATCCCCCCCTACTTAAACATTTAAGAGGAAGATAATTTAATCTGCTACTTGAATTCATTTAAACAAATACCCTGAACAACCAGGTCTAACTTTAAGACTGACCTTGATAGAGAATAGTACCTTACATCTTAAATTCCTCTCAGAATTGCCAGCTAACAAGAAATCTTGCTGCAACTTTTTACCTGAAAGTATGTGTTGAAGGCTATCACATATAACTTACCACCACAGACTTGCATTTCAAAAATACTGACACTCAGGGCAGCTGGTTCTTACCACTGGGATTTTTGCTCGACATGGTATGACATTCCCTCCCTCTCCTAGGAAAGCTGGAGCCTCAGTGACTCAAATTCTGACTCATAAGATTAACAAATTAAGTCCCTGTATATAAAGCAGATGGTGATGATGTGCCTGCTTTTAATTGTAAATCAGGCTTGGAACTTCAGCTATGACTCCCAGAAATCCAAGATGAAGGATCATAATTTTCAATCAATACCATGTTGGAGGAAAACCTCAATGATCATTTGGTTCAACCTTTCTTGGCAAAAATCACAGTCTAAACACAATGGCCCAGCATCCTGTCCAGTCAAACCTTACAAGTGTCTAACATGGGGAAATCCACCACTTCCCTGGAGAGATTTTTCACAATGAGAACAATCAACTAGTGGAATAGTTTTCCTCATTTCCAATGTGAAGCACTCCAGGAGTAACCTGCACTCCTTACCCCTCCTCTTTTCCATGTCACTCTTGTAAAAATAGAATCTCCCTCCATTTTCTTTGTAATCACCCCTGGAACACGGTGATAAGCTCTCTCCCTAAGTTTTATTTTCTCAAGGCTGCACAAACACAGTTCTCTCAGTCTTTGCTCATAATACTACAACAGTATAATAATAATGATACACTCAATTCACTTGAGTGGCTGAAAGGATCAATGAAAAGAATGAGTGATTTCTCCTTTATAGATACACAGAGAAGATTCCTGCTACCATACTTGAGGATAGCTGCAGATGATGAGCTTAGGCAGGAGTGGAATCCTCAACCCCTGGCATATCCACATAAGAATTTTCCTTTCCTTTTATGATGGTATTATTCCTGTGGATGGATGGAGCAAGAAAGCAAAGTAGGACTTGCAAGGCAAGATAAGGGAGGAAATGCTATCAAGTAGTAATAACAGCACTACAGTCCTGCCAAGACTGCCACCACAGAACATGTTTATTATTCAAGGTGTCTCATGATCATTCTTCATAACAGGTGATAAAGGAAGAGGAAGTGGGGTGCAGGAGGGTTTGAACGCACAAGAAAATCTGAAGTTCAGGTATAAGGCAGAAAGAGCCAGATCAGTCAAGTGTCCATATCCTGCCTGCTTTCCTTGTCTGGGCGCCATGTGCAGAAAGCAGAAGGCAAGGGGAGGCAGCTGAATTCCACTTGCCTGCTCACACATGAGTGTTGCACCCACGCTGCTCCTTGTGGGAAATTCTGCTTTGGCTGTAGTATATATCACTAAAAAAACAATGCTCCTTTGTACAGAAGAGATCCTTTGTACACAGAAAATGGGAACTGCTTTACGGAACAAGCCTTTTCACGCAATAGAGACAAATATTTTGTTCTGCATATGCAGCTACCGCCCCTCCCAGCAGACATGCCTCGAGGTTTTGCCTCCAGTCATCTTGTTTCTGTTGTGACAAGATCAAGAAATTGTTCATCATGCCATTCTCTCCCTTTTCCTGAGGCTAGCAACATATCTAAACCACTAGAATGATCCTGTCCCAGAGCACAGCAGATGCTAACCTAAGCACAGAGAGGGGGCAGAGACAGTGCAGGGTTCTTGATGCTCTTTAGGTTTAATTTGTTCTTCACCAGTTAGTCAAAGCTCCCTCCAACTTTGAGATAAAATGTGTCAAAAGGGAAAAAGAAAAATGCTGTCTTCATTCTTGGCTCAATAGACAACTTTTTCCACATCTTTGTCCTGACTAATGTCTTACATCCCACTGCAGGCTTGATTGTGAAATAGAAGATTTGCTAGAGAAGTTCCCTTTTCTTGTGTGGCGTTATCTCTATCTTGTGTGGAGTTGCAGGTTGCTGTGCTAAAGGTAGATCCACATGATTCACACACACCTATTTATCAGATTGTTTTCCTAGGACCTTGCAGAAGCAATGTTGGCAGACTCAGACATGGCTCCTGTGACTTGCAATGTGCAAGCTAAACAGCAGAACTTGCTTTGCTGTCTTCTGAGACTTCCAAATTACAGAGGAGTAGTTTCCAAAAGCTGTGCCAAACTACTTACACAAGGTTGCTGCTTCAAAGTCACTTTTCTCCTCTTAGTCCAACAGGAGTATGGCAGCCTGCAGTCTGGAGGACTGATGTTATCAGCTGTTGAACCTCACCATTAAAAAGGAATGAACAGCTTTAAGCTCTGCTGTGGTGTGCCACTTCAGCTGATACAAGGAATAAATGTCAGGGAGGCAGAGGTGAGCCACTCACCTCAGCATCTGACAGTGCCTACTTACCATGAACAGATTTGTGTCTCAGCACCTGGAGACCTTTGTCTTATTGCTCACCAGCTCATTTAATGACTTCACCAGAGGAGTTCTGACACACACAGCTGAAAGTCTGAACTGCTTCGACTGACTCTGGTTGCAGGGAGGAAGTCCTGCCCTGGGTCTGAAAGCACAGAGCTCTGCAGCCAGACAGATGCAACAATTTAGCACATTAATGCTGGGAAGCAGACAGGTTCAACAGCAAATCAGGAAAGCCAGAGGCAAGAGTTGTTCTGGAAGAGGAGCATACCCACCCCTGTCCTGTGGGAAAACTAATGCCTAGTACAATCAGATTCCAGGATGCATTACTTATTCTATTTAAGCACCTTCAGATAATTAGGAGGCAGGGAGTGTTAAAAGCTACACAAGGAAGTTTATTCTGAAAACTGCAAGTTATTCTAAAAGCCCTGGAGGGGATTCAGAGCTCTGCACAATTTAACTGCAGCTAAAATACTTGGGTGACAGTTAAAACTCCTGACTGATTGCACATAAAGGAGATGTTTTCCAAACTGAAAGGAACAAACCCTAATAAACACGTAGAAACACCAAAGTTACCTCATTCCATCTGAATAGATTCAGAAAAACCAATTGGGTAAACTGTCAGGGTTCTTGATGCTCTTTAGGTTTAATTTGTTCTTCACCAGTTAGTCAAAGCTCCCTCCAACTTGGAGATAAAATTTTTCAAAAATTACACTAACCTGTTTCTGCTAGATATGTTTTAATTGTATTAATGAAAACTATTTAATTCCTCAAAACAAGAACTAGATGGTCCATATGTATTTTTTTAAAAAATGTTAGTGTTGCATATTTCTATGCCATGCCTTTGGAGTCACCATGCTTTCTCCAGTCAAATTCATTGTTCATTTAGAATATATCAAACAAGTCAAGTAGGGCCAGCTGGTCCTAATTACTTTTACCAGTGGTTCAGAAATGCTTCCAGCTGGTTTTTTTAGGGCTGAAACTATGCTGGTTACCTTTCAAATGATCTGCTTTTGGAAGTTCTTACTATTGATGTTAGCTGCTACAGTTTTTTATGTATTACATAGGAATTTTATGCCTAAGAAGGGTAGCTACCAATGCTTGCAAGAATCAGACCATTGTTTAGATCCAAGCTTAAGTCTCACTGGCTCAGATGAAGTTAATACAGTAAATTGTTCTCCAAAAGGTAGCCAGTAGCAGATGTTTCAGAAAGATTATGGCAAGCACAGATACCTCCCTCAGAATTCCCCACTCTTCAGTACCTCCTGAAGTGAAAAAACGTATTTATAATCTAAGTTGGAAGGGAAAATCACAGTCAGAATACCTTAAAGCAACACTTGCAATTTTAAACAAGAGAGATGGCAACTTCAGCCCTGTTTAAAAGCAGAAATTCCAGAAGTAGGTAACTAACTATAAAATTTTTACTCTGAACTCTGGTTATCTTAATATTCATGTGGCATAACTGAATTTCTTAACTTTAGCTCTTAGCTAGAAAACTTTGTAGACACTTTCCATCCTTCATCCAGCTGTGATAAATCATCAACACCAAAGATAGTTAATATCCCGCTTTGTTTCTTAAATTAAGTGGTTCAAAAAGAAACCTGTTTGCAACTTCTTAAGCCTTGACAAGTATTTCAACCAAAGTCAGTTTTCCTCTGAGTAGGGAGGAAAGGCAGCAATTCTGTATAGGTCATCTATATCACCACTCAATAGAACAGGTCTCAAATCTGCTTCAGAAATACCAAATTTCTCTAAAGCTTAAGTCCTTCAGCATAAGGGGACCAAAAATCTACCCAGTATTACTTTGATCTTTGGTTTTTAATTACATATAAAAATACTGGACAAAGTCTGCCTTGGCATTACACTCCACCCTGAGCAACACACTGGCTACCTCACAGGTTATAGGCACAATGAAGTCACTTGGTAGGTGGCTGGCAGACCACTTCTATTGCTTAGGCACAGATAAGGGCCCACACTTAAACTAAACACACAATTAAAACAGTGCCGCAGTCCAGACCGAGTTAAGAGGTACCCATACATTCTTCACAGGCACTCACCTTTTCAAAACAAGCAATAAATACCCCCAAAAACTACCCCAGAATACAGGAGTTGAAGGCATTTAAAATTTCATTACAGCAGCTACAACTTCCACCTTCCTCAGATTCCTTCTTTCAGATTAATGAAGAACATAGCACAGAACCACCATTTGAGATTTAAGGGTGATTTGTAGCCAGTTTTGACTGCTTAAAGACATCAGCAATTCGTTAGAGGGTAGAAGGCAAATCTACTGTGCTGAGGTATGGAAAGGTTCTTCACTGTCCAGCAAGTCTGTCTGTTCCCAATGAAAAAATTCCTAGGCAGGAAGTTTGATATCACCACCTCTCACCACATTTTAATAAGTGAGAAAGACAAGTATTTATGGAGGGTACTGTAGGTTTAGGGGGAAAAAACCAAACAAGATTATTTAACAACCTTTCTGTGTACACAAATGACTAATATGCCTAATAGGTAGAATTGCCAGCGATTGCAGCTAGATTTGTTTGTCAGAATAGTATCTGTTTCCATCCCGTCAGTTTTCCACAAAAGCCAAATTTCCAAATGAGTAAATATTTATATTTAAAACCATAGTAACATGGTAATAATTTTTCTCTGAAGATCAGAAAACCCCTAAACTCTGTAACAAGATTTTTCCAACATGAAACCCCACATCAGGTATATTAAGTTACCTAAATGCCACCAGCTCACACTAATGCCAACAGAAGCAGCTCAGGCAGTAGGTGGGACCCTTGGAGTTGGCAATACCCTTGAATTCCCCACCATTTTTTTTTTTTTTTAAACAAGTCACAGAAGCCATCTCAAAGACACCAGTTTCATTCTGATCGGTTGCTCCTTTAAGGTACTTCCAGTATAAAAGGTAGAACTTTAAAGCAATGCTTCAAATGACACATTACATATTTAAACAAAAGCAGACTTAACATTTCTGTGCAAATTTAGTTCTTCCAACCATCAGTTCAGAAACATTTTCAACAGAATGTTTAAGTTAACAAATCATGTTAGTTTAGAATTAACAGGTAAGTACAGCATTTTAAAACTAGTCATGTAAATAGCAAGTTGAGGGCAGTATACTACATTGACAACTTTTAAACTGTTATGAGTCAGACAGATATTTTATATAGATTTAACACCTACCAAAGTAAATTCTGTAACAAAGTGATTTTGCATTATGCATATAACACTGATCCTTAGGCAAACACAGACACATTAAACCAATGAATCTGAGGACTGTGAGGAATGTTATAGCTGGTAGGAGTCTGCTACAAAATCCTTAAGGATGCATTGCTATGTTGCTGTACGTCTTAATTCAGAACACAGGTGAACAGCTTTAGCAGGAAACCTTTACACCAGCCACTTTAAAGCAAGCAGACATTTCAAAGTTTGTTGGTTGCCAGAGGTTTAATCTTGCTTTACTTCACCCTTTAACTGCCTTTTCATGCGTGAATATGGGCTGATTGTGTCATCCATCACGAAGTCATACAGTACTTTTATCCAAGAGTTATATTGGGGCAGGTTGTCATAGTATTCAGCTGCTATCTTCTTCACCTGAAGGAGAGATACGAGGTTTATTTACTAGTTAAATTAACATCAGTTGTTCCAACATAACAACCCTCAATGTGTAACCCAGTAATGTGTCACAGCACTGGAAGTTTCATTCCAGAAGTTAGATCCTATAGGAAAGGCCACTCATGCCACAATGTGAATGTTCCTTGAAGGAAAAAGCAATTCCCTAGTTGTTAAGTAAATCTGATACGAAGCTTTTGGAGCTGGCCAGAACAAACTGCTAACACTCCAGAGTCCCTTCACTGTGCAGCCTACAGGATGATGGAGCCCACACAAGCAAGTGGTTTGGTTGCTATTGAAAGTGTGTGACTCAGTTCAGTGCTGACTCATAGATATACAAGTAACAGTAAAAAGGATGTTTTAAGTTCTAGGAAGAGATGTTTAACACATCTATTCTTACATGTAGTTTCAAATCTCAGCACTCAGAAGAAAAAAGCATTTTATTTCTGAGGGAGATTTTGTTTATGAGGACAGACTTCAAAGACTGACTATAAACTGCTTCCAAAGACTGTTCTCAGTTGCACATATTGACTAGACCACTATTTAAACTGAGAACAGCAGGTCCAGTTATGTGCTCTTACTGCTATTTAGGGCCAACCACTTAAAGCCTTAAAAACATGAACAGAACTAAAAGGATGTTTCACAAAATTCCACAGCTTTAATCCAAAGAATAATATTAATCTGTAAAAGCTACAAGCAAACTCAAGATATTGACATGCCTGGTTTGAAGGCACAGCTTGTTTTGATCCATTACCACGGGAATAGTGCACCTGGCAATGTACTTTTACTCGACAGTAATAATTCTCAGCTCACCAGTGCTGAGGAACCAAGCGTTCAGTACTTAGGGATCTTTAGCACACAGCATAGCAGAGTCCAGTCCAATCAAATTAATTACAATGTTCCAAAAGAAGGTTTTGTTTTCTTATCAGAGCTGTGGATTACAAGTCCTGCAGCAGAACTGGGTATTTACCCCTAGAATTAAATACTTGAAAAAATTCCTGCCCTACTTATAGCTGAAGTACTTGTGCAGGAAGAGAAATGCTGGTACACAGCACAGGCCCAGGTATCAAAGGTGAGTTAAAATAACTTCTGCTGTACTTGAAAGATTAAATCTGTGAATAACAGCAACCCCTCTTTAAAAAAAAAAAAAAAAAAAAAAAAAAAAAAAAAANAAAAAAAAAAAAAAAAGAAACACGCAAAGCCTCAACAAACCAACTGCATGATTTACCTGCCCTGCTAAAAGTGCTGGTACAGTTACTTCAGCTGCAGTTCTACCACTGACAACAGAAATACCCAGCAAGTTTAGACTTCACCAGAGGGACAACCTTACAAGGTCTCACTATTGCCAAGTGCAATAACAAAGCTCTAAGACCAACACCACAGCTGCTGTCAAATAGCAAATTTAGTGTCTGACGAGAACCTGAAGTTTTAATGTAACCCTGAAGCCTGTGTTCCCATGCTCCAACTGGGAAACACAAATACAGTGAGAATGAAGCTCCTGTCGGTAAGAAGCAAAAACTGAAGTGAAGAGAAACTTCACCTCTGCTACTCATGCAGGCATAACAGGTCTAAGTCCTGGCTTAGAACTCATAATTCTGCCAAGGTACAGCTGATGCTTATTTAGGGTTCAAAGGCTCTTGTTAGAAGAAACTGAAGTGCTCCAGACTAGAAAAGTTATTAAACATTTGTCAACAGTACGACAAACATTAACAGTACCTCAAACCCTCTGTTCTCCCCCACCAGAGAATGTCCCTGCTAGCAGAGACTGAAGGATAAGCACACATTACAATATTGTCCTTAACATTTCAAAGACAGAGATAACAAATCTCTAGAGTTATCTGCAAGCTCCTAACTAGTTTTTTGCATACTTACAAACAAGAATTCAGACAAGAGGTTGTAATTACAGAAAGCTAAAGTTAGTGCAAAGCACAAGACATATGTTCCCTCCCCTCTCCTTTTATGGAAGAGGCTTGAGCAGCAGCATATGGGAAGCTTGTTCAGGATACCACTACAATGATAAATAATTACCTCCTTCATCACTCAACTTATATTGTGGGGTTTTTGTCTGTTTGTTTTTAAGCTCCCAACCTATTCTTCTGTCAGTGTTCTACCTTACTTGCATGTTGCAGTAGGCCATAATTTAAAAAAAAAGTAATAACCTTGGAAGCTAACTTACCAGAGGAAGGCTCTTGCCAGGAATATTGGGGAAGTCGTGATGCTCATTGTGATAGCCAACATTAAAAGTGAGCAAATTAAGTGGCCCGTAGTAGGAATAGGTCTCATGTCCTTTTAAAAACATGTAATGTTCAGCTATGAAGTGTCCTGAAATGGGGTGCAACCCAAGACCAAGTACTGAGCCAGCAAGCATGTAAAAAATGGATTTGACTCCCCATAAATAATATATCACAACATCAAAGGCAAGCTGAGCCAACAAATTGATTATTTCAAGTCGAGTGATGGGCTTAGGATTGATGCAGAGAGGTCTAATGGCATAGAAAAACGGCTGAAGAACAATCCATATGAACTTCCTAAAACGGGTGCAGAAAAACCAGCCTTCGAAGTTGGTGGGAATATCCACATCAATTCCGTCACCGCCTAAGTAACGATGGTGATCCATGTGGTATCTCTTGAAGGATATGGAGTAGGGGAGACCGAGAGGGAGGTTGGCAAATATTCCAAACCATCGATTCCACATGGCTTTGCTGTTGCCAAAGGCACTGTTGTGGGAGATCTCGTGAATAGCCAGAGTCATGGAGTGGCTAATACAGCTTCCAAAAACATAAGCCCAGAAGACCACCCATTTCCAATCCAAGTCTTTAACCAGATAGAATGCAGTCACCTGTGCCAGAACCATGAGCATGACCACCCAGATCAGATTGGAGTCCGGCTTCATCAATGCTTTTATCTCTGGATGTTTAGCTAGATGGGAAAAAATTAAATGAAAAAGAAGTTACTTCAAAGCTCTCCTCACAGCCTACTATCTCAATTAGATTACAGTTTTTTCTTCCCCTTGTCCCAATTAGGAGTTGTCTGGAAAGGTAATGAAAACGCATGACCCTTCCCCTTATGATATCTACTGCTATAATGAAGCATTTGGAATCAAGTCATTTTAGCACTTTTGTGTTGCTCAGCAACTAGACACGGATATAGCAAACATCAGTACCACCTCCAGCCTCCTCAGGAAGGAAATGGCTCCAAGCCGACAACCCACCCCTAATTCAGAAGGACTCAGGAAAGCTCGGCCCCGATTTCAGCGCCGCACTCGACGCCGTTATCCGCCACCCCTGAGCGCCGGGGCCGCGGTGACCTCTGCGCGCAGCGGCCCCAGACACCGCCTTATCATCGCTCGTTCCGCTGGCAGGGCGCGGGCGGGGAGCGGCCCGGCGCCGCCGGGGAACCCGGGCTCCTATTCCGCCGCTCGGGATGGCAGCCCGGGCCGCCGCCGCCCCGGGACTCGGGCTGGGGCCCCGCAGGCGGCCGCCCCCCCTCCTCCTTCCCCC
>VZTJ01003254.1:864497-881700 GCA_013397795.1 Orthonyx spaldingii | reverse complement strand
GGCGGGCCCTGGGGGCTGCGGGAGCGGAGCGCGGGAAGGGGCAGCCCTCAGAGCGGGCAGCGGCAGCGGCGATCCTCCGGCCGAAACACGCCCTCCTGGGAGCGGCTGTCCTCGTCTGACCCCGTGCCTACCGACCCCTGCCTAAAGGTACTGAACTACAACTCCAAACGCCTGTACCAAAGTCTCCGTTTCCTTCCCTTTCTGTGGTAAAATATTTTAAGAACTTCTTTGACAAACTCCTCTGTAAGAACTGACCTCCATTTAATCTGTTGCTGCATGTATTTGTCATAAAACACTGACTGTGGGCAGTTTGGTGAGAAAGATTACCCTATGCCAGAGCTGAACTACTACTTGCTTGGAATTTTAGTTGTTCGCTCATAATAATCTAAACCAGTAAATCAAAAATCCACTCAAATTAATCTAAATCAGCAGTAGTGATAAAAACAATGGAGGGTGTTATCACAAAGTAAATTATACCTTATCTCTTACTGTAGTATTAATATCTCAAGGTTTATGATTCATCTCTTAAAATGTATTAGTAATACTGAGTACAAATTATGCCCACAAGCTGCTGAAAGTCTCACATGCAACAGGGCTATTGGAGGGGAAATTCAATCCCTACTTGAAAATGTTTGCAATCTAAAGTAGTGGACAAAGCACAGGATCCATAAAACATAGCACTTTTGTGAATAGTTTGTTTTGCATACATTTTAATTTGTGCATATTAGGGTGGGATTTAGAAGTGAAAAATGCAGCGAGGACGTGAGACATGGCAAAGTTTATGCTCAGTCTTTCCCTCCTTAGTCACAGAATCTGAATTTTGCAGGCTGTGAGGACTGCTGCAGCATAAGAGGCAAAGCAGATGTCTCGATTTCATCAATGCACTGTGACCTTGCAAGGTTTACTTTTTGGTCAGTGACCATTTCACAATAAACCAGGAAGCTTTGAGGTTGCCAGTGCAGCAGCTGACTGCAGAATCGCCGGGGTCACAAGTGTTTCATTGAGCTGCACTCTAAACACCACACGTAACATTTCTGACAGCATTCCCTTCTGGTTGTAGTTCAAATATTAGCACGGGAATCCATCATTGTGCTGAAGACCTGCCAAAAGAAGAAGTGTGCTGATGAGAGAGGTTGCATCTCAGCTGACAGGAGCATTGGAGGAGAGACACCACATCAGGAGTTCAGTACACAGAGGCAGGTTTACAGCACTGCAAACATACATAAGTTTATAAATGGTCACAAATTTCAGTAGGGCAATTAAACAGAAGATCCCAGGGTTATAAACTAAACATTCCAGAGCAGTTAAAGAAGGTTTAAACAACTAAACAAATATATTAAATTGGAAAGGTTTGGACAATTTAATTGCCCAAGTGTACTGGAGAGCAAAGTGTCCTTCCTATTTAATCACTGAGTTTAATCACTGGTTTAAGCAGTCCGTGTAACAAATCCAGATTTATTAGGGCTTCAGCAAGCCAGGTTTTTGTATCTGACATTCCTCATTCCAAAGACAGCAAGATCCAGTACCTAGTGTGTCTTCAGCTGGCACAAAGCTTGAACGAAAATCCTGGAATGTTCACATACACGTAAACCAAAGGCAGGAGGGCATCCTTTTCTAATGGGAAAGGTGAGATCCAGGAAGGGCAACTGCAAGAGTGGAGAGCACATGGACAAGCAAGCTGGCCCAGTAGCACAGAAAGGCAACTGGAGACTAACAGAATAATTCACAACTAGCAGACATGTTGCTGTAAAATAGTCCAAATTGAATTTACTCATTAATGAATTAACAATCTATCATTGTGATTTGCCAGTTACCCTCTTAAAACCACCAGGAACACCAAGAAATCGGGAAATCCTCTCCCGTGCTGAAACACATTCAACTATATCCTGTGCCATCCTATTTTCAAGAGGCTCTTGATGCTGAAAATTCCTTTGGCAATCTTCGTGCTTCCCACAATTCACTGTTAGAAAATCTGAGTAAGAGCAACTAAGTTTCTGTTCAATTCTGTCTTACCTTTGACATTAAGAAGCTACAAGCAGGCATCCTTGCAGAGTTAATGAATTCAGTGATTAACGTGCAGTGCTAGTGAGCATCAGGAACTGAAGAAGTTCCATTTGTTTCCATCTGTCCTTTATTCTGTGAAATTTATCTTGTTGAGCAGGTAGCCTTTCTTCCTTCAGGGCTTCCACCTCTTACATCCACTAGCCCAGGTGTGGAGGGTCCTTGCACACTGTAGTTATGTAGAAGCTGTTCAATTTGGGAAGCAAGACCTGGTTGCAAACAGCTTTTCCCTCAAGAAAGTACCACTATGGTATCTTTCGATCTCATTTTCACCATGTTCACTAGGTATATATATTTGTAAAAAAAAAATCCCCAACCTTACTACCAAACAAAAAGCAGTTTCCAAGCAAGCTGGTATTTTTAGAAAAGCAGTAGAGCTGGCCTCAGTAGTTTTAAGTTATTTTAAGAAACTAAATATAAGACACTTAAAATTGCTTTCTGTCAGCTCTGACCTTTCTTTCAGTTTCAGCCCTTGACACAAGTACTAAAACTGAACAGTGGCTGCAAATAAATCAGTTTTTCATGTAACTTTGTAACGTACATCTCAGTGTCACTGGTTTAAGGCTCTCCCTCAAACAGATGATACAATCACTAATCACTACCAACACTACTTCGAGGCTGATACACCAACTCACATAAATGCGTACAGACACTGAGAGAAAAGAGACTGAGTTTTACTTCAGGTGATTAATCAGCTTGTCCACATATTGCAAAATGCATCCTTTTTATTGAACAAGGGACAATATGGCATCAGTAATTAACGTTCCAGCTGTTTTGGCCAAAGGATTACTTCATTCTGTTTTCTCCATGTGTATATTTCTCTGATGTACATTCCAGCCCGAGAGTCAGCTGACACCTCCCTCTCTGGGATGTGAAATAGAAAACACTGGTGTACCTCTGTTGTGGTATTTCTCACAGCTGCCTTGTACTCATCCCCTCCACCCCTTCAGTTTCACGGGCCTCATTCCATTTCACTGTCAGCACAGGGAGGAGCAGGATGCACCTGCAATCCTGGAGCACGTGACACTTCCTTGAGCTAAAGGTTCCAAGTTGGCACCGGTCACAGAGGACATTTCCCATGACAACAGGCTCTTGTCTTCCAGCTCAGTTTACACACAGCCAGAGATTCCCCAACACACAGAGAAATGCTACTCTCCAGTAACCTGAAACTATTTGTATACTGGGATGGTGGGGAGGGGGAAATTGTTTGCATATTCTAGAAACTAATAAAGAAACGAAAGTGAAAAATATGCAGAGATGTATGAATAAACCTTTTCAGTAAATACAATTCACAGGTTTATACTCATTTGGAAGTATGCCACAAGTAGCTGGTAATTAGTCCATTACAAGAACTCTTTATCACAAATAACCATTGAATGAAGTTGTATCACACAGTAATTCTAGTTATCATGCTGACCCTTTGACTCAAAATTGGTTTTTAAAAGATCAGGTATATGCCAGTATTTTTAATCTGGATAGCAGGTATCTATCTCCAAGATAGACTGAGCTGTAAAAAATATTCTGAGCTGTAGAAAACCAGTACAAGCAAATGTACAAACTCCTTTAACAGTTTCAGTCTTCTCTCAGACAGCCTTTTATCATTTCCTTGATGCTTAAGAAAAATGCCCTTTTTTTTGGAAAAGACTCAAACTACTCAAGAAGTTTATTTGAAAAGTAAATGTCTGTCAAATATTAGGCATTTGCAATGTTACTTCTGGTATGAGCTACTATGTTTTAGAAGTAAAAATTGTAACTGAAGTTCCAGGAAAAATGTCAGTTTACCACAATTATATAATATCTTACCAGACAATTTCTGATTTGTTTGGTGCTTTAAATACAGCCACTAGGTTATGCTGACAGCCATACAAAATGAACTTGCACTTTAACCCACAGCAGTAATATCAAGATTGTGAACAGCTACAAATGCAGCATTTGCATTTTCAGTGCCATACCAAGTTGAATTCAGAACCACCTAAAGACAAAGCAGCAGCTGGTTAAAAAAAGAAAACGTAAGTCAAATGATAAAGCTACATAGTTTAGTACAGTAAAATAAAACCAAGGACAATGGTATTTGTATAAGATTCCAAAAATATACAGATGGGGGGGGAGAAGGGGGGGCATAATCACTGTACACAACTCTGAGGTGGTTAAAGTGACCAGAGAGACTGAACAGTGCAAGACATGCTTTTCCAGTTACAAGCTCAAAACAGAAGTGCAAAAGAAATTAAAGCTTTGTCTGAAGTGATTTACCTTTTAAGGATAAGGAAAGCTTAGAATATTGTCATCAGTGTTACAGAGAAATTTCCACCCCAACCCCAACACAGACACACAAAATAGTTTAAGTTTTTCCATAATACATCATTTCACTCAAACAATGTCCCCTGAGCTCGGTGACTCAGGGACCACTTGTAGGTGTTTGATGTTGGCCTATGACCCAAGGGATGCACAGGCAGCCTCTTGATTCTCCAGCTTTGGCTAACAAGAAATCCCTGCCCCTCAGGCAGGGTAAGTGGCAGCCACACAGCCCGGGCTCCAACGCTCCTGCCACTCGCCTCCCCCAACCACCTCGCTGTTGTGCTGAAAGCAGAGGCCAAGGTATGGCTGAGGAACAAAGGAATTGCTTGACAGGTCTCTGTGCTCTCTCCCAGAGTCTGGAACAGTTTCAGGCAAGTGCTTTTGGCAGGCTGACTAAGCTGTACATGCATCTATCCATGCAAATGTAGAATATGGCTCCCAAGACCTAGAACCAGGGTGTGTGCATGTGGAGACTGGATAGAAGGCCCTTCCTTGTAAGTTTACAAAAATATATAGCCAATACTGTAGCTTAAGAAGTCAGCTTTACTCATTACAGAGAACCCCAAAAAGTATTAACTACTTTTCAGACATTCCAGACAAGGTCACTTGTAACAAAAAAGGTCAAGTTCTCAAAAACAAGGTTTTAAAAGCGGATCTTTCCTTCAAGTGAACAGGACATCTGTTTTTACGCTTAACCATTTAGTCAGTTAAGACAATTTATTTAAGATTTCATGTGAACATATGCATAAACACAAATAAGTTTACTTTAAACACATCTGCACGGAAAAAAAGGTTAACCCTTCAAAACATAATAGAGCAGGTCTGGTTAGTATGTAGCTATTGCAAATCTTAAAAGATTTCTGTGCATTAGGCCCACCCATATAGAAAGCAGGGGAAAAGTCCATGAAAGAAAATTACTGTTCAAGTCTAAGTGGTGTTTTGAAGAGCCAGCAGCCTAAGTGACACCATGAAGCTGGTCACAGTATCCAAACAAGCAGGCCTGCTTGGGCTACTAGAGCAGTGTATCCTCCTGAAGGCGCCGTTTCCTCCCCAGTTATTTTCTGTTCCGAAGGCGTTTGGATTTCCTAGGACAGTCCGTGGAATCCACCGCCTTCCTCCGTTTCCTGGGAGATTGTTCATTTGAGCCGGAACCTGAGGAATTCCCTACTGTGCTCTCCATCACCTCTCGCAGCTTGCGCTCCAGCTCGGCCAGGCGGGCGTTCTGTTCCCCAATGATTTGGGTTTGCTCAAGCAGTTTCTGGTCTTGATCCTGGAGCTGTTTCTGCTGCTCCTGCACTTTGACGCGCAGCTCCGAGATCTCCCGCTTCAGCGCCGTCAGGCCCGTGCCATTGGCCTTCACCTGCTGCTGCAGCTTGGTGACCTCCTGCCTGGAAGGGCTCTGCTTGGAGAACAGCTGCATTGTTGTCAGCGCTGCAGAAGGCCCTGGAACTTCAGAGAGAACTGGAATTAATCCTCTGCAACTCACAGGTAGAAACCGTGTCCCGGTTTTCACATTTTGCTTATCCCTACTCCCTGAATTCATTCACATGAATCTGAATACCCACTGAAAGTTATGTGAACAGGTAAACAGATTTACAGTCACTTAAGTGTGTAATGAGAAAATGTGGTTATCTCAGAGCACGGCCAGTTTAATTTAAAACACTTACAAATTTCAGTAGTCTGGAAAAAAGTTCGTAATTCATTTCCTCTATATAAGCCCCCCTCCTTTTGCTCTATCAAAAATTGTGTAGAGATACTGTGTTGTCATCTAGACTTAGTGTCACAGATGTTAAGACAAAACCCCACAAAACATCTATAAATTACTTAATATTTATTCAGTCTTAACTATTCCATATCTTTCATTAGACCAGCAAAATTCTGCTGTTGTAGACAGCTAAAGTTCTACAATTCTGTAGTTTGGAACTTAACAAGGTATTTCGGTATAACTTACATTTTAGAAGAAAGGAATTTATTTTCCATGCTTCTTTAGACTCACTCTTCCTAAGCACTAAAACCACACTGGAATCTGAGCTTGGAACTCTTGATTCTAATAAAGTTCCTGCAAATTAAGGAGACTAACAGCTACTGTATAATTTCTTTCACTTCTTCTGCCATAAAAGACATCTACCACTTTGGCTGTCATTATACTCTTCTAGCAATGCTGTGCAGGTAAAGGTGCAACTTAAGTGCTCCACAGACAGAGGAGTCTGGAGCAGTCATCCTCCTTTTCCTCCTTTTTGTCCATCAGGATGCCAGCACAGCTACCAAGGGGCTGCTATTGAAGAAGTTATGCCCTTCCCTCAATAAGAGAGAGGCATTTTATGCACCACAAAGCCTTGGCCTTGAAAAGATGACTGACATCAACTGTGGCTTTGGGCAATACTTCCTCAGCTGAGAGGCCCAGTATATATTAACACATATAATTAAAAAAGGATTTAAACCCATATATATAAATTTTTTAAAGTATATAATTTAAAAAATGAAAGTATAACTAACAGGATATAATTAAAAGATGGTATACATACTTATGGCTAAAAGGATGGACAGGACATACAAGAAACAAAAGCATCTGCACTTAGGCCTACTGTTTTTGCTTAAGATGGGGGTTTTTTTCCAATTTTTACTACGTTACCCTTCTAGAGAGTTAAATTTCACAGTTCCTAAAATGTGAACATGTCCTGTATAGGGAAACCTCTACAATTTTACCAATCTTTTTCCTTTTACCATTAGGATAGCTTTGGCCATGAGGCAACTACCTTAAGAGTTTGGTTCACAAAAGTTCTAGAAAGTCTGACAGAGTATACAAAGGACCAGTTTAATGGCATATTTATAGACTGTTATTTTAATTGCCTTTTCATTATTACCTGTAACTATTTTGCTTATTAGTGCATAAAACAGTGCCCCCAGTAAAGTAAAAAAGCCCATTCTAGCCCTCTATGTAGTAGTACAGCTTAGGCAAATTCATGTGCTGCTTCTCCTAAAAATAAAAGGCATCGAGTTGTCATCTCATGTGCCAAATTTCAACCAAATGCAGTGATAAAGTCTCATTCATTGGTGGCACAAAAGCATTTGTTTAACGAATACACACCATGCATAATTCTAACATACATTCAAGTGACTGTTCTTTTGGTAGTACAAAGGCTCCTTAAATTTCAAAGCAAATGAATTTCAGTTAGCATTCTCAAGAAACAAGTATCATCAATATTTGTGTAATAAAGCTCCCATTTAAGGGAGGGAGCTTTGAAAACATACAGTGCTGTGATTTTTTACAGAAAATCTAAATAAAACTTAACTATACATTGGAATTAATACCTGGGGCAGTTCCTATTAGACGTCCCGATACATCTGACCCAGGCATCTTTCTTTTCAGTATTGGAACAATCTTCTCATCAAAATATTCCATAGCCATGGAGGAAATGTCCCTTAGTTCTTGAAGAACTTCATGAGCTCTCTGAGGAGCTCTTGTAGAGTTTACATATCTTAGCACTCGATAAATTTCATCTATTACCTAAAACATTTAAGAAGAATTAGGGTTTTCTGATAATGGCAAGATGATTTCAGTTTGTTCTAGGAATTCTGGCATATTCAGGGGTTTTTACCACAAAACAGTTGCACACTACTGAGTGTTTTAGCTCCAGATCAGCTTTTTGAAGCGCTGTTCATGATGTATCAGAGAAGCTATTCATTTCATCTATCACAACAGCTCTCTTCAAAGTCATGAAATAATGCTCATTGTATGAAATTTTAAGTATAGCCATAGCTGGCTTACAAGTTACATAATCTATACTCAAGCATAGCATGATCATGCCCTTCAGGAGAACCTGAAGCAAGAAGCCCCAAAGCAGAGCAGACACTACCCCTGCCAGTTATGAAATACATAATGGGAGTAGCAAGAATTAGCATTATGTCAGCCTGAAGAGCTGTAAATATTTACTTGAGTCCACTTCCATACACACAAAATACTGCACATTCAGGTTAAGTCCAAAATATATTCATTTACAAAACATCAATCCACTACTGACAGAGAACAAAACTCTTTTGACAGGTTTGGGAAACAAGCCCTTTGGTTAGGAGAGGTACAGAGAGATGAAGGGGGTCTCACTAATTTACGAATTATAGTCTGAGGCAGGTCAAGGTGGGAGTGCTGGTCTCTCAGCCAAAGCTACACAGGTATTTTGCATAGGATTAAGAATGTTTGAAGAGTTTTCTGAAGAATACAGACAATAGTCAAGGACTGTGAATCATAGGTAATACAGTTGCACCTTTTGTTCTGATAAAGGAAGCTTAGCTAAAAAGCTGCAAAAACTAGACAAGACCTAAGTTTCTCATCAAGCAACAAACTTAAAAGACTTATCTGATTTCATCTACTTTATATCCTGTGAGCAACAACATCCCCAATATAAAACGTTGCAGCAGTGCTCTGCTACCACACGATGCTGAACTTCAAATCAGGATTTGCCTATTCTAACACAAATTCACTTCCTGGCAGTCCTGTGGTGAAATGTCCTGAGGGAAGCAAAGCAGGTGGGAGGGAAACCACAGACTGTAAGTGAACACTAAGCCTTGAATCTGATTGACCAAAATATTAATCTTGGGTGAACTGGTAACTGTGTTGAAAGAACAGCAGTGCTAGCAAATTCATACACTAAGTAAATAATTAAAAAAGGAAAAAACCAACCCAAACACACACTTTTTATCAGTTGTATCAAAATAAAATCAAGGTCCCTACAAGTTGGTGCCCACAAGAAAAATGGCTGGCAAGCTCACCTGCCCAACTCCTGAACACCCCTGGTCTAGGGTAAAGCACTGCCTCTCCCTCTACTCTTCAAAATAGTAGGTCAACATTTTTTTTCAAGTATTCAATTTATCATGTAAGTATCAGGGACTTAAATTCATTTGACTTTGTTATATTAGTTTTTAAAAAACACATGGTATATAAAAAATATAATGTAAAGTCAAGTAAGAATACAATTTAAAATTAATTAAATATCAAGTCAAGAGGAGTATACAGAAATAGTTGCTTCTTCAAGATAAGAATATATTCCATGCCCACAGCTTATCCTACCACTGCATGCATAAATGCCTGCATGCTTCCCCACAATCCAAGAGATAACTTTTCCATTCATCCCACTGCATTTCAGTTCTCTGCCCACAAAAACGGAACACCAACATATCTGAACCTTACACGGAAAGAGCAATGAACAGAGCATTAGGATAACATCCACTGATCTCATTGAATCCCTGAGCTGTACCACTCTTCCTCTGAGCACGATTTTGTCAATTCCCCTGTGCACTGGTGATTTCACAGCTTATAAAACATTGCTATCTCCAATGTACATCTTGCCTGCATAATTTATATTTTATGCTGGGCTAGTATTCTAAAACACTAGAATTGTTCCGTAATGTTCCCATTTTACACACTTTACAGTAAAACTAATTCCACCTACTGTACAAAAACATACCATCCACTGTAATAATGAACAGTGTTTTGACATGCTAAATATCTTAATTCAATTAACCTGAAGTACTCAAACCCTTAAGAAAGGTGCATAAAATCTTGATTGACTGAGTGCTGAGTGTTATATGTAGTCTAAATTACTACATCTTCAGATGGGCTGGATCATACGTTTTTTCTAAAAGGTTGTAGAGGATGTGTATACCACAAGTCAAATGTCAGAATCAAGAGAGAATCTAAGAGCAAATAGAAATCAAATTTAAAATTATTAATATTTAAATATAGTGTGGTTCATTAATTTCAGACTGCCTGGTAAAACGGAGTATTGGGTTGTAGGTTTGTTTGTAAGCATCTGAAACACAGTTTTTATATATACACACACACAATGTATCAATTTGCCCCAGCCGTGCCAGGTGAAGTTACACAACCCTATTTTTTAAACACAGATACATAATCACATAATATACTCTACATTTTACCTTTCCAGGTATGAAGCAACAGAGATTGGAATCCACATACTTCATGAAAGTCATATTTAAGAGAGAGAGTCTCGTTTCCACAGCAGCCAGGATGTCTGCATGACGAGCTAATGAATGGTTTCTCCTTTCTGACTCCCGTCTGGAAAACAGACCACAAGGTGACACTGATTTAACAAGGAGTCAAAAAATCAAACTAACGTTTGTCGAGTTAATTTCACCCTTAAAACCCCGTAACCACTAACATTTGTCTTCATGGAAATAAGAGATACAGACTGAGACCCAGCTAGTAACAGCATACTACACTTTCCTAGACAAAATCTGTTCTCTAAGTAAGTACGATACCTTATGCGGTCCATAAATTCTATATGTAATTTAGGACTACTTAAGAACAAGGTTTCAGTACTAACTAGCAGTAGACACTAAGATAGTGTGAATATTTTTATCCCCCCAACTCATATGGTCAGTACTTCAAAGTAATTGAAATAATAGGTGTAATATATTGGTAGTGCTTGCTATGAAGTTTAGGTTGAGATATAAATGCTTTTTTACAGAGGATCTCTATGCTAAGTAGCATTTAGTTTCTTCACTCTGGTGAAGAAATGAAATCTGATAGGACACAGTAGCAGCTGGACTTATTCACTGGAAAGAGGAAGAAAGACATTGCTTTAGTGAGAAACCAGTTCCCAGTAATGCTCACATGTCAAATCTCTCTTCCTTGTTCTCGTTTAATCCTTGTCAGTGAAAAAACTTTGCTCTTTTTTTTAAAGCAGGGTCTTTGATAAATCACCAGTGAAGGCAGTTGGTCTTGAAAAGGAATGGCATTTATTCATTCCCAGGAATCCTTGCTTGATTTGCCACAAGAGTTGAGTAATACAGAACCCAGTCTTCTCTGTTTGAAATACCAGACACACTTTTCACACCATTGTTCTGTAATTAAATCTTAGGTTCAAGGTGCTTTTAGGAAAAAAAATGAAAAAGGCAAAAAATTCAAACTTTCAAGATACATAGGAGGAATTAGCCAGAAAGGAATTCCTTTTCAATAATCTGCTTAAATGAATCTAACACAACTAAATTCAATTACCATTTTAACTGGTACATACCTTGGAAGTTGAGCTTTAACTTGCTTTTGACACAAGTTGTGGTATCTTTCCACTTTCAGAAATCCCTGATTTAACATTCTCTGGCAAACCAAGTCCATTCGCTTACAAACCTGTATTTAAGTAAAAAGAAATCTTAAGGTTCCATTAAGGCCACAAGACACTTTTACTATTTATCTTATCCCTACTTGTCAGGTAGCAAAACATTCTCTTACTGTTTTTTGTTCCATTTCAACAAGCAAAAGCTGCAGTTGAGATTAAGGCATCCCCATCTCCACCAAAGATCATAATTCTCCAAAAAGGAGCAACTACATTCCACACAGCTCACAAATAAATCTATTGATTTTGCCTAACAAGAGACAGTAGGCTGAATGCCCCCTATCAGAAGCAGACACAATTTCCTCTGATTTTAATGGAAGTTGCAAATGCCCATGCCTGGCTTTTAGCATGGTCTCCAGAGTGATTCTGGTATATCAAGTTAAATTTTTCAGTTTCGAAAAAAGAAACATTTATAAAGACAAATCATGGTGGTTTTCTTCCATGGTTTAAGGCTTACGTTTTCGAAGTCAACCACAATTAAATTTAAAAACACATGCAAAACATTGCACATGGAACAAGATTCTCCTTTTTGTATAGAAAAGTTTTTTCTCCTCTGTTTAAAGGATTCCTTTATTTGCCATGTTGGACACCAATAGTGTCAGGGGGGTTTTGCCCCAAAGATTTACGAGAAAGTGACATTCAGAGCTGCAGAAGATATAATAAACTGCTAAAGATAAACCTTCACAAAGTTACCAGTTACAGGACAAAGCCAACTCGTACAAAAGTTTAAAGCAATTAGTATTCAGTTCTAAAGATGCAAGAGCTTAGTGACCCAACTGTTCTTTGAAATTGTTTTGGTTTTGTTGGGTTTTTTTAGGTATTAAAGTCCACAGCTCCCACTGTGACCTCACTTGCCAATAAACAAGCTTTTTTTTTTTTTAAATAAACATTCCTTTCCTCCACACACTCCTCATTTCATAACTTTTAAGTCCATGTAAGTTTATACCTTGAGGAAGAAGATTCTCACCTCTCCCAAAGAAGCCTGCAATTACTTTGTGTAATGCCCGCTGTATAAACAGAAAGAAGTTCTGCTTTGTGAGTGTTCCTCTAGTCACAGCTGGTTTAAGTTCTGTGAGAAGTGACCATGTTCAGACAGATCTGTATGAACAGGCCATTAAGGAGTGACTGTGGATCTGTTTGTGCTCCTCGGTATTAGATCCTGGTTAACAAAGAAGGATCAGACAGGCAAACTGCAGAGGGAGAGTCTTAGCAGACTCTGCCCCACATTTGGTGATCCACTTAAATCCTTTCCTGTGTATAAGGAAAAACGCTGGCCCTTCCTACAGGAAGGAGGAAACCGTTCTTTTTTTCTCCTGAGCTCGCAGCTGTGCCAGGGGCGCACAGATTTAAATAGTTTTTGAGTTCAAGGCTTTTCAGCTTTCTCGCAGCTCTAACGGTACCGAATCCCTGAAGCAAGAGCTGGTACCTGCACAAGGGCTGCGTCAGCTCTGCGGTTACTGGGCACCAGAGGGAAACACCCTCCAGCCACGCTCCACTCGGCGTTCGGAGGCGGCAGAGGGTTTAACCTCGTGCACACTGACATCTGCTGGCAGCGGCCCTCCCAGGGAGCTGCAACGGGGAACACGAACCGCGCGGGGGTTTTTATTTAATCTTCCTCCTCGGCTTACCCTACACGCACGAAGAATTATTTGCTCCACTTTCTCGGTATTATCCATATTTACGCCAGTCATCAGTCTAGAACCCAAACGCCAGTACCATCAGAAATCAAAAGTGTTTGTAACTTATTTTACCAATCAGCTCATAATTCTCAGCTGGTTCACCATAAACCATACAGCACCTGGATTTATAGGAACAATACACCTCTTCTAGACAGCACAGTCAGTCATATGGAAAGTAGCATTGTCACACTTTTAGGTGTCCATAGTAGTCCAAGACAACTTGGTATTAGCCATTCAACAGATTATATAAGTTGAATTTCCTTATCCTTGTATTTGCCATCTTGGTGAATATTTTCTTATTCTAGTCACAGAGCTGAAAAAGACTGAGTTTCCTCAAAGGTCAAGTCCAACCAGACCCTGTTTTCAGGGTTAGAAAGGTATTCCAAGTCCATGTGAAAAGCAGAGAGGTTGCTTCTTCATGTGCTGACTTTTATGTGATAACAGCTTTCTATGGTCCTATGAACTAATTTTCCACTTCATTTGTAAACAAACTAACACAATCTATTAGCTTCCATTTTCTCAAGAATGTCTATTTCTTCCAAGCTTCACTACCACAAAATCAAATCAAAACAGATATAAAATATCCTAGAGTATTTAGATTCAATATCCGTTCTTTTTCTTACAGGGTACACAGACATCATGTTCCGTAAAATGCCTTTTTTTGGGTAAAGTAGGTGGCAAAATGTTTCTAACTTCATCAAGAAACTTTAAAATAGAAATGCCTGTAAATACAGACTGACTGAAACTGGGAATATTAAAGCCATGATGTCCAAAAGCTATCAGTCCTTACTGATAGATTCTGCAGCAAACTTGTGCTTATTTCCTGCTATCAGTCCCTAAGTCAATTCTGACTTGTGTCAGAATCCAAGATAACCTTCTTAGAGTGTTCATGGAAGAAGGTTGTGGACTGTGTGATTTTAATCATGCTTGTTGTAGTAATAGCCTGAATGGAAGTGCCTTTCCAAGCTCAGACCTGTGACTAAAAAAGAAACTGGAATATAAGAACTTCATTATTATCCCACTGAGGTAAAAATTTCAAAGGTTTTTTAAGTCACTAAAAATATCCCAGTAAAAGGAGCCTTCAAAAGCTGGAAGATAGCAAGCCTCCCTGTCAGCATGCACAGTAGGCTTGTCCAGAGCATTACAGCTTCAGACACAGGGATCTTTGGGGTTTTCTGTGTTTCTCTCATGGTGCCCATCAGAGGAAGTAGATGAAGTAAATACTTAAAAGGGCTGAAAGCAAAATGTTGCTGCCTTTCCTCTCATTCACTTTGTCTGAACAGAAGTTTGAGAGCTCAAGATTTCCCTCATTTCAGACATGACTGCTCTCTGAATACCTATTGTTTAGTCTCTGTTCCTTGGATCTACTTCACTGCTTAACCAGTAGGTGCTTCATTTATGCTTTCACACGCAGTAACTATTATGCTCAGGAAAGCAAGTGCTTTTTGCACAATGAGGGGCCCATGGTCTTGCCTTGCTCATGGCAATCATCACAAGCAGGAAATGTTCTTTACTTCATCCTTTGGTGACAGAAAAAGACTTCTGGGTCTTATTCCTGAGATTATGCTCCTCATTATGCTCTACACAAACAATGCATGCTCCTATCTCCATTTCAATCTGAAAACATTTTGGTGTTCTATATCCTCCCATCCAACCAACTCCTTAGTCTGTTGTCTTGTATACACTGTAGATCCAAACCCAGCACAACTCAAAGGATTTTTCTTTTTTTATGGATCACTGAGCTAAGGTGATACCAAAATAAAAAGCAGATTAGAACATCCATTCTTTCTATGCTGGGATCCAGAGAATGCGTCAAAATGATTGGTTTAGGGAATCCACATTTCTTGTCTAAACATGTATGATCAAACTTTGTTTAGGTTGATTGATGTCTTGGATCTTCCTGCCTTCCTCAAGATGCTTTATCCCATGGAATGCCATGTTCTAATGGGTAATGAGGCTGCTTTGGGCACGTTTCTAATATGCATGAGACCTGAGCAATTTAATATCCGTCATTCAATTAACGTGATCCTGCAATGTATCTTTAGCACAATACTACTTAATATAAGATACACTCATTCATCTTTGATAAGCAGCTCAAGTCAGTTTTCACAGAAAACAAAAATTTTCTGTCTGTGCAAGGCAGATCTTAGAGCAGGAATATCCAAGTCTTTCCAAAGGCTACTCACCACCTTTAAAAATCCCAAAGCAATGAAATTTCATTATGAATTTATGCCCAGGCATTGTTATTTCTGAAGGCTACCTTAATTCTCCATCAACAGCACGCGGAGCTGTGTAGAACATTCAGTGACTGCCTCTCCCTGTACTGCCAAAAGCACACCTTCAGCTCTGAACAGCCACCTGAAAGAGCCAGCTGATCAAGCTTATGGGCTCAGACCAGGAGGGCTTTGATTCTTTACATTACTGCTGGTTAACAAAAGGCTACTTTCTTCTTAGGAGAATGCTCATAATGCCTTCTGATGTGCTTAAGGGAACAGTTAGGAATTTGATGGAGATTAATTTTCTTGGCTGTCACTGACTCAAAAATTAAAAATAGGGAAAGACCAGCTGAATAGTTTCCTGCATTTTACGCCCAGTATTGTTCTATGTATGTTTCAAAGCTGGTATTTATCCAGTCTGGCTTTGCATATTTCTGAAAGTTCTGAAAGGGGCAGTCCTCTTCTAGAAAAATTAACTTGGAGGTGCTACATAAGAGAGCATAAGTGTTACATCTTACTTCCTAAGTACCAGTGAGAGTTAAACAGCTGGTTTAGTCCTGACATCATCACCTTTCCCACTCTCACCTTCACTGCCAACACAGCATTGCTTACAAACACTTAGTGCTAAAGGCAAAGCCTTCTGTTGACTTGTGAGAGCTTCCAGGGCACCACCATTCATAAGATACAATGGGAAAAGTGCAGCCACGGTCTGTGTCTGGCACTGCAATTCCGACCCTGAAACGTGGCACAGCCAAGCACCATGTGATGCACTTCCCTTCCCTTTGGTCACACTGCGAGTGCCACCCGTGATCTCAGGGATGTCCTGTGCTGGGCCAGGAGCTGGACTTCCATCATCCTTGTGGCTCCCTTCCAACTCAGGTTATTCTGTGGCTGTCAAAGTACCACACCTCTTTCACAAATCCACCACCTACTCTCACAGAAGAAGCTGAAGTCTTCAGTGGACTGACAGCACACTGTAGAAATATTTACGAACTGGTGTGCTTGGAGCAGGATAAATAAGAACAGATCTTCTGCTTGAAGAGCTTTCAGTTTAACATTACAGTCAGGATGCAACACTTCAGGTTGCTGATCCAGGACACAGGCAGCCCAATTTCCTGCAGAAATATGTTTGTAATATTATCCAGTTTAGACTAATCGAGTCCTTAAAATAGGAATGGTACAGAGTACATGCACGTTTACTGAGAGTTACATAAGCTGTGCATTAATTCCCTCACTATTATTCCATTTACAACCTCGTAAGAGATTCACTAAGACAGCAGCTTATCATAATATGACACGGTTTACATCAGGCTCCTTACGCAGGCAGTTAAATATTGATATACATTGATCTCCTTGCTAACAGCTGCTAGGTTTTTTGGCATTATCAGGTTCAGAGGTGCAGATACTATATGTTATTTGATCTACCACTAAGACTGGAAGAAGCAGGCAGTCTTTTTTTTTTTTTTTAACATCTTCTTTTTTGACCCACATTTCTAGATAGGGGAGGGTTCTTGGAGCAGCAGGCTCACCACCTCCTACTCTTGCAGGCTTAAGCTGTATAAGTAAAAATAAACACGCATATGAGACACAATAGACTACCCACCCCAACCAGTCACTAGGAGAAATGAGCCTCCAGCAGCCCGGTGCTTCCTCGCAGAGCGCGAAAGGAATGAAAGAAGTAAGTGACGGCAGAAAGAGCTTTAGGAGCGCTTGTATGGAAGCGCACACCTAAACAGGAGAAGGGATAAAGCCCACCTCACCCAGCCCCTTCCCCGGCGGGCGCAGCAGCCCGGCGGGGCCGCCGCCGCCGCCGCCCCGGGCC
>VZTJ01003254.1:777415-864323 GCA_013397795.1 Orthonyx spaldingii | reverse complement strand
CGGCAGCGGGGCCGGGGAGAGCCGCGCCGAGCCCGGGGCGCCGCCTTCGCCCTCCGACACGAGCCGCTCCTCCGGCGCCGCCATCTTGGAGCCCGTCCTTCCTCCGCGGGGGGACGAGACCGCCCCTCTGTGACGCCTCTTCCGCAGCCGTCACGGGCCGCCCCGCCCCGGCATTCCAGCAGGGAGGGGCAGAAATGGAACTCCGCACGCAGCTGCGACGCCCGAGGGTTTGGGGCGCCATCCCTGCCTGGGGAGTCGTTCACGGGCGGGTGCCAAAGGGATGGTGCCCAGAGACAGGGCGAGGAGCAAGGGCCATAGACTAAAACACGAGAAGTTCCTCAAAGTGAGGGAGAATTTTTTACACTGAGGGTGGCAGAGCGCTGGAACAGGCTGCCCAGGGAGGTCGTGGAGTCTCCCTCTCTGGAGACAGTCAAAACCCACCTGGACGCGCTCCTGTGTCACCTGCTCCAGCTGACCCTGCCTTGACGTGGGGTTGGACTGGGTGATCTCCAGAGGTCCCTTCCAACCCTAACGATTCTGTCATTCCCATGCAGGATTCCCACTCTCTTCATGAGAATTTGTCTCCGATACCCAACCTGAAGTTCCCCCGAGGCGGCTTTAGAGCATCCCCTCGCGTGCCTCGGCTGGAGGCCGGTGAGGAGGGCTGAGTGCCTCCCTCTGCATGCTCCTCCTGAGGAAGCTGTGGGAAGGATCTCCCAAAACTCCATGGCTGCTGCTGCCCAGGAGTCTGGCACTGCTCCTTCCACACAGGCACGGTGACCTACCGGGAGAATGTGGTTGGATTACAGTGAGGCAGCTGCAGGATGGAAAATACCCCTGGTAGCTCCTAAGTGGAACGCAACTACATCCTTATTACAGAGTAAACCAGGCTGCTGTATTTTACTTGTAGATGGGTGAGCACCCCTTCTGTGTTTTGTGTCCAAGCTGCTCCTACTCTGCTGGCAGGGAGAGCCACAGCAGCCAGGGGGGCTGCAGGTCTCCCCCAGCCTTTGGGATCAGAGCCAGCTGGCAAAACCCTCGGCTGCCCCAAAACCACTGCCTGGAGCCAGACATCATTGAGCAGGCGGAACACCCAGCATAAAGCAAACTCTGCTCCTTTATTTGCCCGTTATCCTTTATATTAAGGAGGTTTCTGGATCAGATTGCTGGGACAACAAAGGAGTGGGACTAAGGGCTGTTTCTGGAACATTCCCTGGTGCTTCTGAGACCAGACACACCTCAGTTTCACAAGCAGTTTAGTCTGACAGAAGTTGGCACAGCCTTTGAAAAGTATGGTGCCGGTCTCCTCAGCGTCTTCAGCTGCTGCTGCTGCTTTGTTTCACATCAGGAGCATTGGGTATCTGTGCTTGACTGGGGGACTGGTGCTGCTGAAGACTGACATGCCAGAGGAAATCACTAAACAAATGCCAGAAGTGATGGTAGCAAAGTGTGTGGGAAAAAGACATCAAATGTCTGGGGAGAATGGAACCACTTCTTGCAGTACCTGTCCCAAGGTACTAAAGCTTAAAGTATTACAGGAGTACAGAATTAGCTGCCTGCAGCATCTCTGTACCTTTTTTTCAGCCATGCTTCCTCTCTTTGAAGTTTTATCTTAACCCATTTCTTTCACTCCCCCCTCTCCTTGGAAACTGATCTGCAACCTCTTTCTTAAAAAAAAAAAAAAAAAAAAGGCAACTGGAAAAGAATTAACTTGGGAGCAGGGCAAATGCAAGGGTAAGGCTTTATGTGTGTCATCCTAATGGCACTCCAAAAATGTGTGCTGAAATTAATATTTCCTTTTTGGGAGTAGAACACTGTGTGCCTTGTATGGATCTGGAAGTGTTTTGCTCCCTCCCCTCAACTCATCAATGTTGCTATCTTGTGCATGATTTTCAGACCTGATCTCCTTTCACATGCACCGTTAGCAGTTTAAAATGTGCTCAGGAGAATTCTTTATGAACTTGTGGCTTGGCACGTGAAGTTTGGGCTGGCAGAGTGCTGATGCTGTAAAAGGAAGTGGGGTTTTTCACCCTACCTAAGCATATAAGACCTCACATTGTTTCAAGTATGCTTTTTTTTTTTTTTTTGGTCATATCATTTGAACAATGTCAGTTTTTTTAGATACAGCTCTGTGTTTAATAAATATAAGCTGTATGTTCTGTATGTTTATCATATCACCAAAAAGAATAAATACAATGAACAAGATGTATTTTATGCTAACTATATACATAGCTTAATAGTTACTGAGTCTATTTCACTAAATAAGAGAATTCTGCTGCCTTCCAGGTTCTGACTCATGTCCTTCCCCAGTGTATCTGGTGTCATTTTTCTGAGCATGCATCACTTTGCATTAATTTGGAAAAACACAGTTCTCACGCACTTTCACAAAACCCCCATTAGAGACTCTGCAGTGGATGAACTTTTCAGTTATTTTGGGGTACTGTGAAGCCAGAAAACTTGATAATACTTTCTGAAAGGGATGAAATAAATTATGTAGACTCTATTTACATGTTACATGTCATGTATCTTCTTGAAATAGCCTTAAATCTTAAAATCTTGAAATAGCTGTAGTTTTGACTTTATCACGTTAGAATTATAAGTATAGTTGGACTGATTTTTTTTTAAGTTCTCAATGACTCACAAGAAGGTGTTAGGACAAATGAATTTTTTCACTCCTTTCATGCAAAAATCCTCATAATATTTTTATTTATGTTTGGAGATGAAATTTGGATGTCTCCATACTCTGGACTACATATTGTGCTCCCAGCTGAGTGGAGTGCGGTGTGTTCAGGTCAGCAGGGACTGTGAAATTTTACTGAAATTACGTGGAATGTTTTGGTTGGTCTTTGTGTGGAAACAAGCAACACCAAGAACTGTGATGAAGAGGAAGGAGCCTGGCGTAAGTACAAGTAAAGTTGTATCTATGAAATCTGAGAAAGGAGAAGAAATTAAAGAACGGGTAGAAAGAGAGAGAGTGAGAAGCAGGAGCTAACAAGCAGACATCTGGAAAGATGGGAGTGGGGAAAATAATTTAGCAGCAGGGGTTGGAGGTGAAGGAAAGTGTGTAAGTAGGTCAAGAACTGTCATGTTGATGAGGAATATTGGAGCAAAGAGGAGTAACGTGCTCAAAAACTGAGGGTAAGAGCAGAAGTTGGGTGGGAGGAGAACAGATTTGTTTTATTAACTTAGTGTAATCAATAGAAAAATAGAAAAGGCTTTCCCACATGATATGTTTTCTTCTCGGGGACAGCAGCAGTTTGCTCACTTTATGGATATTAGGGATTTTTTTTAAACGAGATGCTAAATTTGAAAGAAGTTTGGTCTATTCACACAGCCATATTTTCATTCAGGCTACTGGACACTAAGGCAGAGTAAAGTATTTCTTGCTTAAAGGTCTTTTTGTGAAAGGCATTAAAAAATGGAAAAAAGTCATGTTTAAATTTCCTTTGAGAGTGTTCTTAATAAACACAACCAGCAGTGTAAATTTGAACAGATTAATCTTTTGCAGCTGAAATATTTAATCCTTTAATAGGTAAATGAGTAAATATTGTGGTATGGAGTCAACTTCAGATATGAATGTAATCCCAGTTTAATTAAATCAATATAAATATTTAACTAGATCCTTTGCAGTTTAATCAGTTTTGAACCCAGTAGTGTTACATGTTGCATAAAAAACTGGTTGAGAAACTGACTCTAAAATCTACATGTACCCCTTAATTTACTTGCAATATTGTGTATTAGGTATCTGATAGTATCATATGTTGATGCTGAGAGGCAGAAGAATATGATGCTTTATGGGAAATGAGAGGTAGAAGCAAAAGGAAAACAAATAGAAGACAGGAGAATAGAAAATACAGCCTCTGTATTTTTTTTCTGAACTAAAAATGTGGGGACCAGACTAATCTTGGGTAGTTTTTGTAGGCCAGACATGTTGCACAGTCAAGCTTTCAGCAAATATGTTTTTCTGTTTCAAATTTCAAGAAAATATGTAACAAAGTATTTTCAAATCCACAGGAAAACCTGGGTTTGTAAACACATAATATAGTAATTATATACTAATAATAATTAATTACACATCAGGTAAACTGATATACTTGGGGGATAAAAAGGACAAGAATTCAGACAAATACCCTTTCTATTTGCTTATAGTCAAAATACCTCCCCTGAGAGAGGGCTGCAGAATCAGGTAGTGACAGAATGTTGCCTTGGCCAGGTTACACATCCTCACACAGCTGTACTCAAAAGTAACCTTGGTGAACAAGCTTAGATAAAAAAATTAGAGGCTTTCATTGGGTAACGTGACTTTTGGTAATTATCGGTATTATTCTCTTGTAGGATGTTTGCAAGTCCTAGGACACAGAATTAGTTTTCACCATGAGGAAGGGCTCAGTTTTGATGTAAGTTCCAAGGAATTCCTTTAATTTCAGTATCCTACCACATATTTACACTATGATAAAGATAATTCAGTGAAGACATCAATAATGTCTCATGAGTTCAGCTCAGGGAAATATCTCAGACACAACAAACTGCACCAATACTTTTGACATCCCCATGTCTGCCAGGGTTATCTAAAGCAGAGTTTGATAGCTGAGGCACAGGACTATAGCTCTGTGTGAGAAGGTGCAAAGAAAACAGATAAATTAACCATGAGAAGAGTTTACAAAGACATGGTCTGCTCAGTACTGCAATCACTTTACACAAAAGAAATTTTTGGGGGCCTGATCTTGAAATAATTTTGTTTTTTACTGAAATCCTTCTGGTTTCATTCTCTCTTGACTCCAGAGGGACTGCTAGCATGAGGTAAGTCGGGCCTCTTGGCAGCTGAGCAAGAGGGATGATGCAACTGTAAAATGGCAGTGTTCATTTAACACTGCACATTCTCCAAACATCCAGCTGGGGTGAAGGCTCAGAATCCCTGTGTGGCTAATCAGTGTCTTAAAATTTCTGGTAAGGAATGGGATTTTGATCACAGAATTTCTGTTTCCAACAGCTGAATATGTTTGTGCTTAGTGAACATGTTTTTTAGTTCCTTCCCTGTTTTTTCTCACTGGCCAGCTCCCTTATGGGGCTGAATGAGTGGCTGCAGGCAGATACAGCTTTCCCAAATTGCTGTAATTGCCCTAAACAGACGTTTTGTTACAGAGGGTCTTCTGTCAGGATCTGTGCTCAGATAAATTGACAGAGATTCAGAGTGAGTGTAGTGAATGTAATTTAGTTATTGAGAAGAATGGCAGCTGTGTGTGATGCATACAAAACACTAATTTGTGCCAGCCTACATTTTGTTGAAAGATGCTGGAGACTAATGGAAGAGGAAGTTTATTTCTCCTCTTTTTAAGGCACGGTGCAGGCTTGCTTTAGCTGGCTGGTTGTTAAATTACCTGTGAGGGAAAAAACCTCACACTGAATATAAATTACATGGAAAAGAATTTTGAGTGAGGAAATTAGAATTTTCTTCCAGCAAGTAACTTGAGAAGTTGGAGGAGCTTTAGTTTACTGAAGTTAAATAATTCCTGGTTGATCTGGCATAAATTGAAGACTTCTGTTTAAAGTGAGTGATGCTTGTGATATTAATGACACTTTCTATTTTTAGAGAATCATCCTTTGAAAATGTATTTAAATGATCAGCTTAAGACCTGGATAGGTTGCAGCAAAACTGATGTAAATTTCTGAAGTATTTTCTGAGTGCTGCTGGCTCTGTACAATTATTAGTTTACTGAGTAACGTGATTGAGTATGTACTTTGTGCGGTGGCTGCATGTGGGACAGTCACAACTTAGATAATGGGGTTAGTTTACAGAGAGGATGCAAGTTAAGCAAGAAATAATTTTTAACTAACTTTAAAGTTACAAAGTCTGAACTTCTGTTGCCTCGTGGTAGTTGCATGACTAGCTCCTGCATACAATGATCAATGAAGTTTATATTTACTTTGTGTAGTAGTGCTATCACAAAGCAAGGCTCTTATGCCTCTGAGTGAGGAACTGAGCTGTTCCTTGTGTTGGAAAATCTAGGTTTTGTTTCAGCTGTGGCATAGGAATGTGACAGAATACAGCTATTTGTTTACATTTTAAATCTATTTCATCTGCATATAAATAAGGAAGTATATGTCACAACCAAAATGGACTTGGGGTGACAACAATACATGG
The DNA here is from genome assembly GCA_013397795.1 of Orthonyx spaldingii. Classification (NCBI taxonomy): domain Eukaryota; kingdom Metazoa; phylum Chordata; class Aves; order Passeriformes; family Orthonychidae; genus Orthonyx; species Orthonyx spaldingii. Next base: position 858,181 of record VZTJ01003254.1, on the reverse strand, counting down.
TGATGTATATCCTGATGGTGTTCTGCATGAAGCATGCACTGATGTGATAAACTCCCTAAAGGGATTACAGCTGAAGAGGATCCTTTCAGCTGCCAGACATAAGTTTAGAGAGAAGTGGCTTCTCTCCAGGAGGAAGGTGTGCCTCCTGTATCACTCCTCAATGTCCAAGAAAACCTTTACACTTGGAGAACTGGGCTGACAGAAGCTGTGGCAAGCCACTGTGCCTTAATTTAAAATTTGCTCTTGCTAAATGCTTCTTGATGTACTGCTTTGAATGTGGCATAGACCAAAGGCATTTGCCTTGGAAGCAGCCGCTGGAATAACACGGGATGTCCTAGCTGATGTTGTTAGCAAATTTCTTAAAAGATTTCATAAATTTTACCTGCAGACTTTGGAACCTGGTCAAGCACTGGAACAGGCTGCCCAGGAAAGTGATGGAATCACTGCCCCAGAGTGTTCAAAAATGTGCAGTTGTGGTTCTTAGGGACGTAGTTTAGTGAAGGACCTGGCAGTGTTGGGTTAATGGTTGGACTTCATGACCTTAGAGGTGTTTTCCAACCTTAATGATTCTCTAGTTCTATGAAGTAGGGAACTTTATTTCCCAGCTGGGAGATAGACATTGCTGCATGTTTTCCCCAAAACTGTTTCTGCTGTAAGGTCTGTTATCTGATGTTTTGCAAACAAATTAAATAGTAGGAATGCAGCATTAAATAGTGGAAATGAATCTAACAACAACAAGAGGGCAGCTCATGGATTGGGAGAACTGTATGAAGGTGCTGAAGGTGTTAAACCATCGGTTTTCTTTTCTATAGCTCCTTTTTCTCTTTGTGAGGAAGTTTGACAACACGGACAAATCGAGGTCTTTGCTTTGAATCACTGCCTGGAAAAGCCTTATCTTGAGCTGGATACTAGCTGTATAAATTAGGTGCCAGAATTTCAGCATTGCTGGAAAGAATCCAAACTTGTGAAGCTGCTGTGCCACAGCCCGATGAGTTTAGGTGAGCAATTCTCTTGGCATGTTCCTTTTTTTTTTTTTTTTCGTTTCTCCACAGCAGTCTCGGTTCCAAGGCTTTCCCTTCCTTCTGGGCTCTTAAATTATATCCTTCGGGAATTAGAGCTCACAAGTCTGACTTGGTGGAGTTTTAACAGTAGGTGGCAGTGGACAGCAAATCTAACCCAGCTGCCCTCCCGTACCTCTTCTATGGATGCTGCTCTCTTGATTTCTGACAAACACTCTGAAATTTCTATCTTAGAAGCACTCTAAGAATCATATCCAGCTTTTTGCTGAAGAATTAAAGGGTTTATTAAAAACAACTGACAAGTACAGCTTTTTTTTTTTTTCCCTTTAAATTCTTATGAGATACTGCAAAAGAAATGTTACCCGATAATCCTCCTCATTTTGTCAGGACTGTAAAATGGGACTTGACTGGTCTGGAAGCAGTTTTAGGCACTGTGGTAGAGCAAAGGATGTGAAGTTACTGTTAAAATTGCTTAGATACAGCACTGAAGTAATGAAGTGGAGTTTTTGAGTTCTAAGTAGTGTGCTGAGATCATGAAATAGAGCAGTGTTTTTACAGCCCCCTCCTACAGATCCCATTGTATGGAAAGATTAATGACAAGAAAAGATGATGCTTTTTATTTCTACTGATTATCATTACTAATATTGTCTGTAGTGTCTTTCTGCTGCTGCAGGTTTCTGTGGTTCAGATCAAGTAGATCTCCTGTGGAAAGAAGAATGATTCTGCTACATTTCTATTTAATGGTTTGGTGGACTTTTTTTTCCTTTTCTTGGATATTTTTCAAGCCATTCCAGGAGTATTAACCACCCCTGCACCCTTGCTGTGATTACTTCTAGGGAACTGCATGTGGCCTGAGTCAAATGCAGCATGCTCTGTTTAGGCTGCCAAAAGTGGTGGGAACCAGGGAAGAGGTGCAGAGCTTCAGCTGTCTGTGCCATTGGTTCCAGATCCTGTGGATCTCCTGTTCCTTTTTGTGACAGCTCTGTGTATTGAGGACTGGGAGCTTCTGCCCCTTGCCAGTGCTCCTGTGCATGACTCAGTTATCTCCAACTGTTGGAGATGCAACCTGTGGTCAGAAACCCTCACGTATTTCTGCTGTCTGTGGGGGAACCCTCAGCTCTCTGCTCATCAACCAAAAAATCTTCCCTGTAATTAATAACCTGTTGTGAGAAATTCATGCCATGCTTATCTAGTGAAATCATGTCTGAGTTGCTGTGAGAGACAGGAATGTGAGGTGCCGTGGGAAGGGCGAGCGGTGGCTGCTGAGATAGGCACGGGTACAAGTGGTTTTGGCCCCACTTTACCTGAAAACCTGGCCAGCACTGTCCTCTCTGCTGGAGAGGAGCTGGGATCTAAAGTGTGAGACCAGATGGCACTGAGAGCCTTGGTTGCAGAGTATGAGTCACAGAGCCTGCACAGAACTGGAAATAAATAGGTGCACCCCTTGGAGCTTCATTTCCTTAGCAGGAAGGGGTTGTAGTTTTGTGTGGAAGATGTCAAAGTTAGAACTGGAGCCAAAAAAGAATTCTGTGGATTGACCTACAAGAGGCACGTGGCAGCAAAATGTAGCTACCTCGCACATACACTCCATCTGAAACATCTTTTCTACTCGATTTTTACCTAACCATTTCCAGGTTGGTTTTCCAGGCTTAAAATTGTTATTTTAATATTCTAATTATTATTAGAAATTATTTGTGCCTGCATGTAGGGAGTGCATTAAAAGATCATACTCTTGATTTTATCCCTTACCAGCTAGATGCATCTAAAAATTCAGCAGGGATTTGCAGAATCGTTGGCTGGAGTGTGTCCAAAGAGGGAAAACAAAGCTGAGGAAGGGTCTGGAGCACCAAAGCTTCTGAGGTGTGACTGAGGGGTGTTTAGCCTGGAGAAAATGATGGAGGGACCTTAGCCTGGAGGAACCTTATCATGCTCTACAACTGCCTGAAAGGAGGGTGTAGCCAGGTGGGACTCGGTCTTTTCTCCCGAGTAACAAGTGATAGGGCAAGAGGAAATGGCCTCAAGTTGCACCAGGAGAGGTTTAGACTGGATATTAGGAAAAATGTCTTCATGGACAGGGTGGTCAAGCATTGGAACAGGCTGCCCAGCAGAGTGAGGGAGTCACCCTCCCAGAAGGAGGACACGGAGATGTGGTGCTTGGGGACATGGTTTAGCGGCAGACGTGGCAGTCTTGGGTTAATGACTGAACTCAATGATCTTAGAGGGCTTTTCCAAATTCAGTGATTCTATTACTCAACGATTTTAAGAATTTCGGTCGTCCATCTCCACCTGCTTTGACTGTAACAGTTTTATTCTGTAAGATAAATCTAAAGTGTGAGTTAAAAAAAAAAACTGCCAAAGGAAAACTAGCTCTATAAACCTTCTGTGCGTGGGTTCTGTTGATCCATGCCTGCGGGCAGTGGAGAAGCGAATCGGAACGGGCGCAAATCGGGAAAGAGCCGGAATTCACAGATCCGCGGGGCTTGGGAGCGCGCCGGCGGGCGCGGCGTGGCGGGAGCAGCAGTGTGGCGCTTTGCTCGCGGTTCGGGCGGGGAATTCTCCCGTCCTTCAGCCACACAACCGTGCGGGGACAAGGCAGCGGCCCCGCTGGAGGCGTGGGTTTTCCGCCGGGACAGCGCGGAGCCGCCACTCGGGGCGCGCCCGGGCCGCGGGGCGGGACCGTGACGTCACGGCGTTGCCTGGAGACACCGCGCTGTGTTCGCCGGGCGCCCAATGGGCGCTGGGGGAGGTGACGTCATGCCGGCGGCGGCGCCTCCTGATTGGGCGGCCGTGGCGCGGGGCGAGGGGCGCGGGGGGAGCGATGCGGGAGCGGCCCCGGGAGCGGGACAAACACGGACCGGGGGACACCGCCGGGATTTTATCCCCGTCACCCCCCGCCGTATCAATACTGTGTTAAACAGTGCTTGCTCACCGCCTAGCAGTTCCTGGGTGTTTATTAATGCTCTCAAAGTTTCTTTACTGCTTTAGAAAAAGAGATGTTTTGTATACAAATTAGGTTCGTGTTTTGCTCTTCCTTCCTCTGGGAACTGCTAATCCTCTCGGCTTTTATCCTGCCTAATTACTGCGAAGATTTTAATACGGGTAGGAAAAGCAGATGGAGCTGGTTTTCCTGCCCAGAGAGCCCCGTAACGGTGCTGATTGAATAGACTTCTCTTTCAAGCCTTTCATGAGCTTTGAAGTGTCTGGGTTTGAAATGGGTGCCCTGCACACTGGTCCAAGGAAGGGAAAACTTTTTCCCTCCACCTCTTAAGTGGGTGCAAAAGATTTGTGATGATATTTTTTGGACAGCCCAACTAAGACTTTCTCATCTCAATGAGGTGTGACTTAATCGACTCACCAGGTCCAACCAAAAACAACAACAACAAAAAAATAAAACGTGCCTTGGGCAGGGATGCTCCATTGACTGTGTACACGAGGAGCTAAAAGGGATCTGTAGGACGCTCCGTCTGAGGCAGTAGGGACGGCAGGGGCTCGCAGGTCAGGCTAGGGGAGGCTCTGCTGTTGAAGCCTGACCTTGGCCAGTGGCTTCCCTGCCGATCCAGGGAGGTCTGGGCTGCCCCTGCCCGCCGTGGGGCTCCGAAGCCGGTGCGTTCCGGAGCGGTGTGCAGGACGAGATGACCCGCCGGGACTCCCACGGAACTCAGATTGCCACAGCCCCCGCTGAGTGCCGACTCCCGGGCGGTCCGACCGCCCTCGTGGAGCTCCGGGCCGGCGCCCCCGGCGGGGGCAGGAGGCGGGCCGGCCCCTCCCTGGGGTGGGCGGCGGGCGGGGCGCGGCGGCTCCTCCTCGCCGGGCCGGGGTTAGTTTCGGAGCGGAGCCGGGGGTGGAGGTCGTGGCGGGAGAGCGGCTCCCGGTGGGAACAAAGCGGAGGGCAGGTGGTGNCGGCAGCGCAGCCCCTCCGCCCCCCGCGCCGCCGCTCCCCGCTCCGGGCGGCGGGGCCGGCCCCGCACCGGCCGCCCCCATGCGGTTCGGCTCCAAGATGATGCCGGTGAGTCCCGGGCCGCGGCGAGCGGAAAGTTGGAGCGGGGCAGCGGGAGGGGAAATGGATCCTGCGGACGTGGGNGGGAGGGAAAATGGATCCTGCGGACGTGGAGCGGGGCGGGAGGCGACCCTCCTTCCCTCCGGCGTTCCCTACCCGCCTTCCCCCGCTCAGCCCGGGCTCCGCGGCCGTGCAGGGGCTTCCCCTCCCCCTCCCAGGTTTTCCTTTTCTTCCTCTTTCACGCCGGGATCAACTTGTTAGACGGGCCCGCTGGAGCCGAGCCAGGGCCAGGGGGGCCGCGGGGCCCCGGCGGCAGCGGGGGCGGAGGGGGCCCCGCAGCGCCCGGGGCTTTCCCTTCGCCCTGCTCCCGGGGGATAAGGCTTCCCTGCCGGGCTCCCGCGGGCTAAACGGGCACGTCGGCTGGATCCTGCTTTCGTCTTCTTTTTTTTTTTTTTTTTTTTTTTTTTTTTTTTTAAGTGGTACGAAGTTCTTAAAGTTGGCTTGAGTCATGCTGCTTCTGGGGGTGGGGTGGCTTTGTTTTGGAGTGCCCGGGCTCCCAGAGGAAGATGGTGTCCATGTTGTTGACGGTTCGGAGTGCTCAGGAGCGCTCGGGGCAGGTATTCCCGACCTTGGCCGGGAGAGTTTCGGGAGCTGCTGGCGGCGGTGTGTGCCAGACCTTCCCGGCTCTGGGAGGTGTCTCTGTTTTAACACTTTCAAGAGGCACACGGAGCACCACCTCCTCTGAGGAGTTTTAGGATGAATTTTGAAACTACACCATTTTTGTCAGCTGAGGTTGGATGAAAGCAAAGTCCAGCAGCTTTTCCTTGGTTTCCAGCGCAATATACGTGAAAGTGGTGACTTAAAATCGTTTCCTTTGAAAGTACACCTGCCACTAAATACCTGGGTTTACCAGCGGGGATGCCCCGTGAAATCCGTATTCTGTTGTTCTGAGAGACTGGAGTATGTACAGAAAATCCCGACAAGCTTAATACCTATTTAGTCCGAGTTGAGGGTGCTTTAAAGTGTTCTCTCTGCCATCCTCCCCCGGGCGATGTGGCCTGTCTTACCGAGTAGTTTTGCACGCATAGGTGGTTCTTTCAACAGCACTCTTGTATTAAAGATTATTTCCAGTTTAACTCTTCAAGGAATTGACTGAAGCAAGCAAAAGAAGAACTGTACTGAAAGGTGAAACTGGGAATCCATGCTGGAAGGATGTGGGTGTTTCAGGGAAGCTTGTTTTGCTATAGGTGTGAGGTTCTTCCTCTGCAATTAGGAGGAAATAATGAGCGATAATTTGATCTCGCAGAACACTAGAGGAGGCTGGGTGACAATTGCTCTAGCTAATGAGAGAGGAACAGACAGAATATGAGCCCAAGTAGATTAAATAGCCAATGTGTTGTGCAACAGTGGTGTTGTCTGCCTATAAAAACTTAGAAAAACAAGCAGTAAATATAATAAGGTGTTAATTTAATCCGTGTCAACACTGAGCTAGGTAAGTGCCCTCATATATCAGTGAAATCTCCAGGAGACGCTGTTGCTGGTGAGTTTCTTGTCACTGAGTTCAAATAAAGGAGAAAACAAACAGGCGCAGTCTTATCCTATCAGCATTTGCAGGTGACAAGTTCCAGAGTATGCATTGCCCTGGTGGCTCAGACTTCTCTCTGGCTGATGACTCAACTCCTTAGTGATTCTGGTTTTTAACACATAAATAAAGGGATGAATGCAGCCTTTTCACATTGTGTTTACTGCAAATAATGAAAGATTTGTGAGGGTAGGAAGTGGCTTAAGGAATTAAAAATGTAAGTATTATGCGTATTAGAACTTTTAATTCAGCTTAAAAAGCTTTTCTCCAGATTTCTGCATTGTCTTTTAGTTAATAAAAAAAATTTCTCATTTCTCTTTTCACAAAAGAACCTAAAAGTTTGAGATAGGCAGAGAAGGAGGGTTTCAAGAAAGGAGAGAGCAGGACATGAGGGCTCTTTTATTTATTCAGTAATGAAGTGTTCATAGACTTCACTATCTTTTTCTGCATTGTTTGAATGGGAAGTGGTAGGCTGGCCCTAAACCATCTACAAAATGTTTTGTTTCTTAAAGTTTAAGATGTGTCTTTCTTTTCCCCACTCTACAAATAAAATCATCTGTATATGATTTTTAACTCTAAGCTCCAGGTCCATCTCCTGTGCTCCAGAAGAGAGTGTGGGCAAAGGATTAAACAATATAGTTTGTTCCCCAAGTGGGAAATACAGGCAACGTGAGCCCAGCCAGGAATTCACCTCTGAGCAGCTGCCAGGGAAAAGCTGGGAAATTGCTGTAGCAGCATAACTACTCGTGCTCTTGGGAGACTACCCTGAAATGGGAATGTTTTCCTCGTGGTAATGACAGATAGGAGCTAAACTGCTGCTGTAACCATATGTCAAGACAACGTGATTGAAAGTCTGCACGAGGGTGTACTAAGAAGTAATTTGTGTGTAGCTGTATTGATGAAGGTAATAACAGGGTTAATGCTGGCAAGCTGTGTGAGGTTGTCTCACCTTTCATCTGTGAAGGCTTGTGGGAGTGTGACTGGTACTGTTAAGTAGTGAAAAGGAGCTGGAAACACTTTCTAAAATAGCATATTTTTCCACAGCATAATTGGTATCTCTCCTTTTATTTTACATTATTACCCTAAAAGGAGCATGTATTGAGAAATAATTTGGGTCATTATGCATACTGGATAAATGTTTGGAGTTTTTTTTCTGTCACAATGTGGGATGTGGTAGATTGAGCTACCCTTTAATACCCAGAGAACATTTTAGATCAAACTCCCTTGATCTAGATAAGGATTAGTTTTTGCAATTTGAATTATGTGCATTGGCCTCCTGAAATCAGGATGGATCCAGACATGCAACTGTATTATTAGGAACTAACTTGGCAAACTGGAGAGCACTTTAATTCCTTAATAAGTTTTGCCTTCTATCATCAGAAATGACTGAAATTTCTGACACTGAAGTTCTTGATAACCATGTGTTCTTTTCTAATCAAGTTAAGCTTTCAAGTGTAATGCTGCAACTTTGATACCACAAGGAGTAGTACTTTCCTTCTCAAGTCTGACATCTTGTCCCAAGTGATGTTCTTGGAGTTGCCACGTCCAGTAAGCACTTAAAGTACATATTTTCATTGCAGAATGCTCACTAGTTTGTGGATATGTGTGTTTTCTACCTTTAAAAAAATCCCTACAATTAAAACTGTTTTGCTCATTCCATTAGGCAGTTAATTGGAACTGCTGTTTGGATTCTGATTTACTGAAATAGTCTAGTAGTACCCTGTCTTTGGGAATTCTCTTAGGAAACAGTTTTCTGGTAGTTTAGCTAAAGAACTTTTTAGCAGAAACGAATCTCCTGCTCTTTGTAAGATGAGCAGCTGTAAGTTTATAAACAAACCGACCCCCAGCAGAGTTTATGGGAGCAATAAGTGAACTGTAGGATCTCAGTGCTGTTTCCTGTGGTCTTTTAATTATTTAAGCTCTGATCAGGTTTATCAGTCATTAACACTGTCTTCCTTGGCCCCTTTCATGTATTTCAGTGCATGAATGGGGTTTCAGACTGTGAGCTCTTCAAAGAATATGCTGCATATCTTCATCTGATTGGAGGATTTAGTTTATTAAGTGTTCTTTTAACTGAATACCCACTTAATGTTAATAATTTAGAAGTTTTAGTATTAGATTCAAACATTTTAATGTGGTACTCAGTGTTAAAGTATTTTGTCTAGAATGCTAAATAAAGCTTAGGCGATTGTTTTGCTGTGCTCTCTCAGCTCTAAACTTCTCAAACCTCTTGCACTTCTCTTACAGACTCTGACCTGTTGTTATGCACAATAGAAAACACTGCCTTGAGGTTCCCAGAGTGCTCTTTTTCCTTTTCCCCTCCCTTTGCTTCATGCTGTTACAACAAGATATTTTTTACTTTTTCTTTTTTCTGTCCAGTGAATAATTGTTCCAGGAATGGTTTAAAATGCATTTAATTTCTCATATGTCTTTTTTAATACCATAGCACTCTACCTGCAATTTGTGTTATATTACACAGCAGTATGTTAAATATCTTTGTTTCTTTGTGTGGCTTTTATCAGAAATGGGGGAAGGGCAGTATTACAAATTCATACCAGATCAAGCTGTGGAGACCATGGGAATAGCTAATTATACCTCTTCTGATCTATTGAACAGTTCAGGGTCTGAGTGCCTCTTGGGGCTCTTGCATTTATAGTTCTGAGGGCTAATATGCAGTCATGAACTTTGGGATGGATGGGTAATGCATGGAATTTTGTTTTGTCTTCTCCTTCCTAGTGTTGGGATCTCTGCTTTTTTGGTGAGCAGATCTGCTTTGTGGGATTAATTTACATGCAAGTCAGTTGGACTTTAAAAGAGGCAGGTACAAAGGTTATTTCCACAGAACAAACTAGCGGGATGGCAGTGTGCCTAGCATTCCTTTCAAATTATCGATGAAGAAACAGTCTTGAAAGTGCTGCATTTGTCTAGCCTCTGTCCTTGTCAGCAGCCTGCCTTGGGGACTCCTTTCTCTCCTGCTCTGTGTGTTGTGGAGCTTGTTTGATTATGTGCAGAGTTGTCCCTTGCTGCTGTGCAGCCTCCCTGGAGGAGGAGTCGGGTAACCCCCAGAAGACTGACTCAAGCTACCTCCTATGGCTTGGTGGCACAGTTGAAGAAGGAATTCTTGCTTCCTTGTGGATGTGCCCACTGACAACAACGGAACACCCAGATCCTTTTAATCTGTGGGCTTTCCCCTTCTTGTGAAATGTAAAAACTTACCCAGTGCTCTGGAGGATGCTCCTATTCAGGAGGTAATGAGCAGATAAAACTTCTCTTTGCTCTCAGTTTTATTATCTTGAGGCCTGGTTTCTCTCAGCTTAGTCACTTGTGAGTCAGGCAAAGTCTTTTTGATCTTCAGTTCCCAAACAGTTGGATGATACTGTGAGTAAAGGTCACCAGAAATCCTGGACATCATGTGAAGTGTACTTAATTATCTTAGTCACTACTGCTTAACTGGTTTAGAAGTTTCAGACTTTTCAGACTTTGAAAGTTCTGAGATGTTGTTTAAAACAGTGTTAGATAACTTACTGTAGTTTGGGATAAATGCTCATGAAGAGGGAACAGTGAGTGAGTTGGGGACAGAACAGCAACTGTGAGTCTGACGTGTTAAAGGGCACAAACTTGTCTTCTGCTTTTACTGTTTGCATTTAGTTAATCATTAATATTCAGGATCTTGCTGCTGCTGTTTAGAGTTAGTCATGCATGTGTCCTCATTGGGTATTTCACCACAGGGATGGTATTATGTGGGTGTTGAACTCACTGGTGTCTAAGGATGAACCCTTTGGTTTTTGTTTTTGTGGCGTTAATACCAAGAATTTTTTTACTGAGCTGGTAACATGGTTTCTTTACAAATTTTTTCTTGCTGCCATGATGCTACCAGGTCCTATTGTGATATAAACCTTTGGTAAATGGCTGTGTGCAGTGCCCTGTCTTTTACTGGTGTTTATTTTAAAACGGAGGATTAGGGAAAAACTTTATACTTTATTTCTAGGTTTTTTTTTTTTAAATCCTCTTCATATCTTTGTTTCATCCTTCTGCAAAGTAAAGCACAGACATTTTAATATCAAGCTTGTACTGAAGTCATCACTTGTTCTATGTGGTTCTCTTGATAATAAAATTGATTCTTAAAAGCCTTTATCTGCAGTGCTTATCTGGGTTCTAATACTCAAACTCATATAGAAACATGGACATGTTCCCACAGAATTGACAGGGAGATGACTTTAAAGGTTCTGGCATTATTATTATGAGTTATTCCATATCAAAGATTTGCAGACTGCTACAGATCATAACATTGAATAAAGTGAGCAGAAGCTGCAGGGAGGTCAAGCCATTTGTTAGAGGTCATGCGGTGAGTTTAGCCTGGGATACGGGGGACCTGTAGAGTCGAACCAGCTGGTACAATGTGGTGCAGCTGGAATACAGTTTTGTCATATCCAACATCAGTATTTGAATGATTTGTAGGGTTAATCACAAATGGGAAGGGAGCTTTGGTGGTAATTCATTGTGTTCCATGCTTGAGAATGGGCCCCAAAAGAGAGGTTTCTTCACAAATCCTTTACAAATATTCTTGTTAGAAATGTTCTTATTTCACTGCTTAAGGTGTATCTTGGATAAGAAGCAGCGTGTGGGGTTTGTTTTAATTTTTTGTTGAATAAGTTAAGAGATTTTCCTTGTCATTTGATACTTCTGTTTTGTGAAACTTAACTGCTTAAGGAGTAATTTAGATCTAAGATTAGATTACTAGTTTTCCTCTATTTCATTAGGGTGTTAAATCCCATTGTTTCTTTGAATTGAAAGCTAAGGGAGCATCTGTGGAATTGTGCATTTTTCTTACCTTAATTTTCCTTCTGTCATTTAAGAGAGTAAAATTATTTTTTTATTCTTCTTCAGTGGGTTCTTTTTTAATGCTGTCATTTTTACCTCATTTGAGCTCTGTTCTGCACCAAAGCACCGTAGCTCCAGTGTAGCAGCAGCCTGTGAGTGTGTGAACAAGGAACTGGAAGACTCCACGTAAGCACTGATGCAGAGTATCTTTGTTGCATTCTCAAGGTTGTGGAGGCTTGACCTGCTACAAGGTGACAGTCCCCTTCTTGAGTTTCAGTAGCCACAAGCTTCTTCAGCAAGACACAGGGATCTCACCCTCCTATCCCTTAGTTTTGCTGGCCAAAGCTGAAGTTGTGCAAATTGGCTGGGCTAGCAAATAATATGAATCTACAGGAGGACTTTTCCTCCATGTAGCTGGGTGTCTTACTCAGCTGTTTCTGTCATACCTGTGCACAGTTATAAGTTGCTGATTTCCCTACTGCTTGAGAGTGGTGGCTTCTCTAATACACTGTCTCCTTTTTTGAAGAGTGTGTAAAGACCTTTTTTCACTCTGCTCTCCATTCTACATAAGTATTTGCTGCCCTGAATGCAGAATCTTACCCAGGTCAGTATCTGAGCCATGCAGAGCACTGATTGTTAACTCCTGCCCAACTTCTCCAGGCAAGTGAAACCCTTTCTTGCCATCTTTGACCATTCTAGGCCAGGGAAGACCCTCTAAAGGATGATATTCCTAGAATTTGTTAGAACTTCTCTGGTCTCAGCTGTAGTATAACTGTGTGTCTCTCAACATAATCAAGTGTTCAGGAGAAGCTGGCACAGAGGGAGGGAGGTGTCAGTGAGTTGTGAAAGGCAGAGTGCAAGGGACCAGGCAAAATGAACCAGAACTCCCTGGAGAATGCCAGGAAGCTCTCCTGTGAAATCCCAAAGGTGGCAAAGGGACTCTGCCGTGGGTCATGTCCAAGCCGTGCTCCTGAAGGGCGTTGCTGCCCTGTAGCCTCTTCGTCAGTGACAGCCACGCTGCATCTTCTGGCCTTTTCAGAACGTGTTCTGCCACGAGTGAAGATTTGTGCAGGAAAGCCGTGGAAGCAGCACTCTGTTCTTGCCTCTGCACCGTTGTGCCTCTGCTGCTGTCCATAGGTTTTGCCCACGAGGCCCTTCTGCAGAGTGATTTACCAGTGTTGCACAAAAAACATTGTTATTTAGGGTACTTCTCTTGCAAATAGTACTTAGCAGCATTGGCTAAGAGGTGAAGTTTTCTAGCTCCAGGGAAGCTGAATGAGCAGCCAGGTAGTAACAGGCTAAAAGGGATAACTTCTGAAGGTCTTGAAGCAAGAGGAGCTGGGCATAATATGAATATTACTTGTTTAAACTCTGTTTAATTTATTTAAAATAGGTGCGACATCACCTAAGCAACCACCATTCTGTACAACACTGTCTTGTTCACTGTCATGACTTTGGTGACAACTTGTAAAGCCAAAAGCCACCCAGCAAGCTCTGCTGCCTTACCCTGCTGAACTGTTCTCCCTTCACTTCTCAGCTGGTGTGTCTGCACAGAGCCTGGAATTGCCTGGAAAGAGCTCTGGGGAGTGAGCAGCACTTAAATAAAACCTGTCAGACAGTGATCAGCTCTGCAATCTGCCGCCCTTCTGCAGCGTCTGGTGGAGTGCCTGAATGTTTGTGATACAAGTTAAAGTGTGTAGAGCTGCATATCACAGGAGCAAAGGTTGTATCAAGCAGGGTGCTTGGGCTAATGGACTGACTGAAGGGGCAAGATTTCTCCTTCCCAGTTCTGCTGTAGCTTTACACATCCCGTTAATGCAATGTGGTCAGCTAAGAACATCTGGCCATCCATCGCTTTGAGTGTTGAACTAGCCCCATTGATCCCTTTTAACCCGCAAAATAACAAAAAAGATCTGTCTGTTTTGTTGCAAATGCTCAGTGTATCCTCTGTGCCAACTGAATGGGTGCTGCTTTAGTTACTAATGACTTCCTGTGTGTTTGCAGCCCAGAAGTGGTAGGACAAAACCCCTCCTTTGTGGATTTGAATAATAATACCAGCTGTTGTCAAATAGGTGTGATCACCAAGCACAGGTATTTCATGCTGGCCCTCTTTGGCATGGCTGGTGGCTGTGTTGGTTGTCTGCAGTGCCGTGTGTCCTGGCAGTCACATGGATGTGACAAGTGAAGGTCGTTCCCATGCAACAAGAGTGTGTACCCACCCAGAGCTGGTGATGCATTGGGAAGAGCTGCCCTTCTGCAAAGGTGTGGTGTGACTTTATGCTTAATTAATTTAATAGTAGGATGCTGCTCAAATGGATGGTCTTGTTCCTTTGGTTTCCATCCACACCCAAAGCCACGTGTCTTTTGTAGCTTCCCCTTGAATTTAGCAAGGAGCTGAGTGATGGTTTGTAGGAAATGCTGGCTGCACTAAAGGCTCAAAGGAACTAAAAGACTTCCATGGTGGAAGTGATCTGCCATGTGTCTGTGCAATCAGAAATAACGGGTGGATTTGGGAAGGCCATGGTGTGCCTCAGCTCACCATTTGGGTTGATTGAGCTGGAGCAGTCAGATGATACCTTATCCTCTCCCTACCCTCCCTTGAGAGTTGGTAATAGTGGGGAATTTCTCCACCGTCTTTGTATGTTCTCACTCACTGCAAGGATTAAGTTGGACTAACAGAAACATATAATTTACTCTGGTGATAGTTAGAAGATGTAACAAAGAAGCCTCTACATTGTAACAGCAAATATATAGGAAGACAGAGGAAACTTCAGAAGCAGTAAACAGGCACGCTGTTGTGCTTTGTGGTCTGAAATTCCTAGTTTGGGTTGGGTTGGTTTGGTTTGGTTTTTGCTTGTCCTGAAGGTGGATGGCTGAATAGCATGTTCTGGAGTTGCTGCATAAAGGAGATGTCAGCCCAGCCTGTGGTGTGCTAAAATGCCTCTGAATTTCCCACTGTAGTAATGTGTTTTAGGGTACCAGACTGGTCAGCCTGCATCACACAACAGCCCAGCGTGTCCTGTGACTTTTCCCACACTGGAATTAACCTGTGTGGTTAAACGTCATTGTTTCAGATGCCAAAAATGGTGTGTCCTCTGACCTACCTGTGTGTGTGATGAGTGTTTTGGTTTGGTCAAAGATCTGTTTTATGGAGGTAGGACACAGGTTTTGACAGCTGTTTTCCTGGAGGAGTGACTAATATGATGTATTTTCAGAAGTGTTTGGCACAGAGCTCCGTGAAGTTGCTGGGTTTGGAGTAAATGAGTGTTCTATGCTTCTTTTTTTTTTCTGCCTTGCTACATGATTTGTTTTGTGTTGCTGTTATATCACAAATCTTCTCTCTGATTTTTTTTTTTTTAATACTGTTTTATATACATTGAGTCACAAAAGAAGAAATTCCTCCCTTCTGCTTCCATAGCCTGCCTTGGGTGCTCCCACCAGCACAGCCCCCTGGTGTCAGTAAACAGAATTTAAGTAATCAATTTGCTTGATGTATGGGTAGGCACTTGCTGTTTGAGAAATGTGGCTTTGCTTTACATGTTCTGGTGGGCTGAGGTGGAGCTGCTTCCTGGTGTGAATGTCGATCGTCTTTTTATTGGTGAGGTTATTACACGTTGGCTGGAAAAGCAGAAAAGGAGTGTTTTTAAACCCAGAAAGAGTTGGTGTGTTAGGCAGTGGGAGGTGTGGTGTGGGTGGGACAGGTGCCAGATACTGTGATAGCCTGTGTTGTTTAGATGTAGGTGGTGTTAAATATGCTTTCATGCCTGATGCACATCTATTTTTGCTTTTCTCCAGGAAGAGTCTTGTCTTGTACAAAATCTCTTTTTATTACCAGGAAAAACACCAGGGTTTCTTTTCACTGTGAGAAAGTACCTGCATTTTGAGGGTCTGTCTTGAGAAGTGTAATTCTCACCAGTTCCAACAGGGAGCACTTAGTGTGGCCCTTTTTTGGCCCCTGGCCATGTAGGAGGCTGAGAGAACCATAAGGCTTATTCCCAATGGGGGGGATGCAAAGCTCTAGAGCAGCAAGGGCAGCTTACTTTCTTTTTTATTTTCTTTTATGCAGTTATTACCACTTTTGTTTTTTTTTGTACAAAGACTTCCTGTGCGTTTGACGCAAGTACAGAAAATTGAGATGATTCAGGCTTAAGCTTGAGTTCATAACCCCAGTCATTATGCTTGGATGTTGCCTTGGCTTTAGGCTTGTTAGGAACAGCCCGTGTTGTGACACTGAAGAATGGGAGAAGGAACAGCTGAAACCCCCTGTGACTGTGTTGTATGAGTTGGACTGTTCCCCCTTTCCCCCACTTTTTGTAGTATATGCCTATTGTAAGAATTACATGGTATCATTTTTTATCTGCCTGAAAATAACATTAATTTAGTTCTCCTTGTATATGAACTGTTTATAACTTGGTGCTGAATGCAGAAGATGAGACAGAGTCTGCCTGAAGGGGCAAGCCTCCAAAGATCCAATTCTCCTTTGCTGGCTCCAGGAGGAGGAGGAGCAAGCTGCAAGTAGGACACCAACAGTACAAGCCCAAACACTGTGTGTAGGCTTGCTTTTCTCACAGTCATCTTGCAGGAGTTTATGGTAAAGTGTCCAACAGTGCAAAAGTGGTGTCTGCAGGGAGCCACGAGGAAGGATTTGGGTGGAAAGGGAAAGGAGTATTTTGGGGTGGAAGGGAGTATGTTGAAGGAGAGGAGCTACACAGATGGCAGTGGTAAAGAATCTGTGAACATGCTGCTGTGTGGTATAATATGAAGAATATATTCAGGGTTTGTTTACTCTGAATTTCTGCAGTTGTTTAACTACATTGGTGCAAATCCAAGTGTGGATTCAGGTCTGAACAGAATGAGCTGTAGATGATGTGTTGGCAAATGTGGGTGCTCAGTAAAAGGCTGTGGTTTCCTACACATGTTACTGAAACCAGTATATTTCATATATCTTACAGGTCAATTTGTTTAGTTTTTATCCTTATATTGGGTTTGTACACCCAGGTTTTGGTAGGGGTGGGGCTACACAGTGGCTTCTGTGAGAAACTACTAGAAGCTTCCTCTA
Organism: Orthonyx spaldingii; assembly: GCA_013397795.1. Taxonomy (NCBI): domain Eukaryota; kingdom Metazoa; phylum Chordata; class Aves; order Passeriformes; family Orthonychidae; genus Orthonyx; species Orthonyx spaldingii. The sequence goes on along the minus strand of VZTJ01003254.1, from coordinate 841,703 downwards.
TGTCCAACAGAGCCAATCCCACCCAGCTCCAAAATGGACCCTCTGCTGGCCAAGGCTGGACCAGTCATACATGGTGGCAGCACCTCTGGGATAACATCTTTAGGAAGAAGAAAAAAAAGATACTGCGCAGATGTAATTACAGCTGGAGAAGAGCAGAGTGAGAATATGAGAGAAACAACTCTGCAAACACAAAAATCAGTGCAGAAGGAGGGGGAGGCGGTGCTCCGGGCACTGGAAGTGAGATTCCCTGGCAGCCTGTGGTGAAGACCATGGTGAGGCAGCTGTGCCCCTGCAGCTCTTGGAGGTCCATGGGGATGCAGAGATCCACCTGCAGCCCCATGGAGGACACCCACACTGGAGCAGGTGGATGCCTGAGAGGCTGTGAATGGGCTCTGAATCTGCGGGAGGCCCATGCTGGAACAGGCTCCTGGAAGGTACCTGCAGACCTGTGGAGAGAGGAGCCCATGCTGGAGCAGGTTTCCTGGGAAGACCTGTGACCCTGTAGGGGGACCCGCGCTGCGACAGGCTGTGCCTGAAGCACTGCACCCTGTGGAAGAGTGATCTACATTGTAGCAGTTTGTGGAGAACTGTGCCTGGGGTGGACTCACATTGGAGAAGTTTGTGGAGATCTGTATGCTGTGGGAGGGACCACATGCTGGAGCAGGGGAAGGACTCCTCTTCCTGAGCAGCAGCAGGAACAACCTATGATGAACTGACCACAATCCCCATTCCCACCTCCCTGCATCGCTGGGGGGAAAGAGCTGCAGCTGGAAAGGTGGGGGAAAGGTCTTATTGTACTTCTCATTATCCTGCTCTGAGTTTTTTAGTCATAAATCCAATTAATATCTCTAATTTGAGTCTATTTTGTCTGTGACATTATTTGGGGAGTGATCTCTGGCTTCTTATCTCAATGTAGGAATCCTTCATTATATTTTGTATCCCCCATCCAGTTGTGGAGGGGAGAAAGAGAGGCTTTGGTGGGTGCCTGGCATACAAACTCTCAGATAATATTTTTTTTCTACTAAATGCTGATTTTGCAATAGGTACTTGCAGTTCAAAAGTATAGGTGGCTTTAAAAGCCACCTTTGTTTGAGATTTTCTTGCCTTGCGTGATATGTGGTAGCTAAAGCAAGGAGCAGGAGCTATGTTGCTCCTGTGCCCAGTGCTCATCCAAAATAGTGAGCTTTATTTGCATAGACCTTTCTGGTGTCTGGCTTGTAGGAGGACTTCTGCTTTCTTGTGTATGAAGATGCCTGAAGAAAAATGTCAAGTTGGAAGAGGTAACTTGGGTTCAAAGGAAAAGTCTTTGTTTGGAAAGCTCTCTTAAGGACCTTGTGCATTATGCTCTGCTGAAAGAAGGGGGGATGTAGGTCAGGAATCCTGTGTTTACTGGTCCTGAGCTATGCCTGATAGACTTCACAAAATCAAAATTGCTAATCTAAGATAATGATTTTCTACAGAGTTTGGCAGGAAGACTGTAACTGCATATTCCTCATTAGTAAGTCTGAACTGCAGTGCTGAGTTCTGTTGTTGAGGTTGCAGTCCATGAAGTAGAATGAGAGCAAACTTCTATCCATTAATTTCAAACAGCAACAGTACTTGGCCAGAACTCGGGCTGTTTCTCTTGCAGCTCTTCAGATTCCCATAATGATGATTCAGATGCCTGATAGTCAGATGTAATGTGGCATTTGTGCTGTAGCCTTTGCCCAGTTGAACTAGCATATACCATAAGCAGATGGCTTTCATTCTGTTCTCTCTACAGTAAGAGGGAGGGAAAAAAAAAAGGAGGGGGAAGGCTTCCACTTTGCTGCTTCCAGCTCTTTCCCCCCATCCACTCCTCCAAGTGCACATAGATGTACATTGTATTTTAAGTTCTGGAGAGGATTGACATTTTTACTAAAGATAAAGTACAAATGCATGACAAACTTATAATTAAAATAATCTGTACAAGCAGAAACTACCATGCCATTGAGAGCAAAGGCTCAGTCTTATTTTCTGCTGTGATACAATTGAAAGGGAAAAGGGCTGTGCTTTATATAGACTGGGAATAATCTGAACAATCCCATGGTGCTTCCTACTGTACTCCACCTACCTTGCATCATAACTTCCTTTCTCGTATTTGTGGCCCAGAGCCAGTGCAAAATAAACGGAGTAGTGTGTGCGGAGGGTGAGATGGCAAGAGCTGAACTCGGTGCGTTTGGGTGTGGCTGGAGGCAAGTACTAAACTTTACTCTGCGTTTCTGTTGAACCCTTACTGAACAGCTGAATATGAAAAGGATCAGGGATAGCAGTCATCCCATGTGCCTGTCTTCTAGTAAGTCTATTATTATCTTTGCTTACCTTAATCTTTTGCTTGCCTTAATCTCGAGGCACAATAAGTGAGGATGTTGCCTATTGAAGGTCTGTTTTCAGGTTCTGAGGAACTTCATGCAGAAGAATCACTGAATTACTCTATTGTTGTGGTATACTTTGCACTGAATGGAGAACTGTAACTGTGCACCAGCTTTGAATGCTGCTTATCAGAACAGGAAAATGTGCTGTTGTGCAGGCTGTCTTCTGTTGTTTAGAAAGTTGCATCAAGTCAGCAAAAATATCTGTTTTAGCCACTGATTTCTTTGTAGCCATCTGGGAAGGTGCAGCATCGTTGTTCCCACTAGGTAAGATGCAAGACTTTTAAATTTAAAACTCATTATATGGAGGGGTTTTGTATTTATCAGGGGAGACTTAGTAGTAGTTTAAACTGTGGGTGAAAGCAGTTATTTCTCATTTGTGTCACCTGTACTTGAAATGTGGTAGTCAGTCTATTAATTCGAAAATTTCTATGTTGCTGGTTTTCCAGTTAACTTACACTAGCTTCTAAAATTACATTTTAGTTCAGGACGTAAATTCATAGAAACTGTTTAGATTTGAAAAGACCTAAAGAGTGACTTTTAATGCCTCCTTAAAAATGAGAGCTAAGAAAATTTGTTATGCAAGCTAAGACCATTACTTAGCTGTGTTACGGAAATATGAAAACCTTCAACACAGGTAATGAGTGCTTGAAGGGATTAGCTTTCAGTCTAAAATGCAGCTAATACAGAATGTGGTACAGAATTATGTTATTAGCTCTGATGCGAGGTAACGAAATGAATCAAGTTTTCCAGAGGCAGTATGCTTGTTTGGCTATCAAATAATGGGATTGTCTCTGTTATTGCTGCCTTGTATGCCTCAGTTTCCCTGCCTGTAAAGCAGGAAACTGCTTGCTTGTGTCATGACTTCCTGGCCATAAAGTGCTTTGGAGCTGAAGAATACTGTGTGAATGGATGCCACAGTTTGTATTGTAGAGTACATGCTGTGCAGGAAGCCTCCATAAAGTTAGGAATTCAGACAATAGTGGAAACCAGGGTTAAGATTTTTTTTTAATATATTGTCTTCTTGATTATATTTTATAAGGCACTGAGTTTTGCTGATTGTTGTCCATTGCTGGCATTTCATGATCTGAATTAGATCTTTCCCTAGAATTGTGGGGAGGATGGAAGTGTGTCCCTTTTAACTCAGGTAGTTTCAGGAATTAATTGTGTATTTTGATTTGCATCATGCACCACAGTAGAGTGTTTCTCTGAACACTTGCATCCTGAATAATTGAATGTTATTAGTATATTAGAAAATGTCCAATTTAACACCCTTTTAATATCCAAGATGTGTGACATCAGCTTTATAATAACTAAAGAGTAAGAGAAGTCTGATCCTTGCAGAAACGCCATCAAAGCTGAAAAGTAAATTGCATTTCTATTCCTCCCCCCCTTTAATCAATAATTGAGGCCTTCTGATCTAAGGAAAAGAGAGATACGAGGCCTTTGATATGAAATGATATCTTGTTGGATGGATGTAAATTATAAGATGTGTTTTCTTGGATTAGTGTTTGGAAGCTATTTCTTGTGTGTTTGGCACTTTGTTTGTTTGTTTGTTTTAATATTTTGTTTTGTATGGCAAGAAAGCAGGAGCCAAAATGTAGTGTGGTCATAGCCTAGCACTTTTGTAGAGCTAGCCATTCTTAAATATTTTACTTGCAATTGAAAATGTATTTGCAGATGTTGAGACCTGTTGTATTTAATATTGGTGTAATTGTACTAAATTATTCCGTTGATGAGCTCAGCAATGAATGGGTCAGATTTGCAGGCAAATGTAAGGCTGTTTGGGACTGATGTGCACAAGAGAGATGGAGGATTACAAAATGGCCTGTGATTTGCTTTAACTGATGCCCTCTTCTGTCCTTCTGTTTGGTTGCTTTTCTTACTACATTCCCTTCCTGTTCCTGGATGTGTTACAGTCCCAACTTGGTGGCTGTAGTTGGAGTTCAGTCATAAATAATAGGAGTTGAAACAAAATTATTTATTTCATGCTGAGGGGACTCAAAGTTGTACTTCACACTATTTTGGATTTATTTATATTTCTATCTTAAGTGGCAGGCTTCTTTGAGACACAAAGTCCTTTATGTTCAGTACTGTGCTTTGCCATCCAGTTGTTTTTAAGTCAAACGCCACAGTCATTGCTTGCAAAAACTCTCCCTTGCTTTAGCTCGTGTGACCTTGGTCATCTCTGATGCCCTTGGTGCAGCCGATCGAACTGCCTCATTTGGTGGCTCCGTAACTGCAAACTTCTATTTTCTAAGCTGGAGCAGAGTCAGCTGAAATCTGTGATGTGATTTTAAAAGGAACTGCTTCAGTAGGTACAGAACACCCCTGGTTTCTCCCAAGTATGCCAAAGTGCTGCAGTGCTTTTATATTTTAAAGCTTTTCAGTACCAATAGTGAGCATGTCTTTGGGCTGGGAAAAAGGAGGGAAATCCTTTAGTTTAGACCTTACTTAGGGATCTGAGTCCTGTTTAAAAGATGCTCGGTCTGTGTGCTGGGCATTCCTGAAACTCAATCTTTAAAAGTCTGGAGGGGAAAACTCTGATTCAAGGCTCTATGGAATTGTCAGATATTTCAGTATTTGCCTTATTGATGTCTTTAAAAATGTACAAGGCCTGACTGAGATTTGTTTTTCCTTTTTTTTTTATCAAGCCCTTCATTTATGCCTAGTTTGAAACTGAGTTTTTTGCATGTTGGTTTTTTTTTCCCTTTGAAATTGCTGGATGTTTGTATACAACTTCATCAATTTCAGGGAGGAGCAAGAGACTGTTTTGTACTCTAGCTGGTTGTAAGGATTCCAGCTTCTGAACAAAGTGTCATGAGAGTACTCTTGTTTCCTTTGTTTCTTGTTGCCACACAGCAATAAAACAGTGATATAAACTAACTGGTAGGGTGGTTAATGGCTGTCACAGTGGAACCGTTCCCAGGGGAAGCGTGAGTCCTTGGGATCCCAGTGCCAGGTGGTGCAAGCCACAGCAGCCACCAAGGGTGATGAGCAGCACCAAGAAGCCACAGCAGGTTTTGGGTTCACGTTGGTTTCTTCACCTTTCCCACTCCATATCTGTGATGGATACTCTCTGGTCAGAGCTTGCCCTAGGCTGTGATGTGTCCAGGTGGGGAGCAGGGTACCCCTGGAGGCCTTGCAGGTGAGCAGGCAGCGGTGATAAATGTGGCCACCACTTGATGTGAGAGGAGGACAACTACTTCGAGAACTTAATCATCTCAGCGTTACCTCTGGAGCTAAAGGGAAGCAGGATGAGATAACATCAGTATCCTAACATTTTACATGCTTTAGACTCTAAGGACTTTGAGGAATGTTTTTAGGGAATTTGTAGTTTGGTTGCTTTTTCTTTCCTGAGTTCCTAGAATATGTGGGCTAGAGGTAATGCAGACACTCCCAAGTCCCAGAAATGGCCCCCACGCAGCAGGTTTGAGTGCTCTTGGCTTAATGTATTAGTAATTATCCTGAGCATTGTGGATAGAAATGGCAACTCGTGATCCTTCCTGTGTAGTTGTCTGTATTGCTAAATCCTAAGGATTAACAACTGGATATAGGCAGGCACACTGAAGAGTGAACAGCCATTCTAGGGTCAAATTAGGTCTGCTTTGTGTATAATGCCATGGTTTTTATAATTTTCTCTTAATTCCCGTCTGTGGGCTCATCTTTTAAATTAACAAATGTTAATTGCAGACACACAGCCTGTGCGATGTAGTGGTGTTCTGAATGCAAGGTTGTACAGCATTAAATGTGAAGGGTTGATGTGTTTTACACACCTACATAACTCTGCTCTAAAGCTATTTGGGAGCTTTTTTATTTTATACTCTTCTGCCCCAGTTATTGTGATTAAGAGATACTTTTACCTGGCATCCTTCTCTGTCAGGCTCCTTTAGGGCAGTCAGAGATATAACATCTGAAAGGTGGTGTGTTCTGTGACAAAAGATTAAAGCCAAGTGTCAGAGTTCCTGCTTGGAAAGCTTTGTCTCTTAATTCAGGTCACTGTAGACAGCAGAACAGTTGTGCCCATCTTCACTGTATAATAAGTGTGTGGTAAACTGATCTTGCCTACCTCCACATTCTCTCTCCTGGTTTCCCTTCTTACAGGCTCCAAGTCTGGCTTTTTTGTTTGGTTTTGTTGTTGATTTTTTTTTTTTTTTTTTTCCCCCCCCCTGCCAATAATGTGACAAGGAAATGGTTGGGGGAATGTAGCCATCAGGCAATTTTGAGCTCACTTTCAGCAGACGTTTTCCTCTCTGGGAATATTTGTAGAAGGTGTTCAGGAATTAACAGAAACCCTTGTCTTGGGGAGCTGGGCAAAACCAGAGGTCAGAAATTCTGTGCTCTTGGTGCAGGGCCAGGGCCCAAAAAACACTGTTTGCAAGTGTTTATACTGCCACAAGTGGGCCAAATACTTGCACTCTGTGTAACAAGATGTGCAGAGTCTGGAGTGTTTTTGTCAAAGTTTTTAAAAGAGTAAAGGCAGCCTCTCACATAGGGTTGAAGGGGTTCTTGGCACTCAAAAGAGCCCTGGAAAGGCTTTGGAGACATCAGGAATGTGCATGGTTGTGTTCTGTGAAAATCCCCAGTGCAGGATTCCTAAAGCTGTGAAACAGATGGGGCTAAATTTCACTTTTTGCAAAGGCATAAAAAACTCTAATTCCATAGTATTTACACAAAGTCACAGAAATAATGCATGTGGTAATGGTTGTGTTATGTTTTAATTATCTAAATTTATTTAGAAGATTATTTATACTTCTCTCCCCTTGTTTGATTTGGCCTCCTTTTACTCCTTTTTTACCTTTTGAACCATTGCTCCTAAGACTGTATACCCCTTTCACCCGCTAAAAATGAGGACAGGCAAGGATTTGTGTCTTTTCTAGAGTAAACACCTTTTCCATCTCTATGAAAAATCCTGAATTTTATAGGTTGCTGTTGCTTGAAATGCTTAGTGGAGTAATTGCTTTCTGGAGATATTGGGCTGATTTTTATGTCGTTGGAAGCTGTGTGACTAGCAGCCGGTTGAGACTGACATTGAGAATAGGTCCTAAGAGAATTGACATTAATTTTTCGCCAGCAGCTAAACTTTGATAGCAGCTTAATATTAATAGCATGTAGTGAGATGGTGCTCAGAGGCAGTAATCATCAACGTTTTCTATCAAATATGGCAACTAATTTTTTTAGAGTGCTCGTTTAGTAGTTGTGGCAGGAAGGGCATGAGCAAGAACAACATCTGTCTGTGGTGTGTTTAAACAGAAAACCCAAAGATCAAGGATTCTTCTACAGCTGTGAAGAGGAAGCCAAGTAAAATATCCTTGGTTTCCTGGGAATGGGGTTTGAGAGGGACCTTGTGTATTCAGGCTGAGACTAAGGGCACAGCAAGTTGACTTGTGTTTCTAGGAACCTTCCTGTGAAATATGTTACAGAAACACAAACTATATTTCCACTTCACTGCCTATGTAGTAAGCTGTGGTCTTTTTTTTATACCAGATGTAATTACCATTGTTTTTCACTACTGCTGAACTTTAGATGACTGTTTCTCCTGCTGTGTCAAATGATTGCAGTACACATACACACATAGTAAGATGGGAGGGGTTCTGACACATCACCTTAAGAGAGAAGGAAGGAACACCAGGTCCAGATTTAAAACTGAGTAATCCTCCAGCAGTATAATTTAGTTGAGCAGAGGATTACTTCTGTAGTGTCTCTCTTGCTTATACCTTAAAGAAATTTGGGGTTGTTTTGAAAATTGTACCCACAGTAGTTAAGAAATTATCTGTGTTGGAAAGAATGCATTTAATGAGGGGGTTGTGACTCCAAGGTGCTCTCTGCCTTTGTTGGAAAGTCACCGTGTGCTGTTGCCTTTGTCTTTTGCAGATGTTTCTGACCGTGTACCTCAGTAACAACGAGCAGCACTTCACTGAGGTGCCAGTCACCCCCGAAACAACCTGCAGAGATGTGGTGGAGCTGTGCAAGGAGCCTGGGGAGAGCGACTGCCACCTGGCTGAGGTGTGGTGTGGCTCAGGTAGGTCAGGCTGACACCCAGTGAATTACTGGGCATTCTCTGCTCCTGAGAAGGTGGCACATGGAGACCCGACAGACGTGATCCTGTTTCACAGAGTTTCTGCATTACCATGTCATTGATTTCTTCATCAGACTGGCTGTATGATAATATACCTGCAAGAAGGCTCACACATGCAAAACTGAGTTAAAAGCAAAAGGGAACTTCAGCATGCAGATGTTCTTGTGTCTGTGCAGCTCTTCTGTGACTCAGATGAGTCTGAGGGGTGTGAGAGAGTTGTTTTCTCTTCCTCCTCCCCACAATGGGATCCCAGCAGCCTGTGTGGGGGTTTTGAAGTACTAAGTATTGGCAGTTCTGTGACCAGTTCAAAGTAATTTCTTCAACCCAACAGCCATTTTCACTTGCAGTGGCAAAATAAAGCTTCCTTTTTGTGATGTCTCCTTCAGTGTTACCAATTGCACTGAGTGTGGATGGGAAGGAGTGTGTTAGCAGAAGCAGTGGGAGTTACCTGATGTGAATTGCTCTAAAGAAAGTGGGTGACAGGGAAGATGTAGAAGCTACTTTTGACTGTCCTTTCAAGCCTGTGGAAAAGGGGTTTGTGCATGTGGCTCGTTGTAACTTTTTTTTCTTTTTCTATCTTCTTACTGATTCTGGGAGTTCAAATCTCCCTGACTTGCCGTGCTCCATTGGAACTGAAGAATATGTCAAGAAATAAAACCCAAAATATTACTAATGTCTCATGGTTTAAATGGGAAAGGACTCTGGACTATCTCCTGTCTCCATGGTACTCATTAGATACTGGTAGCCATCCAGAGGCATAAGATAGATGAATCCCTGACAGGATTTTAAGTAATGAAAAATAATTGTGTCTGAGCCAACTTTTTTGCCGTTCTTCAACAAGATCGTAAAAGAATCAGATGATAAGGGCTTACATTTCTGTCTTCCTCTGCTGTCAGCTCAGGCTTACATCTGTTCAAAGAAGTCTTTGGTGAGATGGATGTTTGTTTAGTGGTATGAGATACCTGAGTTATCTCTTGATATTTACTTGCTTCTGACAGAGATGTAATGTTTCTGATATTCCTAAGTCTAAAAAATGGAACAGAATTTTTTACTTCTTAGAACATAAAGAAGCTTTGCTTCTTAAATGATAATGAAATAAAATCACCAATTCAGCATGGAAAGAGATCTTCTAGGAATGTATTTTAATTGTACATCTTTGTCTAAATCAACACAATACTGAAGTCTACTGTGAAAGACAAGTAAAATAAAGGTTTAGATAAAACTACTGAATTTATAGTTAGCCTTAGTTCCCACGCCCTGTTAAAGAGCACAAGTAGTTGTGGTGAGGGACAGGATTCTCCTGTTGGTACTGAAGTTGCAGCTGTGCTAGAGTGGGCAATTCCTCTCATGTTTCCTGAGCCTGGATTATTGATTGGCTTTTGAGATGGTTATGTAGAGTACTGTAGAAAGGGCAGCAAGATTGTCCTGAAGTCAAAGGAAAGCACCTATAGTAACAGACAAGTGAAGTCTGCCAGAACTTACTGTACAAATGTTCTTGTTAAGCTGAAAAGTGAACTTCTGTATGGGTGGGACCATACAGTATGTGGTGTTTTATTCACATAATCAAGTTATCAGCCTCTCTGCTAGTCAAGGAGGTGTAAGAAAATAATCTGGATAAAGAAACATGAAGTGAAGCAGAGAACTTTTTCTGAGGTTAGTCTTTGCAAAGACATCACGAGACACACAAGAACAGGTATCTAAATGTTGCTTGCACAGCTATTGTTATAAGACAAAAAAATTTCATCCATTTTTACAGTGAAAACCTTGACAAGGTCATTGAGCTGAATCTTTGACCGAACACCACCATGCCAACTAGACCATGGTACTAAGTGCTGTGTCCACTTGTTTCTTGAACACTTCCAGGGATGGTGACTCCACCACCTCCCTGGGCAGCCTGTTCAAATGCTTAACCAACCTTTCAGTGAAGAAATTCTTCCTGGTGTCCAACTTGAACCTCCCTTGATGCGGTTTGAGGCCATTTCTTCTCGTTGTGTTACTTGTTACCTGGGAGAAGAGGCTGACCCCCACTTGTCTGCAGCCTCCTTTCAGGGAGTTGTAGAGTGTGGTAAGGTCACCCCTGAGCCTTCTCTGCTCCAGGCTAAACACTCCCAGCTCCCTCAGCTGCTCCCCATAGAACTTGTGCTCCAGCACTTTCTCCAGCTCCACTGCCCTTCTCTGGACACACTCCAGCCCCTCAATGTGTTTCCTGTAGTGAGGGGCCCAGAACTGGACACAGCACTTGAGGTGTGGCCTCACCAGTGCTGAGCACAGGGGGACAATCCCTGCCCAGGTCCTGCTGGCCTCATTATTGCTGATACAGGTCAGGGTGTCATTGGCCTACTTGGACATGCTGGCTCCTGTTCGGCTGCTGCCGACCAGCACCCCCAGGTCCTTTTCACCTGGGCAGCTTTCCAGCCACTCTGCCGCCAGCCTGTAGCGCTATTTGGGGTTGTTGTGACCCAAGGGCAGGGCTTGGCAGTTGGCCGTATTGAAGTTTCAGATACCGTTCCCAGTTGTACTTGTTAACAAAAAATGCAATTGTCTCAAATCAATAGCATTAAAAGACTGGAGTGCTGGATACATGCATGTTGCTTTGGATAAAATACGTCTTAAGCATATGTGTAGCATCCAGTAACAAGCATTTGCATGATAATTTTCATATATATTTTGGATTTTTTTTTTGTGAGGGGAGGAGGCAGTGGGGGAGAGAAATACTTTTAGCTTTTTGCTAATCTCATTTTAGATGTCAGCAAAGTTTTCTGTCTTGTTCTGCCAGGATTAGCCATGACTTCTGTTTTGTTTGCGTATTACACTGGACAAATGAAACTGCTGTAAAACAAACATGGTGCAGGACAGCTAACCTCTTGGGGTAGAAACAAAAGATTTGTGTTGGAAAATGACTTCTCAGACTTCAATTACTGGGATCCTTCTTACATCGGGTGTTTCAATCTTTTTCTGACACTTGCTCAGAAATTTTAGCTTCTATTGTCAGACCCTATTAGGCCTATTTTGAAAGATTGCTGCAAGTGTGCTTGAGGCACTCTGCTTCCTGAAGGGGGCAAGTTTACTACTCTCTCTGTCCTCCCAGTTTTGCTTGAAATTTGGTGAATATCAGGGCAAAATTTCTTGACCTTCCTATTATTGTCAGAATTCTGTTAGGCAGCTACCTTGCCTGCTGTGGGAAGCAGCCAAAAGGGGTGTATGTATAAAGATCTCCTTTTTTTTCCCTTTGAGGCAGATAGGGGGGAAAAAAAAAAAGAAAACTGATTGTCCATTCTTCTTGAGCTTTCCAAATATACATTTGTTTGGTATTTGAAAATCTCTTTGACCTTCCTTTGAAGCCAGTGAGTGGTATTGACAGAATCCTTGTGTAAAGGGCATCTCCCTTGATTATAGAGTTTCAGCTGAAGTATTGCTGAGCTGCTAGAAATCTGCCTCATAAGCCTGCTATATAGCCTTTAAGATAGAAATCAGACAGTGGTACTGTTGATATTTTTGTTTTTGCCTTTTTTTTTCTTGAATTAAGGTTTAGCAGATGAGGAGCGTTTTTTGCTGTCTAGACAAGTAACTGCCAAGAGACTGCTTTTTCTGTAACAGTGACCTACTTGCTTATTCTGTTAAGCTAATCTCTTTTGACAGTGACTCCAGAAATTTTCCTTCCTAGATTGCTTGAGCACAGCTGCAGCATTTTCATTTAAAGAAACACTTTTATGTTGAAAAGAGCTTTTCACATACTGAAAACATGTTAGCAGCTCCTTTTTTATGAAACTGAAAACATTTATACATAAAGCCAACAATTTTTCCTGCTGAAAAGATTATTTCACATTAAGATAGTGACTTTTTGAAAGACTCTTTTGAATATGAATGAACTACTCTCTGATTTCTTTTTTCTATTTTGCCCCTCCCTTTGCTTTAATAATGAAAGGAAACCGCCAACAAAAGCAATGTCAGGAAAAATGAAACTGGTGGTATTTAATTTCATTCTTTGCTTGTCTTATTTCTCAGGCCAGGAACAATATCTTCTGTTTGTCTGGCATCCAGCACAAATGGGTCCAACGTGATCATGAGCCCCAATGCTGTTAGAGGATACTGTGACAGTATCCTGACTATGTAAATACACTACTATGATATATTGACCACACTGTTGCCATCACATTTAAAATAGGCAGAAAAACTTATGGTAAAATGTCTAGAATAACAAAAGAAACTGCTTTTATGTAAAGATTTAGAGGCTAGTAAGTAATTCTGATTATATTCTGGCTGTGATGTAGGTAAATTTTTAAAGAATGGTAATACAGAAAGGGAGGAGTAGTGGTAAATGAAGTTGGTAGATATATACTCACACTGGGTTTTTGTATTATCAAAAGGCAGCAAGTAAGGCATAAAAATTAGATATATCACTGAATCCTGAGCTTGGGAAGAATAACAGGAAAAGAAATTCAGTGGAACTTGTGCACGTAACGTTTTCATCTCAGTTATTTGAAAGGAAATGGCAAGTTCTTACTGGGCTCACTTTTCACTGTCTGATCCTTTTTTTACTTTGAGCTGTGAATCCAAAGTAGTTCAGCTTTTCAAGGTTTATCAGAAACAGGGCTTTCAAAATGCATCTAGTCTGAACTTCATGAAATTTGCTGTCCAAGACAATGAGCTGGCTCTGTGTCTGACAGGAGCTGTGGGAGAACACTTGAAGTGACAGGAGCTGTGCTGGCATGCTGAGGATCAGGCCTGCTGGGTACTGCCAAGGAGCCTCTGCAGGGTATTGGGTGCTTCTGCCTGAGCTTGAATGCAAGGGCTGCCATCCAGCGTTAAGAGAAAAATTCCTCTTCCCTGAGAGTTTATCTTTGCATCTCGCTTCATTCTCATTGCAATTAGGAAGTAAATGAGTCCCTGTAGGAATTGTGGCAGCAGTGCCCTTGAGAAGGGGGTGGGAATGACTATGGAATAAGTTAGTCTGAGGTGCTGCAGAAGTGGAGTGAAAGGTAGGCCAGCGCATTTCCTGCGGTGGTGAGTGGGTAAGGTGATTTGCACATACAAAATGAAGGCACTAGAACTGAAACCTCTAAATTCCCTGTTTGTTTTCCCTCAGGCTGTGGCAGGGCCTCAGCTTTTTCCCTTCAAGGGTGGACTTTTCAAGGGCTGCTTTTCAGAGGTGCTGGTTTAGTTTCAGAAGCAAGGAGCGATACAGTGACTTCTTAAGGGAACAGTAAAAATACCTTGGGTGAGGGCAAGGGTTATGTGCATTTACTATGCCTGTGTGCTAACAGGGGTCCAGGTGAAAGATAGACAGATATTTTTGGTTTGGTATGTGCCCAAGCTGTGGTGGGATGTGGCAGTTAACTGGTTTTTTACCTTTTTAGAACGTCCCATAGCTGATAATGAACGGATGCTGGATATTCTGCAGAGGTTTGGAATGCAGAGGAGCGAGGTGCGTTTCTTTCTCCGGCACGAACGCTCTCCCTGCCGGGAAGCAGGTACGTGTTGATCTCAGCTGGTTCGTTCAAGTTCCATGTCATTCTTCAGGGTTAGGGAAACTGCTTGTGTATGTTATTTATTAATGTTCATAGCCAGTAGGTGTTGCAGCCCTTTTCATCTGACCATTGTTTTGTTATGAATAGAGAAGGCTTGCAACCAAAACTGGCTAATTTTTGTAAAGACTTCATCCTCCCTTGCCTGATCTGGGAATAGTGAATCCAAATTGTTCTGGTTATCAGCAAATTATCCAAGGGCATCCTGTGTTAAATATATTTTCTGCAGCAAATTATCTAGAGTTCTATGGAGGTGGTCTCTTCTTTTAAATACAGTAACCAAACTGTTGCCCAGTAATGTAATCTGTGATTTGGGCTCGGGATTATTCACTTGGATAATACTTCACCAGGGTGATAAACTTAGCATACTTGCCAAAAAAGAGTTCTTTGAAATTTCTCCTGCACATTTGTGTTAGTTTGAGGAATAGCATGAAATGAACTGCCTGGTCAAGTTCTCTGAGAATATAATTCTCATTATAAGTTTGACTGTGAAACCTGTAAAGGAAATTACTTCCTGCTTTTCAAGGGTTTTTTTGTGCATCCCACCCTCATCTCTTCATTAGAATCTTTAAGACTTTTACCTTTAAATCAATCTACCATATTCCTCTTCCTCTCCTTTTTCTGTTTTCATCCTCGGTAATCTTCCTTAGTGTTGGAAATACTGCACTTAAGTGGCATTTTACCCAGCATATTTTAAATGGCTAAACATATCTTGATATTTGAAATGCGTACTGGTGATAGAATGAGTGCATGAAAAGCTAAAGCTGTGCTGTTTCTACCTACTAAGGGTCTTAGAGTGCAATTTAGTTGTAAAAATGTATTTTTTCAAGTCCAGGGTGCTTGTAGTATTAGGATTATTGTCATTTTATTGGCCACAGCATTGCTAAGCAATGTATTTGAGCTCTGCAGTTAGTCTCACAGAAATATGGTCTTGAAATAGGTATCAAATGGGCAAGGAGGTAACACACATGGCTTTGTCCTGTAGTACACTTGTATTCTACAGGGCAGTCAATAAGTTTGGTATTGGGCATCTGAACACCATTTGTATGTAATTTGATGGGAATAAAGTAGGATTCTAGTTAAGCAGCATCTTTACTGAAAAAATGACTTCCAGGAAGAAGAAAAAAATATGCTTTTAAACTGTGTATCTGTAATGCACATTTACTAGGGGCTGACTGCCTGTTGGCCACAGGATAAATACTGGAATAGTTTACTATTGGTTAAGCTGTTTTTGTTTGCCTGTATTTTTGAACAGAACTATGCTTTAAAATAAAAGTTGACATTGAACAGAAATCTTTTCAGAAAATGTGTTGTGTCATCAGTTAAATTCATCTTGGTGGTAAACACATAAGAACAGATATTCAGATTCTAAACCATAATGATTGTACTGGTTCTCCTTTTGTATTGAATGCTATGTCTAAAAGGATAAGAAAAATCTTATATTACCTTACCATCTTTTACTATTTTTATCTAGGGACTGGACAAAGGTCTCAGGATCCAGCCTTCAAAAGGAACGGTGTGAAAGTGCCTGGTGATCGCAGAATAGAGAATGGGGTGAGTGCTTGGTGCAATGGCCAGTTGGATTGGGTCTGGCTGAGCTGGAGTTCATGTTCCCACAGCAGCCCTCCCAGTGCTGTGCTCTGCATTGGCAGCCAGAAGGGTGCTGATAACACACCAGAGTTTTGGCTGCTGCTGAGCAGGGCTGGCACAGCATCAGCACTGTCTCAACATTCCCCCCACATCAGGGGGCTGGGAATGGGCAAGGTCCTGGGAGGGGACACCACTAGACCGGCTGACCCAAAGTAACCAAAGGGATATTCCATGGCGTATGACATCAGCTGAGATATAAAAGCCAGGGGAAGGAGGAGGAACAGGGGAACATTCTTTATTTTACAATGTTTGTCTTCTGGAGCAACTGCTCCCTGTGCTGAAGCCCGGCTTCCCAGGAAGTAGCTGGACATCGCTTTCTGCAGGGAAGTAGAGAAGAAACTATTTTTTGGCTTTGCTTGCTTGCACAAACTTTTTTGCTTTTGCTTTACTAAACTGCCTTTTCTCAGCCGAGGAGTTGTTTTCCATCTTATTCTCTCTGCCCTGTCGTTCTGGGAAGGGGAGTGGTAGAGCAGCTTGATGGGCACCTGGCATCCAGCCAAGGGCAATCAACCACAGTCCTTTCTGGTGCCTGAACAGGGACAAGACAAAGGCAGCTTTAAAAAGAAAAAAAAAAAAAAAGAAAAAAAGAGAAAATATATATATATATTGCATACCATAGTAAAAAGTAGTTGCCAAGTAGCAAGCTCCTGTGTGGGACACAGAGTTTGTCAGCTGCACTGCTTACCTCTTTATTTTGCTGAGTTTGGGAACATACTGATATAAACAATGGCTCTGTGCTTTGCCCTTACACTGATGGCCTTGTTATGCTAAGGGAGCTGTCTTGTGGGGATGATGAGGGAATACACCTCCCTTTCCCTGCCTGATATTGATTTGAATGCTTGTATTATGCAGACTCCCACAGTCTTTGCTTGTCCATATATAAGCTGTTTAATACTGTTAATAATATTAACTTATACTGTTGGCACACTGTGGGGTTCATGGAATCCAGTGTCATCTTGGTATAAGAGAAAACAAATTTTAGTTGAGGAGATACTTGAATGTGCCTTGAGGCATCCAGTTCCTGGGTGGGCAGGTGTGTGGATGGATTTGGGCAGGTGCCTGGGGAGGTTATCACCTCCCATTGCCTGGGACTTTACACCTGAATCAGTAATCAATCAACCCTGCCAAAGTGACACACTAGCTGATAGAAGGGTGCCTTGCCTACCCCAGTGAAAACCAGCAGCCTCTTGCCCTGTACTGGGGTCTGGCCTGTGAGCCACAGTTCAGTACTCAGAGGATTGGAGTTGAGGCAGGAACACAAACTGTGTTTGAGGACACTGTGGCTGAGACAGGGACTCAGTAGTGAAAAAGTAAAAATGGAAATGCACGAAGTAAGCTGCAGGTCCATATCATTGGTTGGAAAGGGAGGAAGAGGGAGAATTAGGAGAGTAGGGGTCAGATAAAGAAGCCAGTCCTTCAAAAAAGAAATTGCAAGGAGTGAGACAAATCAAACAGAGGACCGAAGTTATTTGACCTCATCAGAACTTCAAGATTTGTGAAAAGATTACAGCCACCTGCCATGTGAGCGGATTTCTGCCTGGCTGCTTCCATGCTGGGATAATGGGGCTGATAGTCAGCACTTAGAAGGTCATGAAGCCCAGCAGCTGGGATCCCTTGCTAGAGACTGGGAAGTTGAAAGAGGAACTGGAAAACAGAGAGCAATTTGCAGTCTCTGGACATGGCTCCTCTCAAGTGTGAGGGCAAGATCTCTATTTAAGGAAGCTCTTGTAAATTCCCAGGAAAGTGAACCACTGCAGATGAAGGTGTCCAGTACTTGAGAGAATTAGCAGTGCTGGAAGTCATCTATAGTGATCTAAAAAGTCCCTAAAGATTCAGAGGATGTCCCTTGCACAGTGGCCCTGTGAAGGAAGGTGGTTCAAAGTGCCCCTGCATCATATTCCAGTATCCTCGTGGCATTGCATTACCTGCAGATGAATACACCAGCTGTAGAGGTGGCGTCCTCCTGGCTTTGAAATGCAGAAGAAACTCTGGGCACTTCCATATCCCTATGGGCCAGCACCCCAGCTTTTAGGGGCAGCCCAAGAGATCGCTCCTCTCCTGCCCCGCTCAGAGGGAAGGGAAGCCCCGAGCACAGGCCACGTAATGAGCTCTGGTTCTTTCTGCATGAGCAGGGGCAGGACATGAGGAAGTGGGATGGTGAACTCACCTCTAAGTGGGAAGCCTGTGTCCCTGAACTGAGAGAGAAGAGAGGTTCAGAAGGGGTCACCTAAGAAGACTGTCAGTGTAGTTGCTGCAGAGAGACAGGGAGGTAATCAGTGATCTCCCAAAAAAAAAACCAAACCTGAAATAGTCTCCTTTGACCCTGATGAAGAGACTTCTGATCTGGCATTGCAAAGGTCAGCCAGAATACTCTGAGCAGGAACAGGAATAGAGGGTCCCTGCCTTCGGCCGGGAGGAGGAAAGGGGTGACCAGGCACATTGGACTGTGTGGATGTGATGCCTGGCACACCACATCCACACAAGTATAAAGCTTTAGTAGATAACTGATGTGTGTTACTGATGCCAGCAAGGCACTGGAGTGAGAGGGGATGCCAGGAGTTATCTGTATTAGAGGCTGAGGTGAGTTTAACAGAGGACAAGTGGGAAAAGCACCCCGTTGTGACTGACCCAGAACCCCCTTGTATCCTTGGCTTTGATCACCTCAGGAAAGAGTACTTCAAGGATCCAAAGGGGTGCTGATGAGCTTTAGGTGTAGCTACTGTGAATGCGGAGAATATTAGTTATCCACCCTGCATGACCTCTCAGAGGATCCCTTCACTCTGGGATTCCTGCAAGTTGAAGAGTAGAAAGTGGCAATTGCTACCAGGACAGTGCGCTGGCAGCAATATCACACCAACTGAGACTCTAATTCCCATCCATGAACTTACTTATTGACTGGAGAGCCAAGGAGTGATCAGCAGGACCCACTCACCCTTTAACAGCCCCATATGGCCAGTGCAAAAGTCTAATGGGGTCTGGAGAGGCACATTCTGTGGTGACGTGGTACCCCAGGGAGAATTGAATCAGACAGTGGGACTCATTTTCAAAATAACCTCATAAACTCTAGGGCAAAGAAACATGGCATTGAGTGAATATATCATGTCCCTTATCATCTGCAAGCCTCTGGAAGAATTATCATTACAGTGAAAATGGAGGCTTCCCCTCTTTGGAGATACTGGTGCAAATTATACCATGGAAAAAATTAAGAGACTGTTTTGGAGAGGTTGCTAATGACTGCTTTAAAAGAGACACAAAGCTTCTAGCAATTTTCCTGGCTTTCAGTTTTTAGGATGTCACCAGGATCTGTTGGCTGCCGTATCTGTACTTGTACGGGTGATCTCAGCGCAGCAAGTGCTCTATACTTTCCCTTTTCTACTCTCAACAGAATTCTTTTCTCATATTACTTCACTTTGGGGTTTTTTCACTTGCAGTTTTGTCAGAGATCCCTAATTCCAGATTGCAAGTTGAAACCAGTTACTATTTCAGCATTGAATCCATTGTCTGTCACTTACTCTTGCTCCATAATTACGGATGTAAGATTCAATCTAGATTCAGGAAGTACTTGAAGAGATAACCAATAACAGTGCTGTCTTTGAGAGTGGTGTTTTCCCTCCTGCCCAACTATATTTAAACTTTCTATTTCCTTCAACTTATGTGGAAGTGCTTCAAATTGTAGCGATACACCTACGACCACAGATCCATCCTGCCACATGCTGAACGTTCTGGACTCAGTCAAAGCTGATTCATGCTGAGCTTCATTATAAAGGGCTCTGAAATGCCTCTTTAAAATGCTGCTGGGATTTTGCTAGAAACATTAATGTTCCAAGAGATGTCAGTTTGTGTGAGTTGTTGGATTGGGCTACACATGCATATGAGCTTACAACTGTTTATTCTTTTACCATGAGAAGATGCTACGTCTCTCTAATTATTTTACTGGCTATTCAGTTGTTATTTTTGAAAGACTTTTAGCATACTTTTCTGCAGTAGCTCTATTTAGTTAAGTACTAGCCAAATTAAAAATTCTAGACTTAGCATGCTTTGGGTTTTCTTTGACAGGTGAGTGCACCAAGGATGGATATGACACTGGCTGAACTTCAGGAAATGGCATCACGCCAACAGCAACAAATTGAGGCTCAACAGCAAATGCTGGCTAACAAGGTGAGTTTGGAATTAGATTGTTTTCAGCTAGGAACAAAGGTAGTAAGAGTCATGTGAAAAGGAGGGAGGACTGGGGAATTGGGGTTTTTTCACCCCTTCTAAACAGAGAGTTCCTTTTCTTTGGCTGCCTGTTTTTGAATCTGAAAGTCAATCTATGCAAATATCCAGTTGTAAAACGTATAAATAATGCCAGTGATAGAAGTGACCATTTAGCTTACTGAAAGGATAGAGCACATAATACTGATATATTGTCATTCATCCTGGTGGCTGTCAGCTCTATTTGTGCTCTGTGTGGTGACCAGCAATTCACCAGTTTGATCACTGAACAATGCTTTTGTCTCTGCTGTCCTGTCATGGTATCTTGCCTTCTCCAGATAAGAGTTCAACGTGCCTGGTTTTCTGGGGCAGCTGGCTTGAAGAGATGTCCTGTATGTAATAAAAGTAACCTAGGACTGTGATTTATAAAATGCTTGCAGACAATAATAGGAAAGCTAATGGAAGCATACAGGGTGCTCCTGAATTGTGTAGGGGAAAAAATACTCTGAATGCATCTGCAGGATGGTGGCACAGAGTTCATGTTTTGCTTGAGTGTTGTTGGTACACGCCACCCTTGAAAATGTAACAGAAAATGCAGAGAAAGGTTAAATGTGAGCCTGTCCTGAAGAGGGCTCCTGTTTCTGGGTGGATGTTCCCATGCATTTCAGGATGTGCTTTACTGGGGCAGAAGGGCTGCTCTGAGGATCTAGTCTCACTACTTTTCCTCTGTCACATCCTCTATCTCCTCTCCTTTTGAGATCCAGCTGTGTGTGTCCCTATGTGTAGTATCTTGTTCAGTTCCCCTTGACCCTCAATAATTGGATCTCAGGGAAGTGCTTCACACCATGTCTTTCTAAGAGTTCTGCAGCACCTGCTAAGTGGTATTGTGGCCTGTCAAAATAGCCAATAAAACTCCTTCTGCTTCATGGTGAGAACAGGTGCAACTATGATGCAGGAAATTGGTCAGTCAACCAAGTGATGAGAGTTTTCACCTGAAATGTAATAGCACAATTTAATTTGCCAAGGAATGTTGCCCTCTTCCCAGTTCCAGCTGAGATGTGTTTATATATGGGAAGCCTAAACTTTCACAACTTCTGTTACACTCACAGATGATGACAGTACACCCTGGTCTTATAAATAATGCTGTAGTCACAAAAAATAGGAACATTATTTTTACTGTAAAAGGAGTTGTAGAGGATTAAAAAAAATCAAAATATGAGTTTGAGTATGAATAACTACTCATTGGGTAGGTGTCTGTGGTTTGAAGAAGAGTAGCCCTGTGGGTGTCCCGCTGGTAGAATTTTTCACTTAAGTGCCTCTCTGGAACAAACCTGCTTTCCTAGGTGCCTCTTCAGAGTGACTTTCCATTGCCTCTTTCCTGCCTTCTGAAATCAGATGCGATGTTAAAAATAGATTCTGAGGGAGGAAAAATATACTTTCTTTCTAGACACGAGCTGTAATATCTTTTTTTTTGTGACATTTTCCTGCGTGGGAGTGACTCTAAAGTAGTGCATACGCTGAGGGTGCTGCCTGCTCCTGGTTTTCTCCGGAAGGCAAGCTCTCTTTTTTACGCTGCCTTTTTTATTCAAAGTGCACAAGAATCCCTGCTTTCTAAATCTGACTGGTGGGTTTTTTCCTTTTGTGGGTTTGGTTTCTTTGGAGGAAGTGTGGAGTTCTAATGTTAGTAAGCAGTGGTAGTCTTGGATATTAGTGGGTGCTTGGGAGAGTCTTAGTAGTTCTGCTACCCTGGAGCAACCTGTCATCTCCAGAGCTGGAAGCTGGAAGAACTGGATAATGGCCAGTAAAATAGAGGAATTCTCTGTAGATGATGTAGTGGTCTAATGGTTTCTTCAAGTCTAAATTAGACATGTGTATGTAGAAACTGATAGTACATCATTTTACTCTCTTGGAGAGGCAAAAGGATCCTCTCCACTAAGGTGATATCTGTTGTTTAAGTGAGGGCCAGGTCATTGTAAAGGTTTTCCAGTGTTTTGAATTATCTGTGTTGTGGTAGTGGTGATCATTATCAGGAGACCAGTGTGTTTTCAGAGGTTTGGTGTGCAGTCATCCTCCATCTCAAGAAGTTTTGGCAGAACTGCTAAAAGTACAAATAGTAATGAAAAATACCAATAATTTATGGGATACCTTCTACATAAAGAATGTCTAATATTCTCCAGCATGACTTAGTTGTTTAAAATGTGACATGTGATAGAGATATGTAAAGTACAAGCAGCATGGAGAAGGTAGAGAGAAAATAATTATTGGCTCTTGTAACTCAAGAACCAAGTAGTGATTAAAGCAAATTAGCAAATGTCTTGGAACACGAATGCTAAAATTTTTCCTAGACTTCAAAATCCTTGTCTTGACTGCAGGAACAACGCCTGAAATTCCTGAAGCAGCAAGATCAGCGACAGCAACAGCAAGCTGCTGAACAGGAAAAACTGAAGCGGTTAAAGGAAATTGCTGAGAATCAAGAAGCCAAACTTAAGAAAGTGAGAGCACTGAAAGGTCATGTGGAGCAAAAAAGGCTCAGCAATGGGAAATTAGGTGAGTTGCTGCTTGGGGAAGGTAGCCTGTGATTTTTCATGAAACACAGTTCCTGAAACTCAAAAATTTCTGGTGATTTCAGTGATTCAGAGGAGTTCTTTACAGCATTCCAAGAAATGTTAATCTTAACAATTTCATGTCTTGTATTTACCAAGAAAACTCATGACTGACCTAGAACAAAGTCTATTTTTTTACTGTATTTTAAAACATCCTGTAAGAGCACCCTGTATTTTGAGCCTAGCATGTCTGCTCTTTAATTACAGTGTAGGTTTTTCCTTACTTGAATACCTTTGTGCACCACAGTAACTTTTTCCATCCTTGATGTCAATACACATTTAGAGTGTTATTTTCTTGGCCTATAACAAAGCTTAGCCTGGTACCCAAGTTACCTTTTATGCAAGAGGTAATTTAGTGGCCAAATTGGCTGCATATTTCCTTTTTAATTATGTGAATCTGACCAGGGTCTTGCTTGCTACAGTACTGGTTGGGTGCTTGTAGTTCAGCATGTTGATACAACATTAAATATTTATTTCAGACTTAATATCAATCTTCTGCCTACTTTTTCTTCCTCTCTATTGTGCAGAACTTATTATTTCCAGGCTGACTCAACTGAAAATATGAATATGTTGTTTTAGTAGGAAGCATTGTGGTTGACAGATAAAGCAAAAATGTTTTTCTGTGGGAGAATCCCTTTTCTGTTTGGGTTCTGTTGCACAAAATAAACATTGGTTTAAAGGCATAGAAGGATGGTAGAATAATACAAAATCTTGGAGCATGTGAATCTGTTTCCCTGTACCATCCCCAGCAGGTCTGATTTTGGTACTTGCTTGAATTCTTAAACTTTGTTCTATAATAGAAGAGTTTCAGCAGTGGGAGCAGCTGATGACAGATGTTTATAATAGACCCTAAAAAGTCCTCCTGAGTCTTTGTTTAATATGACAGCTTGAATGTTTTGTCACTGAGTTCTTATGACCTAAATTCAGAGTTCTAAGTATCATAAATATGCCTTGTGGTTGAGTGAGCGTCTTCTTGCTGAATTCAGCATTCAGTGAATTTAGGTTTCTCCAGATGAATTCAGTCTGGTGTTGTGGTTTTGTTTGTTTCCATACTTCAGAAAGTGAAAAAAAAACAAGTTCTCTTTCCCTCCCTGTCAGTGCTCTAAGTAGACCAAATTTCCATAATTGTTCTAGTGAGCGTGCATTTGCCAGAGCTCAGAGGAAGAGCTGGTGTGACAGGGCCCATGGGTTTGGCACAGCAGCCCTGCTCTGGAGGCCGGCAGGGCGCTCTCTGTCTCCTTAAGTGCTGCCTTGGAAGCAGCCCACGCTGGGCTGTTTCTCAGGGCAGCTATTGTGCTCTGCCCTTCTTTGCAGTGGAGGAGATTGAACAGATGAACAGCCTGTTCCAGCAAAAGCAGCGCGAGCTGGTGCTGGCCGTGGCAAAAGTAGAGGAGCTCACCAGGCAACTGGAGATGCTGAAGAACGGCCGGATTGATGGTTACCACGACAACCAGTCGGCTGTAGCTGAGCTCGACCGCCTCTACAAGGAGCTGCAGGTAATGGGAGGCCAGCCTGTGACCCTCAGCTCTTAGGGGCTAAAAGTTGGTTGGGTTGTTTCTTACCTTGTTGCAAAGAAATCCTGTTGCTCCCGTTCCTGCCAGAGCTGTGTGATTGCCTGCATGCTGAGGATGGAGGGTTAGTTGTGCTGGGTTTGAGGTAAAGAGAGGAAGGAGCACACACTGTCTATACCTTTCCTTTCTGCAAAATTTGGAGACTAACCAAAGTTTTCTCTGAAGGGAAAAAATGGCTTGACTTTTTAGAAGCTTTTCTCTTTCTGACCATTTCCTGTCCCCAATCCTGACAGTGAATTTGTTTTTATTTTTGTTTTCCCCTCCTCCCCCACTGCTTTGTGAATGTATTCAGTTGAGGAACAAACTGAACCAGGAGCAGAATGCCAAGCTGCAGCAACAGAGGGAGTGTTTGAACAAGCGCAACTTGGAGGTGGCAGTCATGGATAAGCGTGTTAATGAGCTGCGCGAGCGTCTGTGGAAGAAAAAGGCAGCTCTGCAACAGAAAGAGAATGTACCAGTAAAGTGTGGGGTATTTAATAACTGAAACATTAATTCTGTGTGCTGTCTGTACAGCCTGAAGTAATAACTTGCTTGGGGGGAAGGCTGTTGAGATGCTAGACTTGTTGTCTTTATCCATATGTAGTGGAAGTCTTGTATTATTAAAGTCCTTTTCATGGTACATTAGTGTTAACCTACTTACTCGTTACAGACAAGAAGTCTTACGCTGTTGTGGATTTTTATTTTAGTTTTTTTTTTTTTTCTAATTACTGCCTCAGCTTTATAATTCTCAGAACTTTTTCAAAAAGCACTTTTGGTATTGGAGTATCATTTGCTACTTGTTTTGACTTCTCTTTCAAATTCTGATCAATTGATACCGCAGAAAAAAATTCTTGAAATTTTCTTCTTTTTTCCCCAAAGGTTTCTTCAGATGGGAATTTACCACAGCCAGTGGCTTCTGCTCCAAGTCGAGTAGCAGCAGTAGGTCCTTATATCCAGTCGTCTACTATGCCACGTATTGCTTCCAGACCTGAGCTTTTGGTGAAGCCAGCATTTTCAGATGGGACACAAGCTTTGCAGGTACCTGATGGGCCACTGAAAACACAAACACTGCCCAATATGAGAGCTGGAAACAGTTCACAAGCTAAAGCTCCTGCAGGTAATAGCTTACAATTAATATTTCTTATCCAGACATGTTTTGTTTTCTTACCTAACAGCTCCATTTTGATGTTTTGTTTTTTTTAAAGCAAAGTGTTATTTGAGATGTCAGTCTTGCTACTTGAAATTTTTCCTGCACCAGTGAATGTATTTTATAAGCACTGAGGTTCTATGATTCCATGTTAAAAATTAAGCAAATCTGTTAATGAGCACTTTGTGTTGTTATACAGTGTGAAATGTAGGAGGATTTTTCTGCAAAGTGATTTTTTAAAAAAATTATTTTAAACTTCTCCTAAAAACTATATGAGAGTGTGTTTGAGTTTCTAGAGGCAATTTTAGTACGTACCTGGTAACAACCTAGTGCCTGGATTTAAAAACTGGCAAAGCCAAGTTTCCTGATGGTGCATTTTGGAAATGACACACGTAAAGGATTAACCAACATGACAAGAAATATTGCAAAGGAGGCAGTTGCTTGTAGCACAGAAATAGCAATAAAGTTACTGACTTGCTGATGAGTGAGGTTTGGCCTCTCCTGCTTGGAGAGTTAATGGAGATTTGTTGGCTTCCCTCTGTGGCTTTGTCCTATGAGAAACGGTTCTGTAAGAGAAGTCCAAAGAAACTTTTAGAGAGTTGTAAGTATCTCTTCTGTGCTATGCTGGGAGAAGGCTCCTTTTTCGGCTGGGAGAGAAGAGAAACACTGGTCTTCCCAAAAGCAAGAAATGGAGACTGAGCTTGTAGAACAGTTCCGCTTATTTTCCATCTCCCTTTCTCCATCTCCAGTTCTGGCAGATATTAAAGTAACCATTGCACTAAAGCAGTTCCAGGTGTCTCTTGCGTATTACAGAATGGAGGATTGTTTCTTTTTATCTGGTTTGCTGCTCCTAAAACTACTGGAGTGGAATTCTAGCTCTAGACCACACAAAATTTGAATTTTTGCTAGGGGAATCTGTGGTGGTTAGCTATTTGAACTAAAATACCACTTACTTTTTAGCATTTGGATAAAAGGACTGCTTTCTTAGAGAGTTTCTGGTACTTTGTCAGACTGGAACTTTTTGCCTGCTGCTTATTATTACTGTTTGAATTTAACATTACTTGGGTTATTTAGAATTTAGTAGAGAGAATTTGGTGAAATATTTAATAGCAGATTGCAAGTATTTTCTTAGTGATTTTTGCGGAGCTGGATGTCTGCTCCAGGGAATGTAAATACCAGCTTTAATGCAGACCCTGTATGCACATTAAACACACAGATGATTTTTCTACTGTTTTGGATGTTCCTGGCAGGGTCTGTCTATGCTTTAAAGCATCATGTTTTTCTTTGCACAATATATATTTTTTTATATTGAACATGGTATCACTTTTAACTTAGCACAGATAGTCAAGGAAAATTTCCTACTGACTGGAAATAAGCCAATCTAGAGAAGTTTCTTTTTTTGAATGCTTTAAGTGCAGGTGTGTGCTACGACAAAGAGTTTTGTTGCTGCTTTTGGTAGTTGTTCTTGAATTTCATTTGCATTCTTTTTTTAAAGCAAACAAATGAATGAAAATCTATAAAGGTAGGTTTTATAGCAGTTAACCTCTGCGATACTTTTACCTTGTCTAGACCTGACTTGCAGAAAAAAAACCTACTTGTAATAAGTCAATAAAAACTATTATTTAAGCTTAATTTGTCCCACGTTCTCTCCTAGGTTCTGTGGTCCCCAATACAAAACCTGCCCCATCTGCCCCTGACTGGAGTAGTTCAAATACAGACAATCATGTTAGTCAAGGTTCAGCCTTGACTTCAGGAAAAGGAATTGTGGCAAGTGAAGGACAAGGTATGTTCTTGTGTGCTTGGCTAATCTTAAAGTATGGAAAATCTAGTTGATGACACTTCTCTTCTAAATCCTTCAGTAAATACTGAGAATTCACGTGAAAGCACCAAAAAAAAAAAAAAAATCAAAGAACATTACTATTACTTTAATATGGTGTTGCAGGGTTTTTAAGAAGAAAGAAACCAAACCCACAACTCACTTCAGGTGGTGAAGTAGGTCCTAGTGCCTTCTTACATGCTCCTGTTCAGTTTGTATAATACAGCGTTTGGCAGGCCCAGGGGCCCTTAGTGCGGGGGTAGGATGGATGCAGAAAGCACCCCCTGCATACACTGTGGTGAATATTTCACAGAGCAGGACTCTCACTCCTACAATTGTGCCATCCCTTTTGCAAGTTGTCTCCTCTCTCTTCAACAGCAGCTGAAGGAGAAACTTTTTTACGAGACAAAGAGAAGAAGGTGCGTCCGTTCTCCATGTTTGACTCCGTGGAGCAGTCTGCTGGGCTGGGCACGCTGAGGAAGAACCAGAGCAGCGAGGATCTCCTGCGGGAAGCACAGGTATGCAGGGAGCCCCGGCTGCTGCTTCCCATCTGGCAGGGCTTACCCACAGCTGTTCTAGTGTGGCTGGCAGAGAGCTCTGAAAAGTGCTGAGGTCAGCTTTTAAAAGACTGCTCCTGTGGAAAAAAGTCTCTTAGGTTTTTAATGGCAGTTGGTAACTGAAAATCGTTCTCTACAGGCATTGTGGTGAGAATCTACATTTGGGCTTGATAGATAAAAATGGCTGTATTACTTGTACTAGTGTGTATGCATGTATTTTTCCCCCAAAGATACAAAGAGGCATTTGCATGGTGGTTTTTTTGTGGGTTTTTTTTCCCTTTTCTTCTTTTTTTTTTGTTTGTTTTTTTGTTTGTTTGTTTTAATTATCTACACACTAGTTTCACTCTTTAATGCAACAGTGTCCTTCACATGTTTGATAACAGCAAGACTTCTCACCTAAATTTTGGCATGAGGGCACAGTTTGATCAGGTAGGGGTGAAGAAACCTGCAACTGGGGATGACAAGTGCTTTGTTGGACAGCAACCTCTTGCCAACTAAGTGTCTCTGATATCTCTAGGGAAATTACTGTGCCCTGCCATTGCTCCTGTTTTAAAGGTAGCTGTTACAGAAAGAATTAAAGAGAATAGGCTTAAAGTATATACAAACAACAGTTCTTGTTTCCAAGATGTTGTAAACATTATTACAGCAGCAGTAGAAATAAGATACTATGTCATTCTTTGAGACTGTTTGGTCCTCTATAGCAGAACTCCTAAATCACGTTTTACAGTTTTATCTAAATGAATTTTTTTTGTCTTTCAGACAACCAATAAAAATGTAACCAAGGTGCCACCACCTGTCCCCACTAAACCAAAACAGATAAACTTGCCTTACTTCGGTCAAGCCAGTCATCTGCAACCTGCTGATACAAAGCTGGATGGAAACTTGCAGAAGCTGCCTTTGGCTGTTGCAGCTATGGGGAACAAACAAAAACCAGTGGCACAGCAGCCTTCCCATCCTTCTCAGCAGATACAGCAACGAATTTCAGTACCTCCTGCAGGTTCTTCCTCTAGCCAGGATCAAATTCTTCCTTCTTCCAAACAGGAGAGTCCCCCAGCAGTAGCTGTGAGACCTTTTACTCCTCAGCCATCCAAAGAGACTTCACTGCCACCATTTCGAAAGCCCCAAACTGTGGCTGCAAGTTCCATTTACAGCATGTACACCCAACAGCAGACTCCTGGCAAGAACTTCCAGCAGGCAGTGCAGAGTGCTTTGACGAGGGCACAGACCAGAGGACCACATTTCCCAAGTGGTAAGTGTGTGTCTCTCTCCCTCTCTTCTGTCTGATAAAACTCAGATAGATGTTCTTTCCACCTGGGCTGTGGGTATAAAGCTGTTCCTCAGGAGAATTAAGTGGGTGAGTACAGCTGTAAGAATCTTAGGTGGATCTTCCATGCTGTATGAGAGTGTTAACAAGAAGTGCAGAATGTCTGTTTTGTGTGTGCAAGGTAACTAATGGTAAATCTGGTTACCAGATTAGTTTTGTTCAGTTCTTTGTATTCTACTTCTTTGCCCTACATAAAGAATGCACAGCCTGATTCACCTTTCTTCTTTGTTGTTGTCTTCTTGTTGATCAAATATTCAAACTTGTTCCCCCCCACCCCTCTCTGGACTGCTCCGCAGTGTATGGCAAGCCCGTGATGGCAGGAGCTGGGGTACAGAATCAGCTGCCGCAGACGGAGAACATCTACTCCAACCTCCAGGGCAAGCCAGGCAGCCCAGAGCCTGAAGTGGAAACAGCAGCCTCTGCTCACGAGAACCACGAAGCAGAGCGGATTCCCCGTCCCCTGAGCCCGACCAAGCTGCTGCCTTTCTTGTCCAACCCCTACCGCAACCAGAGCGACGCCGACCTGGAAGCGCTGCGGAAAAAGCTGTCCAACGCCCCCAGGCCGCTGAAGAAACGCAGCTCTATTACTGAGCCAGAGGGGCCTAATGGCCCCAACATTCAGAAGTTGTTGTATCAGAGGACCACTCTGGCTGCAATGGAGACTATCTCAGCTCCATCCCATCCCTCCAAACAGACAGCGTCAGCTGCCAGTCCTGAAAGCCCAGTGGAAATCCCAAATCCTTACCTAAGCACAGAATCAGAAAAAGAAACAGCTGCTTCTATGCCAGAGCCAGCTATTGCTGAGGAGACAGAAAGCACAGCAGCAGAGCAGAGCGAAGCTGCTCTTCCCCCTGCACCTTTGGACACTGTACCTGAGGCTGTCTCAGACAGTGATGAACTCACGCAGTCCAAACCAGAAGAACCAAACCTAGAAGCTCCACTGCCACTGGAGGTGTACATAGAAGAGTATCCTCCATACCCACCACCTCCCTATCCATCAGGGGAACCAGAGACTCTGGGAGAGGACTCATTCAATATGAGGCCTCCTGAAGTTACTGGACAGTTTTCCTTGCCTCCTGTAAGTATTAGTTAGCTTACACTGGGGTGCCCTGTCAATAAATCATCTCAAATGCTGCCATAAACCCCATGCATTGTGTTGTAGAGCTTAAGCAGATGTGGGAGAACAGTCACACAGTCTAGAAGTCTCTCTGTGGGTATCTGTTCTGTTTGTGTGATGCTCTTATCTCCAGACTGCATGACAGTAATGAAAAGTCTCTCTTCATTATGTAAATCATTCTAGGGACAAGAGTTTCAAATGGCATACACAAATAGTAAAACTCTTCAGAATTGTAAAGAACATTCCTTATAGAAATCTGCCTACACCCTGATTTTACTTCCTTTTAAGAAAAATTAAAGCTGATCTTTTTTTTTTCTTGAGGTACAGATACAGATTTCACAAGCATTTCCCACTATTGCTAATATGAGTTGGAAACTAATTTTCTTCATCCTGGATGGCATTTGTTTATCTGGAAGTGTCTCGCTTGAAAAATATGTAGGAACAGACTTTCATAGTTTCTGCTTTGAAAACTCCTTTGTAGACATCAGCTGTTTGTATTTCTTCTACTGAATGTTTTCTGAATTTCATTGGAACTTGATTTAACATCAGTCTGTTCTCAAGTTGCATCAAAATGGAGTCTCTTGGGGCTAGGAGGAGGCAGCACTTTTACCATTTTATTTTGCAAGTTTTTATGTGTGTTTGTGGTATGATGTTATCTCACTGTTGTAGAACAAAAATGCGTAATGTTTTTGATTTCTCAAAGACTTTCTTTAAAAACCTATCATGAGTACAGTTTTGAGAACTTGATACATGAAAGTGTTTTTTTCCTCTCTCACTTCAGTGCAGAGGAGTTAAAAGCTTTAAATTTGTGCATGGAGTAGACATTTCGTGTGTTCACGCTTTAAAGATTTTGTTCTTCGTCCCTTTTACAAGGAAACTTGAGTGCTGGGATTTCCTGAATTGTAAGAACTCATTTCTGCTTGGTTTTGTAATAATTCTGCAATGATGAGAAGAAACCAGCCCAACTTCTTGATTTCATATTTAAATCTGTGGGTTGTGCTGCCAGGCTCAGTCTTGAAAAAGCGTGTACTTTCGATATTATGTACAAATCTACAGGCAGTAGAGTATTTCATGGGAATCTCTACTTATATATCTTATCTCCACATGTCTGCTCTTGCAGAATATGAGTCAATTCTATTCATCTTTGCTTGGACATCTGTCAGAAATTTACATACCCTCATGAATGGTGCTTATTGCTGCTGCCCAGCCAGCTGGGCAAGCGCTGAGCTAATGCGAGCGTGTTCCCTAAAGGAATGGCTACAAACTCAGCTATAGAAATGGGAGCATCTAAAGCAGTTCTACACTTGGTTCTATATTTTTCCAAAACCATTTTCCATCACTGCTTGCTCCTGCTAACTGCTGCTAAACTTAGGAACTTAACATCAGCACTTAAAGTAGTGTACTTTGTGGAGTGTGCTGCTTGGTTTGTCTAACAGCTGTGAGAGTTAATGGAAAAATCATCCAAACAAGAAGAAATTGCATCTTTTCCTGATCTTCAGGGATTTTGTAATTTCAATACTTTGTTGATGTTTGATCAAGATAACTTCTCTATTGGAGTTGAATAGTGACATCATCCAGAGATAAAGGCAGAGATCTTTTGTAACACACCTAAACTAACATATTCATAATGTGTTTGGGAGTTGGTAAAAAATGGTATAAATTTCATGTTAAACACTGCTTTGATTGATAATTTCAGCTGTCATTTCCAAATAAGCAGTTTTGCATTCTTTTTCTTTTCAGGAAAAAAGTGCCTGTAACTTGTGTTACCTTTTCACAGGGGAAGAGGACGAACCTGCGTAAGACTGGCTCCGAGAGGATTGGGCATGGAATGAGAGTGAAATTCAATCCCCTGGCATTGCTTCTGGATTCATCTTTGGAGGGGGAGTTTGACCTTGTACAGAGAATAATTTATGAGGTACAAATGCTAATTTGTAAGACAAGGAATTTCAATCCTAGTTGAAACTGGGAAGCTGTAGCTTTTCTGGACTAGTGCAGAACCTAGATCTATTCCTGAGGAGATAAATTCTAACAGGTTCCAAGTGATCATACTTGGAGGCTGATTTTAAGTGTGTTAAATCCACAGTGGGTTTTTAGCATCAAGACTATAAATTTTCAGGACAACTTTTTCTCATTTATTATGTAGTGTTTCATTCCCTGTCTGGCATGTTATCAGATAATTTGATAAGCAAAATCCATGTGAACTTTTCTCACAGTTAAATAGACATATATCAGAAATTTGTTGAAATTACTTTTAGTAAGTTATCAAGATACTGTTTCTCTGAACCACACTGTTAAAGGGGGACTGCAAGCTTATATATGAGTTGTGTTGCAAAATTGGTGGTGGTTGTAGTCTTCTGCCTATCGCTCATCTCCTTCCTAGAAATACATCACAAATTCATATTTCAGAATAAGACATCTGATTTTTTTATGAGGAGAGGTGTTTATTCCAGAGAGTTTCAGCTGACTGTGGTTGGTTCCTTTCTGGCTGGCCAGGTGGAAGATCCTAGCATGCCCAACGATGAAGGAATTACCGCGCTGCACAACGCTGTGTGTGCTGGGCACACAGAAATTGTCAAGTTCCTGGTGCAGTTTGGGGTGAATGTGAACGCTGCAGACAGCGATGGATGGTGAGGATTTCATGAATGGTTCCTTATGGATGTTCTCCACAAGGGCCCTGGCTTGGGAGCTGCTGCAGGTCCCTCAGAATGTCCCTTGCTTTGCCCCTGTGGAGCTGGCAATGAGTTTTCTTTCCAAAGCAGAGCAACAGCAGTTCTCTGTGGAGCATCATATGGGACTGTGCAAAGGGGAAAACAGGGAAATTACAGCAATATTCCCTGTATGAAAAAAACATTGTAGGGGTGGGCACAGTTGTCAGGAAGTTGCTCTATTTCTTTGAGATATTGAAGACAGCTTAATGAGCCTTGTGCTGAAATTCCCAATGTCCTCTGTGAGATAGCCTGTAACTTACCTGTGCTCTGGGCAGTATCTAACCCTGCAAACTCTCTCCAGTTCTTTGTCCAATAACAAGACAACTTTAAACCAACACAAAGTGGAAAACCACAATGTACAAACTAGGTTTGCAACTGATAATGGGTTACAAATCCTTTTTACAAATAACTAGGGAGATAATTTATGAAAGGCTGGTGCAGGGGGTAGTGATTTTACTATTATTTCTGCCTGTAACAGAAGTGAGGCCTAAGACTGAATAAAGATGCTTGTGCTCTCTCAACCTCAGGGGTTATCCCAATTACCTGTACTTGTCACGAAGTCAAATCTTGAAGTAATTATCTAGATTGTAAGGGGCATGATGTCAGAAAGATTTGAGTGAGTTTTTAAATATTGATTAATTTTTTAATTTTTAGTGCCTTAATGAATGTTCCTAAAATGTCAATAGATTATAGCAAGGTAGCATAACTGGAGATCTGTGTGGGAACCTAGCTTCAGGGCTCAAGCAGCTCTTGGTAGCTCCTGTTATCTGTGAACGGCAATTGCTCTTGACATGCTGGGTTAAGTGCAGTGCTGGGAAGCCCTCAGCAGGGCAGGGCTGATTGCCTGAGGTCCTGCATGGACAATACTCACTCCCAGGGCTCTGTGAGCACTCCATGAGCAGTGGGAGTGAAGTGCCATCCTTCTGTCCTTGCCTTGCAGGACCCCTTTGCACTGTGCAGCATCCTGCAACAATGTGCAGGTGTGCAAGTTCCTGGTGGAGTCGGGGGCGGCCGTGTTTGCCATGACCTACAGTGACATGCAAACGGCTGCGGACAAGTGCGAGGAGATGGAGGAAGGTTACACACAGTGCTCCCAGTTCCTGTACGGTGAGTGTTATCCCTGGGTTCTGGAGCCTGCCAGGGGCTCCCCTGCCACCTCTCAGTTCATTTGGGCATGAGCACGGGTAAATTGCACACTCAGGTTATGTGCTTGCGCCACAGGTTGCTCTTGGAAAGAGAAAGGTTTTAGCCAGCTTCCTGTCACAGAATGAGTTCCATCGAGATTGACTTGGTAATATTCACCCTGTGGAGGAGGTCTGAGTAGCAAAAGGTTTCCCTACATTAAAGGCTTTGAAGCATGTGCATTGACAGATACACCAATTAGGTTAATCTTACCACATAAGAACTTCTTTTACATAAAAGCAAAAGGGGTATGGATATGTCAGTTCATAGCTGTTACCTGGTGTCTTCAAATGAGGAGTATTTCCTAATGTGCATCTTAGAACCAGCAAAGGTATTGCCAAGTTCCTGCCTTGATGGATGTTAGTAAGCACTGAATTTGACTGTGCTTTCCTAACTTTTTTCTTCACTTGCATTTAAAAAGAAATCTCATATTAAATTTAGATTTTATTCAAATAGTAAGGCTGCAGAGATACTATCTTGTAGTGGAGAAAGCGAATTCCCCCTAGGGTGTGATGAGTATTAGTCAATGAGGTTTTACATTACTTTACTGTATGTTTTGTGTGTAATGAGGTTTTAAATTACTTTTCTCTGTTTTGTATGTAGCTCATGTCCCCATGGCACCTACCAGCTGGTGTGTCATCTCTCTGTAAGAGGTTAGAGTAACAGCAATGTAACACAGCAGAAAAAGCTGTAAAACTGCCTTTCTGCTTTTGTGGCACAGGCGAGATCTGAATTTCTCTAAGCTGCTCAGCCAGCAGATTTCAAAACAGTCTGTCCAGCTGTCCTCACTAAGCTTGAAAACTGTCTCTTGGTGCCAAATATATAGTTTTCACTAGAAAGGGAGGAAGCCTTTTAACTGGCATCAAAATTTGTAGGCTACGCAAAATTCCATTTGGTTTTGTATCCAGACTCCAAGGGAGGCCATCAACACCAAATACCCAAGGAAGATTATAGGACTAGATAAAAAATAATAATGCTTTTCTATTATTTTAGACTGGTTTTAACTCAGATATGAGTTAAGAGATGTATCTTTGTGTTGAACAGCTCTGGAGGGATTTCTTTCCGACATTTGTCTAATTCTTAAATTCAGGTAAACTGCCCATGAGATCCTGTGGAAAAGAGGTCCATGGTCTCATTATATACAGCATGAAGAAATACATTATTTTTGTTTGTGGATTTTTTTTTATGACCTGACATCTGGTGATTTCACTTGATATTCTGGTTTTTGTTGAGTTTGGGATCTTTTTGTGTTATGAGATACTTTTTGATGGGTCCTGAAAGGACTGTGTGTCTTTGGCCTATTGCCAGTTTTTCCAGATTGAAACCACTGAAACTCTCTCTCTCTTGATATATTGGGTGTTCAACAGTCAAAATTCCATATTGTTCCATTAGAAATTAATCCTATTGCTAAGACTGGTTCTGGTTTCCTGTAGTTACTGTAAGAAATTATTCCCTGCCCAAAACTGCGTCTGTAAAAGAAGTTTGGGAATGTGTATCTGTTTCCATAACTGCACTAATACCTGGCCCTCTAAACCCAGTATTAAGGTAATAAACCCTGGTGTAATTCATTGATTCGCCTAATCTTTTTTGTTGCAAATGATGTCCAATATCAAGTAAGAGGTACAGGTAGGTTTAAATAAAACAAATAATCCTTTAGCATTGATTAAATGACAGGTCTGATGCTGCTTAAGTATGGATTTTTCATTTTCTTAAATGTAAATGCCTGTGCTGTCTCTAAGAGTGTGTTTGCCCACTACCCTGGTGTGACTATTAACACCCCTTCAGGAGACCACATGCACTGTGTAAGTCTTCTTTGTCTGCTTTGATGCTCAGTGCTCAATTTTCCCTTCCATGTGGGTGCAGAGCACAGCTTTGGCCAAACCTCTAATTATACTAAATGCAAAGCAAGGGAGGAGTTTCTCTGAGCACAGCTTATCATGCACTGGAAGTAATTTAATTTTATGTGTTGAGCCGATGTGCAGAAATAAAGAACATGATTTGAACAGATGCTTCCTTTAGCAGATATATGTGGTAATCCTATACAATAGGTTGTAATAGGTATGTGATGAAAAGGCAAAGGACAACTTTTGTGATACAGTGTGCTCTTTGCTCTTGCAAATACCAAAACCAAACAAAAAATTCCAGTAGGATTTAGTATTTTAAAATAATTACCTAAGAGAAAATCAACTGGTGTACAAATGAAGATATCTTTTCCAGTTTTGTGCTTAGAGGCTGAGGAATGTGTACAGAAAGAAGAGTATTGTCTCTGGCTACAGCTGTAAAATGAGCAAGTTCTGAATAACACTGCAGGGTGTATGTGTGTACTCCAAAACACCTTGCTCCAGAAATAATTTAACAGAACTGTGTTTCTGAAGGCAATGTTTCAAAAAAAAAAAAAGAGTGTTAGAAATCAAGAACTGCTGAGATAAGTGTTGGAGTTAACCAAAAGCAGCTGGAGAGTAGCAGGCAAATCTTTTGGGTACAGGTCTGAGATGCAACTTGCTTTAAAATTCTGAAATAAAATGACCCAGGTGGCAAATGACAGCAGAAGCATCAAAAGACAACAGTGGTCAACCCAAGCAGGTATTGCTCTCTCCCTCTGACAGAAGGAGATTACCATTGGACTAAGAGTACAGAAAGTGTTTCCTGTTCATCACTTAGGTCTAGAAAGTATGAACACCAAAATACACCCTTTTATCAATCAGTGCTGCTCTCCCCATTCACCCTATATTTTTTGAACATGTGTAAGGAAGAAGTCTGTCTGCTGCAAGTAGATTCACAAAGCCACTTCTTCCAGAACCAGCTCTGAGTAGGCAACAAGGTGCCAAGTAGGTAGGAATTGTTTGGGGTTTTTTTCCTGGACTGCCCTCCAGTAAAATAAAGGTGTCTTCCCTCCTGTTGTCCTTTTTATTTATTTGTTTTCTTTTCAATTGAGCTGCTCTGTGTTTTCAATGTTGCAGGAGTGCAGGAGAAGATGGGGATAATGAACAAAGGAGTGATTTATGGCCTCTGGGATTACGAGGCTCAGAACGATGACGAGCTGTCCATGAAGGAAGGGGACTGCATGACAATCCTGCGCCGGGAGGATGAGGAGGAGATTGAGTGGTGGTGGGCAAGGCTGAACGACAAGGAAGGCTACGTGCCCCGAAACCTGCTAGGGGTGAGTCCTGGATCCTTCCAGAGCCAAAAACCTCCCCCCCCAGGATATGGAGTGTACACAGTTTTGTATTCCTATTGGATGTCTTGCATTGAGCTGCAGCTTTAAAAGTCAAGAGGAAGGAGTTGACATTCTCCATCTTTATTTAGGGAGTTGAATACCTTGGCAGAGTGGGTTAGCACCCTCTGTTTAAGGTCCTTAACACAGATTAATGGGTGCACAAAAGAACAACATGTATCTCCACCCTGCTGTACACAGCAGGCTCTAATACCAACCTTGTCTCAGCATCTTAGAGAGAAAAATCCCTTTTCTCCAAACATGATGTGTGAATAAGATTTTGTTGAGCATGTTCTCAGGCACATGGTGTGATTTTGGGGCTGTCCTGTGTAGGGCCAGGAGCTGGACTCAGGTTCCTTGGGGGTCCCTTCCAACTCAGGATATTCTATGACTGTTTGAGAACAAAACTAGTCTTCCCCGTTTCAAAAGGGTGATGTACTGGCACAAAGGGCCTCTGGAACTGAAACTTGCACGAAGAGTGAGTCATGAGTCCTTCCCCCTGTACACAGGGCACCCTTTGATTCAAGGAGATAAACACTGCAAAAATCTAGGTTATCTTTTTTCTAGTGTTGGAAAACAGATTACATTGCTCAGTAAGGGCAGATCTTTGTTTTCTCCTATCCTTTTAAAATAACATTTAACCATATGTGCAAAGCCTTACATAAATGGCCTCTCTTGCTCTCATCACTTTTTGTACTGCCTCTTTTATTAAAAACAACTGTGTACAAATAAGATACTTTTAATTATGTCCCTGTATTTCTCCTCACAGCTGAGTTGCTAGAAAACTATGGCAGATGGACACACACATAAAAATTCCATTAAGCTTTTTTCTACAATTCTAGTTGCCCTGGTGCTGGAGATAAGAGGTTCTCCGAGGTTAACCACTGTGAATTTTAGCTGATTGATGTATGATGCTTGAAAGAGGCTGAACCCCCTTCCTCATGCAGATAATCCTTACTCTTAAACTGGTTGGATTTTGCAGAGTGACTCTATCTAATGCAAAATCAGTTTTCATCTCTGTATCATTTCCAGGTTAGGCCTACACACCATGTACTGTAAAATCCTTCCTAACATAGTACTCCTGCTCAATTTTTTCCTCTCCAAAGTAAACATTTCTAAATTGAGAGCAGCCATCAGCCCTGCACAGTAAGGACAAAATGGCAGCTTTTTGATTTTTTTGCCTGTCCTGGGGTGAATTGTGCATGTGCTGCTTGTTCATAAGCTTGTGCTTCCAGCCTGAGCACAGGTGTGTAAGAACACAAGGAGCATCTCTGCTTCTGGGAAAAAAAAAGCACAAGGCAGCAACAGCTTAAACTAGGGATCACAACTTACCTTGTAAGCACAACACAATCCCAACAGAATCTTTGGGGAAAACTACAATACTTAACAACTGTTACACTCCTGTGTCTGTTCAGTTGTTCTAGTGCTGCCACTGAAATATTGTGGTGATTTGACAAAGCAATTATTGGCCTCTCAATATAGCAGCAGAAATCTAGGCTATGATGTTCACCAAAGAGGAAAATGTTTGGTAGATTAATATATTCTTAAGTCTTAGTTGCTTTATCCTTTTGCAGTCAGGTGTACTGAATAAAAACAAGGATTAAATTATCTGTATCAGTGCTCTACCCTTCTTAGTGACTCCCTAGCTCCCTAAGCTAATAATACTGTCAAAGAAAGTCTTTTGAACACTGTCAGGTGTTATGATACTGTGACTGACTGACTTCATCTCTAAGAGTGGTGAAATCACAGCAGGCTGAGACAGACCTTGTGGTGAAGGTGTTGGCTTTGTCTTAGTCATTAAGAAAAGAAGAAAGCCAGAGTTTGGTTAAAGAGAGAATGGGGCATCTTTAAGGAGAACTTCAGATGAGAAGACCCAAGCTGTGATGTAGACATGCACTGCCATTCGGAGCATGGAGGATTCATCTCTCCTGACTGTGTGAAGTGTATCCTATTTTCATGTGCCAGTGGCTGTGCTTTTCAGAACACTGGCTGTTCCCAAAGCCCTTTCAAGTGGAAGCCAAGAGCTTCTCAGGCATCTTGTCCCTGCTGTGTGCTGTCCCAGGCTGTGTGCTGTGGTTGTTCCCTGCACCCCTGAGTGTGTGGGCAGGGTGTGTGAGCAGCACACAGCCCAAGGGCCACAGGCTGGCAGGTACCAACTGACTGCTGGGCAGGGAATTAATGGCACTGGCCAACCCACCCTGTGCTCCCCAAAGCACAGCTCCTCCACTTCCATGGCCCTTCTGCAGACAGGTGTCTGCAGACAAAAGCTGTACAGACATGGAAGCTGATAGGCACTGAGAGAAAACAAACCAGAAACTTTAACACCTCTCTGGTCCCAGTTATAAAACAGGGAACAATCCCACAGTTCACTGAACACAGAAGGCTCTTGACCCACAAAGCCATGTGCTTTTCCTGGCCCACCCATCTGGGCAGAGCTGAAAGTACTCAGTTATGTGCTGTTCAATACCTTCCTTTTGTACTGACAGAGTTGGTATTTTTTAAGCTTGCCTAAGACTGCTAAATTAATATTTTTTAGTGTGCTGGGTGTTTTTTTATAACCATGCTTTTGCTACCATAGATTACATTAGAATTGTAGCACCAAAGCGGTTTTTTGTTACTTTAGTTTTTCTTTTTAAAAAAGTAACCTTTTGAAATACTAAAATTTTAAACCTCATTTCTGTTTTACCCTCAGCTGTATCCGAGGATTAAACCTAGACAAAGAAGCTTGGCATGAAATAGTACAGAAGCCAGATTCTTGAAGTACTAATCATGGATAACTTACACGAAAAAAAAGTCCATTTTGTGTTGGTTCCAGTATCATGAGACTTATTTCAATGACAATGTAATTTGAAAGCTATGAAGAATGTGCTTTGAAAACAAATGAAGGATTGATGCATTAGCAAATGGATGAGGGCATTATACAAGATGAAATAATGCTTACAGGCAAATGAAATCCTGCTGCCTTTGGTCAAATCAAGCCATTATGTTCAAGTACCCACTCAGATTTCTTCAAACATGGCAGAAGAGAGTTTCACTTTTTTTCCTGCATTAAATACAAGGACATTTTGAATTTGCCATTGAAGGAATCATCATGAAACAGACAAGTTGGCTTTGTCCAAATTTATCCTGAGGCTTTTTCCAGATGGGAGAAATTAAAGTATGTGCACAGCACCCAACTGCTTATTGCTGGAAGCAGAATGTTTGTTAAAAGAAGCTAAAACTGAAGTGCATCTGAAGAGTGACAACCACATGACCAATCCATTAAGCAATAACTTTTAAAAAAGCTGTAGCATCTTAGAAATTCTATGTATTCAAAATATTATGTGCTGTAACAGAAATGTAGTTTTAGATTCCTCTTTTTACAAAGAGCCTCATGTATTTATTGTATTTTGTACTTAGTCTTCAAAGTGTAGAAACTTTCGGTAGTTCTTGACAACTTACTTGTTTTTACTCCACTATTAAACTTTTGTCTCCTCTTAAGCTTTAACTCTGGGTATTTTAATGGTAATTTTTATTAGAAATGTTACCAGTAAGACACACTGCTGTTCTACATTACACTAACTTTCAACTACTGTGTTAAACTGAACCCCTCCTCCTCCATCCATTCAAGGTAGTTTTCCTGCATTTAAAATTAAGCTGAATCTGTTAGTTGCATATAACCTTTGCTAACCTTAAAAGCTAAGGGACATACTTAAGAAAAAAAAAAAAAAAGCTTGGTACAAGTGTTTTCCAAATAAAGCCTTTCCTATAGAGCTATCCTTTCTATCTCTCTATTTGGCAATAATTTGAGAATGAACAGTATTTAACAGAGGAACAAATACTTCCTTAAGGGTATTTAGGAAGTGCCTCACCCTGCAGGCTTATATTTTCCTACTGGGTAAGTCTTACTGCTTTCTGAAAAGCTGCCCATAAGGAAGAAATTGTTTGTAAGAAGGAGGACACAATTCCTCAGGTGAGGAAACTAAAGGCAGCAGCAATTGGCTCATGATCACAGCCTCTGATTTCAGCAGGCTGGGTGGGGGTGTATAGCATCAATTACCCATCCTGGAAACCCTTAGCTGTTCTGGATTAATCTTTTAAAGTATCAGTCTATCTAACCTGTCATTAACTGCGACACATCCACAATCAGCTCCAGAATGCTGGTTTTCCCCTTTAAAAGGCAACAACTTCTGTTCCTGAAAGCAAAAGCTCTGCACATGCACTGTGACAATCTGTCTCCAAGGGGAAAAAAAAAAAAAAAAAAAAAAAAAGTGCTTATTTTCAGCAGAAATACCAGTCTGGTAGATTTTATTTCAAAGGAAGATAAATAAGATACAGGAACTCAAGATTCTACCTGAAAGCATGGGCTTTTTCTTGGGAAAGTCTTGTTGCCAACAGCCTCTGCTCCAGGCACAGCAATGCTCACTTTCGTCAAATGTACTTGCAACTCAAATTCTTTAAAGAGTATTTAACTAGAATAGTGCTGGGGCTTGACACAAAGCATACAAGTGACCCTATCTCTGAGTACAATTGTTTAGATATGCAGTACTATCTGTTTCCTGCTTTCAGATAAGCAGGATGTTGTTCAAAAAGCACTTTATTAAACCAGATTGTCAAGCTATAATGAGCTTTTCTTCCCAACACCTTAAATACAAAGATATTAGCAAAGCAGTATTTTCAAAACTTGCACTGAGGATTCATAGTAAATTAAAGCCTTTGTCCAGAGGCTATGACAGTAGGCACAGCCTGTCAGACCCATAAAAATGAGGTTGCAGGTTCTTCTGTTGAAGTAGAATGCTTTTGTTCTTGCAATTGCGTGCAAAATCTGCTATGTGTAAGCTAAGGCACATTCATGTTAGGATATTACTTGTATGTAGCTTGATTATCTTCACCTGCTCGTGCTCTTATTGAGGTCTCAAGCTGATGCCAGTGGCTCAAATGACAGTAAAACACAGCCACTGTAACAAGAGAGAGGAAAACAAGGTTAAATTTAGTAAAAAGATCTGTAGCAAGCATGCACATTTCCATTCCTAGTATAAAGTCAGCCTGTTGTTACAGAAGTTATTTTAGGATCTTTCCTGAGTGATTTATATCTCATTTAAATCAGAGTTTTGGGATGATGTGCACATTCCTCCCTTAGTTTCAGAACCAAGTTATGTTCAGATAATAAGCAAGTCAAGCACGTGTAGGAGGGTACTTTTCTCCAAACTTAGTCCTTTCTATGGGGCACACATGGTGCACAAAGAAGCAGGCACGAGCAAGACCATGAGTCTTGCCTACACAACTGCACCTACATTTTACCCTGTTGACAGATAAAGCAGGGAAGAAGCCAAAATTACTGCCAGCAAAGGGATAAAGGGCTTCTGGTGCAAGTAACCATGTTAGAGAATATGTTGTGTTGTAGGTATGTTTTTAAAAGGTAACCTTGCTTAAGGCTGCTTATAAATACACAAGGTAGATAAATCCAGCACACATGTGAATAATTATAACCAGCCATCATCAGGCAGAATGGAGCAGGACAGACTCTACATTTCCCCACCTCCCACTTTTCCCCCAAAAATGAAAACACATGTTTTAGAGCTAAATGAACTTACATTAACAAGGTTCAATTCTATTGTCCCACTTTTCTCAGTATCCAGTTTTCTAAACATTTCTGTGGCGGGAGAGAGATGACAGACACGGGTAAATATAGGAACTAATTGGAAAGTCTTGTGCTTCAGAATCATTAAAGAATTTACTACCAAAATCTAAAACTTGACAATGGCCTACACCCCAAATCAGAAAGGGCCCACTCTAAAGTCATTGTTCAGGAGCAAGACCGAACATTTTTAATTGTTTTCTACTGTTCTTTAATCAACACAGAGTTGTTTGCAGGGAATACTGGTTGTGGTTCAGCAGCCTGGCCTAAAAGACTGATTCCTGGATCTAGGAGAAACCAGATTAATACCTCAGGTTTGAATCTGAATACCTTATCCTGGGCTTCTGCACAGTTCTGCCTGGACAGTTACCCTGCTGAAATGCCAAGGCAGCAGAGTCTCTCTGGTTACCAAGCATCTACTCACTGAACAAGGTTTCGAGCCGAATCAAACACCGCACGAAGTTATCAAAGTCAATGATGAGATCCTCATCAGCAAAACGAGCCACGATCACCTGATGTAACTGGCAGTTCAGTTTGAACCCTGAAAATACAATGCCAAAGATTTAAAACACCCTGTTTCCAAAGAGCAAACATTGGTACAAAATGAAATGCCTCATCTTGCATGGTGGCAGGAGGGGAAGGCTCTGGAGTGCCCACAATTCACTAAGTTAATATGGGATTGTATGGCTCTGGGATAACCTCTCACTGTCCTCACTCAGGTTTGCTCTTCAGTGGTTGCAGAAGCAAATTGGTTCTTAACATTCCTTGAGAACATCACCAAAATTCCATTCCCTTGGTCACAGTATCCCAGTTACTGGCTCATGCCAAGTGGGACTCACTGGAAGACAACATTATGCTGCTCAGAGACCAGATTGTTGCAGTTATTTGTGTTTCTCCCAAAGCTGGTCACTAAAGAAAATAACTGCAAACCTGTCACTCCTCTGAGATGGTTTTAGTGCACCTGAGTGGCAGGACAAGAGCATCTGGATCAAACAGAGGCCTCCAGGTCTGGGAACACAGCATTTTTCAGCTTACCAGTGACAGACAGCAGACCAGTGAGCATCTCTCAACCCTGCTTGAAACTGATGTAATCCCATAAAGAGACAGATCAATATAAATACCTGCTGTTTCCAGCGCTCTCCTCATCTCATACGAGTTCATGGTACCCGATCGATCCACATCAATATCCCTGTAAATTTTCTGGAAAACACAAAACCCAAAGTGAAACCTTGACAATAATTTAGAGCGTGGTTTGCCTTCTGGCAGAAGCGAAACATTTTGAAATGCAGCCTGCATGTTACTTAAAGCACTTTGCAACACTGGTCTGAAGGACTTGGTACTTACATCCTTTTCATCTAAAAGTGGCTTTAAAAAGTAATTTTTTTTAATGCAGCAGCCAGAGCAGATAAAATGTGGGGGACTGAGGACACACAGTCCCTGCTCTGGGAAAGGTGACTGCACATTGCATGGCACAAATCAGTCTACAGCCACTTCTATGTGTGATTGTTCTCCCCAAGAGGTTGTGTCTTACCTGGTATTTCTGAATCTTTGTCCAGAGGGTGTGGAACTCCTTCAGCCCCAGTTTGCCACTCCCATCATTCTTCTCTGAGTCAAGGAAATTTCTTCAGAGGGAAGAAAAGGGGGTTTCCTCTCCCTGTGCTGGGTTTACTTGCATGGGCAGTTGGGACTTAAAAAAATTTGCAAAAAAAAAGGGATTCAAGTCCTCTCTGAAGGACTTGTCCTCTCCCCAGGACTCACCCTGTTGAATACACAATCGTTGTTCAAGATTTCTTTCTAAATCACTAAGATGATTAATTTAAACTATGACAAATTCCCAAGCTCTTTCTGCACCCCCACTGCAGGTCTGTTTTTCCACTACAAGTATAAAAGAGCCAGGATGATGCCATTTAGTTCTGCATAGTGGGTTCAACACCTGCAGTTCCTGGAGCACGAGTCCCAGGCCTGGAGTATAAATAGGAAAAGTCACAGCCAAACCTGCTATTTGGAGCTCTTCAGCTCTTGAGCAAACAGCTAACAAAAGAACCTGGCTGTAGCATTGCTCCCAAAACCTGCCAAGGAGTCCCTATGGACT
Organism: Orthonyx spaldingii; assembly: GCA_013397795.1. Taxonomy (NCBI): domain Eukaryota; kingdom Metazoa; phylum Chordata; class Aves; order Passeriformes; family Orthonychidae; genus Orthonyx; species Orthonyx spaldingii. The sequence goes on along the minus strand of VZTJ01003254.1, from coordinate 796,938 downwards.
GCTGTATTTTACACCAAATTATAGAAGAGTATCATCTTGTGTTGGTAATTTTCCCTTTTTCCAACTCTGCAATTCAACTCCCACTGCACAGAGAAGCTGAACACAACTATTCTTAGACATGATCCTTCATCCTACACTTTTGCCCGTATTCTCAGGAGTAAAAGCTCCTAAAATCCTGTGTACTTTCTGCTTCCTGTACAGCATGTCAAAACAAAACACTGTACTTTTTTCCCTCATTCCCCATTGCTTTGTGATGCTCTTACCAACTCTAGCCAGATAACAGAGAGGTGAAACAACTCTCCAGTCAAGGCCATCCTCACCATGCTGAGAGCCAGGTGCCTTCTCCCAGCACAAACATCACTTTGTCCCCAGCTAAACCAGAACAGCCAACAGCTGGGAAGGCTTCCAAGCAGACTATCTTGTTTGATAATAGATTTTCCCATTGCCTGGGATAATGCACGAGTCATTGTGAACAATAGCAAGGGACTGGCTTTTTCAGGGGAATCAGGGTAAAGCCAGCTTCTCCACTCCAGAAGCCATTAGTACATCAGGGTGGACCCACCAGGGAGCAAAGGCAGCTTGCCTGCTTCAGCACAGGAAGAGGAACATCATCTAGAAAGAGCCTTAAAGGATACATCTAACAGGTCAACCATTATTTTGCATGTCTCAATACTAAAGCCATCAGATTTAATATCTTGGCCTGTAAAGAAAGAGCAGAAGACAGGATTAGCACTGCATTGCTGTACCACAGCACCTTCCCAAATAGCTCATGAGCTCTCTAACCAGTGCATCCACCCCAGCCTTTATTTGCTTCCACCGGTGGCTTCCTTTTGAGCTGACAAAGAGGCTTTGGGTGCAAGTGAGCTGGGATGTGTCCCCAGGCAAACAGCCTGCTTAGTCTTGTTGGCAGGTGTGCTACAGGAGTAAGAGACAGAGAGAAAAGCTCTCCTGCCCTTACTGTCTGCCTGCAAAGTAGACTTTTGTGGACAACGTGGACTTCCAGCTTACAGAGGTCAGCAGGAGATGAAGCCAAGCTTGGTAGCCAGCCACACCCCATTGCTAACTGGCTGCTGCACACAGACACACACCACAGTCCTGACCATCTGCATAAGATTTCACTTTGGAAATCAAAGAGACACTTCTCCAAGCACTTGTTTCTCGAACACTGTTCAGTGGGGAGGAAAATAATGCAGAGCCAAGCTAGGAATGTCTTCACAGAAAAAGAAGTCCAGAGTTTCAAAGTTTGTCCTCCTCCTTAGGGACACCCCAGACCACTGGCTGGGCTACTGCTTGAACCACTCCTGAGCGGTTCAATACTAAAACAACAGCAATAACTCTCCTGATTATTATCTAGGATTATTCAAATCCATCCATCTCCCTGGCAGCCAATTCCCAGTGGCAGATGCTGGGATAAAAGGCACCCATCTGTACTCTGCCAAAGCACTCATCTTGTGGAACACCTTCTGGGCTGGCACAGCCCCAGCGTTCCTGCAGCCCCCTGAAGCAGCAGAGAGAGCACATGGCTGTGGCCATATGGAGAACCAAGCAGCAGGTCTGGGGCAGAGCCCAGGCTCTGACCCTGCCCACGTCAGTGGTGCCCTTTGTGCTCCCATGGCCATGCTGGAAACCTGCTGGTGGCCATCTGAGGCTGCTGCTGGAGGAAGGCACTTACGTTTAGCCAGGATTTTATTCAGGATGCTGCGCAGTTCAAAAGCGGAGATCTCCGCGTCCTGTGGAAAAGAGGAAAACAAATGTTCCACCATGAGCTGCAGACACCATCTGCAGCCTCTGATTCCTTTGGGCAAGCTGTCCAATTTCAAACACCCCTTCGAGTTCAGTTCCCTTGACTGGAAGCAAGTGGGAAGCTCTCCCCACCTCCCATCCCCAGGAGCACCGCCAGTTCCCAGAGACTAGCATACCCAGCTGCAAGGTGTGCTTGAAGCAAGAGCAGCCTGGGGAGAAGGCACAGCCCAGCCATATGCTCTGCCCAAGGACAGAATTCAGGCCCTGCAGAGATAAAAGTCGAGCCCACCGTTCAAAAGGAGCAGGGATTGTTCACCAGGAGCACTCACAAACCTGCTGTTGGAAGCAGGTGGGCGACTGCACAGATTCGGGGATGCACAATTGTGCTCACACTTGAGAGCTGACTCAGCACAAGAACTAAACTCTGTCCTGGGGGAGGCATCTCTCTCACCCACTCACCCACGATGCCATTAAGATATTACCAAAAGAACACTCACATTTCCTGCTAGCTGCCCAAAAAGCTTTTTAAAGCTGGGTTTGATGTCATCTTCACTGATCTCAGTCTAAAAGAAAGAAGCAGAGAATATCAGAAGGAGGAAAGTTCCTGCCTGAAAAAGACTTTAAACATTGCCTTGCCCCTAGCAAAAAAACAATTTAAAAGACAAGGTTGAAGGTACAGAGTGGTTTCTACTATGATTTTATTCAGTTTTATTTTCAGGGGCACCTCAGAATGCTGGCATTGCAAATGCTGAAATAAAACCCCCACCACACATGGGGTAGATGCATTAGAAGGTAAAGCATCCCCCGGCTCCAGCAAGACTAAACACATGGTGAGCCACTATTTACTCCTGGAAACAGCACTGCATGCAAAAACACCCCTACTGCTGAAAGCTGCACTCCTGGATTCCTGGAGAGCAAAGGGAATTTCCTGTGGCTCCAGTTAACTCTTCAGAGTGTACTTGAGTGTACGTCTGCCTAGGAAGTGCAAGCTCTGGATAAAGGACAACACTTGTTTCCATTACATGGCTGATGATATTTCCATTTGCTTGACATCCAGCTATGGATATTGAAAGAGATTTTTCCAAAGTGGGACAACGTTTCTTGATAATGCCTACAGAAAACATCACCCTGCACAGGGAACAGGCACTCCAATCCCTGATAATAAACAAAATTATCTCCATTTAAAACATTTAATTTGATATACCTCATCAAAATTGCCTTCAATTTCATCATCTATCACCCTAGGAAAAGAAAGAAATCAATCTTAAAATCAAAACAAGTCACTTTTATGATGTTTTTCCTTCAAGCTTCAGTTCAAGAGAGATTCTTTAAAATATGGAATTAACAATGACCATTCAGAAATTACTGGATAAATCAGCCACAGACACTGCATACCACAGGGAAAGCAGAATTTTGCCAGCAATGGCAACAAGAGTTTGAAAAGATAGCACAAACTGTGCAATGTCCTGCAGAGACACAGAAAGGATTCTGGGGCACACGTAACTCTTTGGGGTCACTGCCTACTTAGCACAGGACCAGGTTCTTGGGTACAAATCAAACTTTGTTTAGTCATTTCTTCTTTAAAACAGCAAAAAAGTGAGAGCCCTAAAGTAATTCTGATGTGTTTCATGCTGTCCCCCAGGTGCTGAGGGAGCACCAGAGCTACAGATGGTGCCCAAGCACTGCTGAGGGCCCATCAAAAGCTGAACATGTCCTCACACAAGAGACAGCCTGGCTTCCTCACTGCTGCAGGAACATGCAAAATATTACAGCAGAGAGGAAGGTTTTTGCTTGCTTTGAATCAGGGGAACTCAATACAAAAGACCCCACACCCCTTCCTGAGGCTTTAGCCCAGCTGCTCTTTAAGATGCGACATGTCTAAGTCTTTTAATTTTAATTAAATAGTAATAGGGATAACAACAACAATAATATCTCCCATGTGCCCACACTGTTGTTATATGGTCACCAAAAGCTACCTACGTGGAGTTTGCATTTTTTTCAGAGAAGACTCTCAGGCAGAAGTCCCCATTTTTGTTGGGCTCAAAGGTGGAGGGCACAATGATATATTCTCCTGCAGGAAGCTTGAACCGGTTCAGCACCTCCCGGAGGTTGATGAAGGTGTTGGATTTTTCCCGGGCTTTGTTGGTCAGGAAGAAGTTTTTGCTCAGGTGAATATTCGTCTGGCCAGAAAACTTAGGAAAACCAAAGAAAGCGAAAAAAAAACCCTGCAGTCTGCATGTGTTCACATTTGAAAATTAAAAATATCATAGATATGTCAATTAGCTATGTATGGGGAAAAGAAAATAAAAGAAACAAGATGTCAGTTTGACAGAACTGAAAAAGAAGAGAAAGGGGGTGGGTGCATCCCACCCCAGTTCTCCTGAGATACCACTGCAAATATATTTTGCAGATTATTGCAATAAATCATTCAGGTCATGCTTTTGTCTTGCAGATGATGATGGGTGTCTGAAGACATTGGGCAAATTCTTCCACCAACTATTTTTCTTTAAATTGAGATGACACATGAGCCATGTTCCTCTAGTCCCCAGAGCTGGTGCCATCTGCAGCTCAGCTCTCCCTCTGAGCTCAGGATGCCTTAAAGCAGAGCCCACTTATGGAGGGCTCCAAGAATAAAACAAAACAAAATAATAAAATCATATTTGAAGAGTATCATCTAGTGGAAAGTGCCCCTGTCCATGGCAGGGTGTTGGAACTGGATTATCTTTTAAGGTTTCTTCCAACCCAAACCATTCTATGATTTTGTGATCTTCCACAATGGACTCTTTTTGCAGGGTCTTACAAGTGGGCTATTTCACCTCTAGTTCCTTCAACTTCAGGAATGTGCCTTTTTCAGAAACCTCCTCCTTCCTGTCCTACCAGATTTTTAAGACTGAAGAAAGAATTTTTAAAACCTGCCAGACCTGCTGCATAGTGGGAGATGAAATTCCACCTTTTGGGGGAAAGAAGAGTCATGGGACTGTACATAGAATGAGTTTTCTTATGGAAATGAGATATTTGGACCACCAGGGTGAGTGATAGAGTACTGCTAAGGCATTAAAAAGGTACATAAGACATTTAATTAACCAGTAGCACCATTTCTTTTCCTAATGAAACCATACTTTACATAAAAGCCACTGGTTTGGGCACAGCCTCGGGAGCCACAGGATGTCCTGGCTGCTTCACATGGACCCTCACAGTAAACCCAGCAATGGGGTTACCCAGGGGTTTTGCTCAGCTTCAGTCCTTCCTCTGAGGAGCAACAGCTCAGAGGCATTGTGCTCTGTGACCCCCAGGGTATACTATGAGCTGCCTGCAGGTAGAAACAGAGAGAAACCAAAAGAGATGATGTTCAGGGAAATGAATATAAATACCTCCTTGGAATATTATTCAAGTGTCAAACCTGAACTCTGTGCAAACCTGGGAAAGCAGCTGTGGTCTGGGGGAGCAAGTGTGGGGCTGGGCTGGGAAAGAGCCATGGAAGAGCTGCTTTGGGGAGTTTCTGCAGCACAGAACACTCTTATCCCAATCCAAGACACTCTGAAAATGCAATGTGGGCACAAGGCCCCTTCCAGAATAAACGGCCTCTAACTTTAGACTCTGTGCAGTCATGCTGTCCTGCAGTGAAGGAGGATCCTCTGAACCTCTTCTTCCCACCAGCCATTGAGCCCCAACTCTGCACCTCAACCACCAACTCATGTCACATACCTCTGGGGGCACCTGCAAGGAGAAAAGGAGAGAGTTATTTACTTGCTGAATGGCATCTCCAGGGCTACTTCTTTTCACCATTAGTTAGCAAGGATATCCACATTCTTGGGAAAAAAAACACCAAAAGAAAAAAGGCCTTGGCTTGAGGACAAGATGAGTGTTAAGCCCACATCACCCAAGGCTGAGTGCTGGCTCAGCTCCCAGCTCCATCCCTGAGGCAGGTGAGGCTCACGTGGGGCAGCGTGGGCACGGCCTGGCACAGACACAGCCAGGCTGGTCGTGGCTTCCTGCTTAATCTCCTCCCTGCAGCCCACCATGATTTTTTTTTTGTAGCCTCAATTTCTCTACTATTTCTTCCCATCTCCTCTTTCACACTCCTGTCGCTGTGACCTCTCCACCATCAGGAGAGGAGACCGGGGCTGAGCGAGACAATAATAGAGCTTTTTGTTTCTTTACAGCTTCCTTGCTGCAGCCGGCGTGCGACTCAACCCATCTAAGTTTTGATGGAAGGCCCAGCATGAGAACTGCACTACCCCATTTACAGGGGGAATGATTTTCCCTTTTCCTCTCACATCCCTGAACAGCCTTTCTTGCCTCATAGATGGCAAAGCCGATGGTGTGCATGTCCTCCCCCATCTTCCTCTGCTTCCGACGGTGCTTCTGGATCAGCCCGATGAGGAAAGTGCAGCCCCCCTCAGGATCATCGGGGTCCTCGTCCTCTTCCTCCAGCTTGATCAAATACTGCGGGTTCGTCCAGAAAGTGTCTGGGAAGTGGATTTATGCAGACTGCTCAGAGGCTTCTTTGACAGCAGCCGTGGTGACATATAAATGTGTCAGCTAGGCCAGATGTGGCTCTGACTGCCAAAATCAGCCGTGAGAAGGGAAAACCAGTGCACTGTCCTGCCCACCCCCACCCCAGCCTTTACAACCACAACTGACCCTCATCAGGAAGCCACATTTCCCAGACACCTGTGCTTTTTGCAGATTAGTCCTGGATATCCCATAAGCCACCCCAAACTATCTCCCAGAAGCTCCCAGAGAAAGTGCTAGTGGACAAGTAAAAGGTTTCTCCAATTTTTCTTACTTGGGTAGTTCCTGCAGCCCCCTGCAGTGGCTCCTCGCCTCCAGTTCCCATCCAGCTTCAGCAGGCTCCACTTCTTGTACCTCTCACTTGCCAGGGTGTCTGGAGTCAGGTTGCAGATCTCCAGGCGGGAGTAATGCCTCAGGAAGTCATTGAACGCCATCCTGTGGGAGGCAACACCACTGGCAACGTCTCCTCAGGAGGGACAGGTTTCCCTATCCCCTCCCTGGCACTGTGATTTAGCACTAGGATTTGGGGTGAATTTACACACTCATTTTGGAAAGCAAACTGGGAGAGGTTACTTTGTATGAAAAAATTAGAGCAGATGGCATTCCCTCCTGCTGGAATGGTGACACTTACCAAAATTCCCCATCTTCGTGTCTCCTGGTCAGTCGCTCCCGCACCTCAGGGTCAACACCACTCCAGTTTGGGCAGCTGGAAGAGAACCCCACATCAACCACAGCCTATGGGAAAGGTGAAACCCTAATGCAGCTGTTCTGGCACAATGATTTCACTTTCCACATGACTGCAATATTCCACAAGATCTAACTTTTGGCAGCTCCAGAATTCTCAGACCACTGCAGAATTAAAAATAGATGGACCTGGCATATAAGACACCTCACTTCTCACATATCCAAGGTAAGGATGAGAAGCAGTGTTATTTTCAGAAAGTGCTAATGCCTGGACTGAGACAGAGCTTTGTATTAGAAAAAAAGAAGTCAGAATAAAAACTGCCCAGCCACAGAAGTGAGCAAACTCCAGCTTTCACGGCTAACAGAAATGGATTTTTAAAGTCCTTTTAGAAAGTGAGTTTTCAGGAGCTCACCACTGAATCCAGGCAGTTAAATAAGCAGAAACTACAGGGAGCTTTCTAGGATTCACCAACCAAATCACTGCATCTTGCACAAAGGCTGGAATATGCATGAAAGGCACCACATACTGGGATGGCTATGAGGGAGATGACAGTGAGGGGATGCTTCCCTCTGAAACAGTTCCATGTGAACATCACATCCAGACAGGACTTAGAGAGGAATGTGAGGTAGGGAAAAGAGAGACAAGAGCAGAAACACGACTGCACCCCTGCAGTAAAAGCCTGCTGGCAACGTGTAAGCCAAGGACTCACTTGTCATTCCATTTCCCAGTCCACTCCACTTCCCCCCAGGGATTTCGGATTCTGATCAGCTTCTGCATTGTTCCTCGGAAGTTCACCTGAGGGGATCAGAAGTGTATAGAGAGTTACCCTGGGATTCAGCACTGTGCTTCCTCCCTCATCTTCTACAGTAATTAAAAACATGATAGAGCAAATATCTCGGTGCTAGGCATGACAATGTACACATATCTGGTCCAAAAGACAGAAATCCAACTGATTCTGGGTGAGCTTCATAGCCAAGCTCATCCAAAGAAGTTTTACAGCATGCACAAACCAAAGCTCATGGAAACCAAAATGTCTGATTTGTGCTCTTAAAAAATTACCTCTGAAGGATTACAAGCAAAGGGAATGTAAAACTGTATACCACAGCCAAAAAGCAGGTACAGAGACATTTCTTGAAGTCATTACTTAGGTATAAACTGCCTCTTCACATTTAAATGCCTTTTTACCCCCCTGCTTCTATGTAACATGAGCCTGTTACAACAGACAGGACACTCAGACTGGCCACAACCCCTCTGGCCACACCAATGCCCCGCAGTGCAGCAGCACCAGACCCTCCTCTTGTCTTCTGCTGGTCTCTGCACACACACAGAGGCCAGGCCAAGGGCAGCTGTGAGAGCTTCAGTGGGAACACCCACTCTTTCTGGGGAACACACAGCACTTATTTGAGGCAGGAGCTGGTGCACCTCTGGAACAAGAAACCAAGAAAACTGCAGAGCAGCACCTGCAGAGTCCAGAGATGACACCCCAGATGAACTATCCTCACAAAGCCTGCACCGATCCCCAAAGGAACTGCCTAAGTCACGCCTACTTGTGAATTAAGGTGAACAAACTCCCTCTTCCCTGCAGTGAGAGGAAGACCAAATGCACACCCACAAACCAGCACAGCATGACAGCAGCTACCTATGCCTCACCCTGGAGTTTCAAAAATTATTTCACAAACAATTATTGGTGAACTAACCAAAAATCCACTGCACACATGGAAGGAGGCCACGAAGAGCTTCCTGTTCTGTCTTGCCTTCACCAGTCACCCACTCTTGGGCAGGCCCCTTGTGTATGAACACCATGCCCTGCTGAAAGATGCTGTTCAGCAGGCACTTCAGGGACAATAATATATGTTTTTCTTGCTTGGGACACATCTTGCTGTGCGTTTAAGGAGAAGTGTTGCCTGCTGTAGAGAACTGCACTGAAGGGCCTGGTCACCAGCAGAGGGTAGTGTGCCCTCTGCACAGAGCTGGCCATCACCCTGCTCAGTGGGAAATAGCCATGCTTATGGAATAATAGGGTTTTTTTGGTCACACACCCAAGAAGGCAAATCTGTGTTTATCCAAAGCATACCAACCAATTAAGTATTCCTTCAGAAAGAAGAGACTCAAAACCCAATTTAGCAAAACGGGTGACACTCAAGAATTGGCAGTGTTGAAGATGGGTTTGTGGTTGCCACACACAAGACCTGCTGCACACTGGGTGGCACACCTACCTCCTCTGCCCCGGTGACCGAGTACGCGTGTCCCTTCACCAGCTTCTGGGAGGTGACTGCCTCTGTCTCTGCGGCACTGGTGATCTGGAGGAGCAAAGGATATCCGTGATTGCAGCTTCCCATGAGCAGGGGATCCAACAGAACAAAGCTTCCCCCCTCCAACAGAGCTTTCATCTCGCTGGGAGGCTGCAGGAGTGGTTTAGCTGCTGCACAAAAGCAACAAGTGTGACAGAGCAGGGAGAGGGGACAGCGGCACGTGTGGTGATACTGGAACCCCAGGGACCGTGTTTGTGGCATGGGGTGCACACCAGAAGCCTGGCACTGCAGCAAGGTTCCCTCCTGGCTCCAAAACACTCAGTGTGGTGCAGACACTTCTGTGCATCTCCAAAGGGTACACACACAATAAACTCCATATTCTCAAGGGACCAGGAGAAAAACAGAGAGTGACTGGCCTGAGGCTACACTGGGGTCACACCTAGGCCCAGCAAGTTTCGGGTTCCAAACACCCCCTTCAGCTCCACAGCAGGGTGGGAGGGTCCCCTCCCTTTCCCCAGCACTGCCACCCTAGGATCTGCCCTGCAGGGCAGCAAGGGAACAGGCTGGACTTTGGATGCCATTCGTACCTGAAGGCACATCCCTCCCTAAGCCTGTCACAACCACTACAACATTTGGGCAGTCTGGCCTTTAAACACTGCAGAGAAAAGTCACTTCTTGCCAGACAGTGAATGTCTAACCACCTATGAAACATGTGGCTGTCCCTGTCTTCAGATCTGTGATCTCTAAACAAGCCTATTTGAAACTTGAACAGAGAGGATTGGATCGAGCAGGCAGGATTCCTGCTGTCAATTCATGCTCTATCACTGCCCCACAGCATGCTCTGCATGTAATGCTTAATGTCTGTGTCCATATTTCTCTTACAGAAGAGCAGGAAAGATTTCACAGGAGGTTTTTTCAAAGGATAAACTCAGCAACAGTTAATTTACACTACAGATAGTGCCAGTATTTATCAACAACATAACATATTTACTCTCCCCCCCACTCACCCAAGGGATTTGTATCAGTCTGGAGCAAAAATCCAGATGTCAGATTCTTATCTAAATGCAAATGAGTAAAACAAGCCTGGAAAATACCATGAAGTCAAACACTGACATTAACTAAGTACTTCTCCTGCTGTGAAGCTTCCCTCTCCTGGGACTCTGATTTAACTTGAAAAATGGGAGGAAACATTTACATTTATATTATTAATGGGGTTTTTGTAAACAAGTTACCTTCCCTTTAGACATAACTAAGACACAATCTCATTTGGGAGGAGTCAATACTTAGACTCATTTCAGTAAGGCTGAAAGCAATGCTGCATCCTTGAAGGCAAGGCCAAAACTCCTCTTTTTTCTCACACAGGTTCAGCTTTTGACAACGGTGTCTTCCCATAAAACCTTTTAAAAGTCTGGCAACAGCCCGAGCCTCTCTGCTTCAAGAACAGAGCCCAGATTTTTTGGGAACATTTTAGGTTCAACTTGTGCAACAAAAAGGCTGCAGTAAGGATGGACATGGTCACCTCTGAGCACCTGACTGCAGAAGCCATTAGCAGCAGCTCTCTGTCCAAACCCTCTCAGCCTGGGCCATCCTGCTGCCAAGCTAAGGCTTTCTCAGGAACACAGATGTCCATCAGGACCCCTAACAAGTTCCCTGTGCGATTCATTACCTTGAACCTACAAAACAGCAAAAGGTCTCAAGGAAAAAGCACAAAGGAGGGAATGAGCTTTTATACATGAACTAATGAAGCCTAAATTTCAACCTAACCCCCAAGAAGAGCATTACTGGGTCACATTTGTGGATCAAATTCTCCAGGCACAAAGTAGAGTGCAAAGGACTGCATCCTGCAGGTGCAGCAAGGTCCCGCCCCAGCTGCCTGTGTGCATAGCAAGAGCCCAGGAATAAACCTGCTAACTCACATCAATGGAGCAGCCAAGGAGTGAGCCTTTCAGGAGTGCCTTCTGAATGATTTTGAAGAGGTTGGGGGGCGGCTTCTGCAGCTCATACCATTCTGCAATGCCACCGGTGAAGTCCTCGAAGCCTTCAGTGGTGGTGCCACCAGAGAGGGACTCATATGATCCATTCAGCCTGCATAAAATGGGGGACAAGACACAACCATCAAGCTCCATGTTCTCCTTTTATCACACACACAACCACCAGGCTCCCTGTTCTCCTCTTCCTTTCAGGAGAGGCACTCAATGTGCCAGCTGTCACAGCATTTCTGCTGTCAGGAGAATTACAGCAGCTACAAATGTGCCCCTCCATTGAGCTTTGCTTCTTAGACCTCTGTACTTGGAAAGCCCAGCATAAAATATTATACAGTCACGTACACAGCTTGCAGGTTCAGCCACATCAATGACAGGAATCATGAACACTATATGAAGAAAAAATAATAATAACACTAAAAAAAATTAAGACAAAACAATTTGCCTCTCTAGTTCCACAATCTTTTAATCCCTTTAACAATGATAGGTCTGATTTGCAGCAGATCTAAATTCCTTAAGTCAATTCAAGATAGTAAAGTTAGAGGATAGAACTCCTCTCTGGCCAATCCAAACATGGAGATTCAGATATGAGCACTGAATACAGACCTGGGCACATGGACTGATGTGCTTTGCACACTGAAGCATTGCAGCTGCCAAGCCCTCACAGGTGCATAGAGCACATGAAATGGAGTTTCCCAGGCCCTGGTGACAGGAGTCTGCTCCAGGAACAGCCTCACCACAAGATGCAAGAGCTACTTTTCTTGATTAGCAACAAAGCCAATGCTTTTGGCTCCTTGTCTTAGGCATCTGTCAAAAAAGCTGTACCCAAGGAGCCACTGTGGGATACCCCAGAAGCTGCAAAGGCTAGTAAGCAGACTGACACTTTAAATGCACAGTATCCATACAGCTGGGGATGCTATGGGGAGCAGGGATGTGAGTGGGGTGGAAGCCTGCCTGACTCACTTGGCGTAGGCCTTCTCCAGCAGCGCGCTCCAGAACTCGCTGCCCTCCGCCGAGTGCACGAAGAGCAGCTCCCCGTTCTTGGTGGGCAGCCTGTCGTCCACCACCACGTCCACCCACTCTCCATACTGCCAGAACTGAGGGAAAGAGAGCACAAATGTCCATCACCACCCCGTGCTGTGCACTGCCATCACCAAGATGTTTATCTTTGAACGCCCGATATCCCAGGGGAAAAGCAATTCCCCTCCCAGCCAGCTCCACCCACCCTGTTCCGGAATGCACGTACTTAGCTGGCTCTGCTCAGGGAGGAAGGACCACAAAGGCAGCCCTTGCTCCCAGCTCTTTGATCAATGGCCTTGTTCCTTTCACTACCCTTCTTAGATGTCTCCCTTTTTCTGTCTGGCTCTTTGACATCCCACAAAGCCATGCCAGGAAACATCACATATGGATACATAGCCAGCCACACTGGCTCCTGCCCAACAGCACTGAGGGGAGAAGGCTGTTTTCCACATACCTGGAAGTGGAAAATTCCTGCATATTTATCCTGGAAGCTCTGGTCCTTGGGAACAACACGGGCCAGAATTTCCTCATTTAGTGTGAGAGAAGCAATGGCAGCCAAGAGCCAACAGTCCCCTGTAAATAGAAAAGGAAAACAGAACCCAAAACAGACAGCATTCATTATTCAAACTTTAGTTTTTGCACTGCAGCAAGATCGTGCATTTTAACCAATAATCCCCTTAGCTGGGATAGGATGATCCCTCCCATCATTTTATCTTTGAGACAGATCAAATATAGGAACACAAATACCCTCCAGATCCAGGCAAGTGTTTCCTCAAGACTAAACTCATAAAAAAAAAAGTCAAAGGAGGCTTTTTCTGACCTACAACCACAGTAATCATCCATTCTGGCACTGTTTGAAAGAAAACTTAATATTCAGCTGAGTGCCTAGATGTTAGGAAGCAGCATAGGAAAAAGGCAAAGAGCCTGTGGGCACACACAGGTACTTAGGGGTGCAATTTCTCCTCAAAGGGACAGTGTTTTCTCAGGCATAGGCTGCATTCCTTCCCTTCTCCATGTTTAATAAACATGCTGCCTTGCTGTCCAGAGACCTGTCCTGCGGGCAAGCTCCCTTTAAGGTTTCTTGCCAGCCTCCCTCCAAACAGGAGCTCCTTTTACCTTACACATCTCTGGAGGCTCTTGCTCGAGGCCTCTCTGTTTAGTCCCACGTCTCGTTTGCAGCACAGGCGGGAGAGCCAGGAGCGGCCTGAAGGCAGGCACTGTTTCCCAGTCCCACACACCTCTTCATCCCGCCTGGGATGGAGCCAGCACACAGCAGGCCTGCACACCACAGCCCCAGGGCACAGGCTGCCTGGACAGTGTTTTTCCACACCATCTCCTGCCACGCAGAGGGAGGAAGAGACCTCAGCTCTATAAACATTACACCTCTACTTTCTGTAATTATTTTCAGAGCCCAGTCTTACTTTGCCAGAGCAGTTACCTTTCTGCTCAGCCACGGGCCTCCTGCAGCCCATTAGTGAGGTGGTCAGAGATTTACAGACCCAGATGATCCCCTGTCTGCCACAGCCCAATACAAAATTCCTTGTTACCATTACCAGATCCGCTGTTCCCTTGCTTTGTGAGCAGAGGGCAGTTGGTATTACACATGAGATGCCACACGAGAGTCCTGCAGGACTGCGGGCTCAGTGTGTGAACCTGGCACAGCTGTCAGCAAGCCAGAGGCCAGCAAAGCAGCATCCCTACACAACCACCCCTCTCCCACAGGAAAAGGTTCAAAAGTTTATGGGTGAGAAGCTGGGATCCAAATGGGAGAAAATCTCAGGGTGAGTTAACTCTAAAGCAGCCCTTGAGGTCCACCCTCAGGCCCAAATCCATTACTGCTCAGAGAGCACCAGCAGGAACACGGGCAACCTGCAGCTTCCTCCAGGCTGCCCCCACTTTGCACAGCTGACCCCCAGCAGCAGCTCTGTGAAATACATCTCTCCCACACATCTTTTCTCATCTCAGCAAAGGTGGAAGAGGTGAAATTGCAGAATAATTTCAGAATCGGAGGTGCTTTTACTGCTTCACAACCTGGAGGGGAAGAACCAAACATAAAACTTTCCCTTCAGCCCTGCCTCTGGCTGCTTGTACTGCAATGGAAAAATCAGCATGTCAGAGAAGTTTTTAAACAGGAAAGTCACCTTGCTGTTCTTGTGTGACAGACTATGAAGCAGTGATGAAACTCCCCTCCCTACTCTGTGACAGCACATCCATCTCGCCCTGCAAAGTGGTGACTCCTCTCACAGTCTCCTTCAAGGAGCTGAGACCCTCTTCCCTGGGAGCCGCATCCAGAGGTACCACCACACACTGCAAAGGTGCTTGCTGGGAAAGAGAGAGCCAGAAGGAAAGAGTCTGGCTCAGAGGGCAGCTGCTGCACCATTCTTCCCAAGAAATATTAGCATTTCTATTCCATACACAAGGCAGGGGTTGGGCAGGCAGAGAGCAGCACAGGAAGAACAAACGAACAACTCAACATGGCAACAGCAGCTCAGGAAGCCTTGGTCAAGAAGCTGATCAGGACTTTAGATTATGAGCATACCCTTTAATGCTCTAACACATCTTTGAGTCATGTTTCCCCTGGAGAAAAGAAGCAGGGAAATTCAAGGAGAAACTCCCCCCAGAGGACCTCCACACCCACAAGCAGAATTTATAAAGAATTTCCTTTACTTTCTAGCTGTCCCATCAAGGCAGACTGAAATTACAGCCTGTTGTAAAATCTCTCAGTTGAACTTTATACTGGTTTCTAAGGATGATTTGGAGCCGGACAAACACAGATCTTAACTTGGACAACTCAAGCCAAGGTCTTCTTGAGGTTTAAAGGTAGATGCAGCATATATGGAAGACATCCTTTGGTCTCCACACTTGAAAGTGCTCAACAGCCAGGATATCATCTCTACCTTTGTGAACAGCCATCACTAAATAATTCACCTGATAATTCACACCCTGGGTGAGAACAGATCTTGTGATTATACCTGGAACTTTAGCCTGCACCAAGCAAGCCTGAGCAGGGTCTTTACCAAATAGTCTGAACTCTACGAACTGGTGCTTCCACAAGGTTCTTGACAGTGATATTCCTTTGATAGGGAAGGAAAGTCCAAGGAGAGGCAGACAGACAGATTGCTTAGAATCTGAAAGGAGTGTTAGCAAGGCTATGTTAACAATAAAGAATTTTTGTAAATGAACAATAGGTAGAACAAGGTTATCAGAACAAGGACTATTATAAGGCTGTGAGTTTATCTATAACACATTGATATTAACAAGAAGTGCTATTTTTTTGTCCTGTCATGCTTACTTTTTGCTGCTTTCAATGTTTTATTTCTTATTTTCATACACCTATCTCTGCATTTACCTAATCTCCAGCTGCAACAAGAATGTTAGGGGGAAAAAAAAAAAGTAATTGCAAGTCGAGCATAAATAGCCTTAAAGGCTTAAAATTAGCCATTCTGGAAAGAAAAGACAAACAAAACACACCCATCAAATGCCTGAAGGGCTCTAGGCAGAAGGCAGCTCCTCTGGCCACTGCACAGCTCATGTATAAGTATGGGATAAAAGGAAAAATGTGCGTTCTGCCAATCACAGAGTCACCATTATTTTAAAACAGTCTTAGACTAACAACTGCTGAATGTATTTATATTAATACTACGGCACTCCAGAAGGTTTTCTGGTTACAAACACGAGGCTGTGGCAACCCACTGGCAGTGGACTAGTTGTCAGCATGAGAAAACCAGGGGTCTGATTTTCTAAATTCAGCCTATTCAATTAGTTATTTTCTCACACATTCTTTATGTAAGGAGGAGACACCTGCATCCAAACAGCAGCTGACAGATACTGCGCTGTTTACACCCCAGTGTTGTGATACCATGGTGACATCCACTCCAAAAAAACGTGGTTAAGGGTGAACCAGGCTTCTCTGGCTTCGGATCCTCCCCTCAGCTGTAATGAGTCACCACATCCCCTGGGCTGCCATTTGGAGCCAAATACCATCACTGACTTTGCAGATCTGATACTGCAAAACTGATTCCAAATATTTGCCTTTAAAAGTTTCTCCTAAGGAAGAAAACCCACAAAACAACAACAACAAACCAAAACCAAAATAACCCTCACAAGACCAGAACAAAGGATAATCGAAATCCCAAGTGGCAGAACTTTAGTGTCTGGAGAACCTGATGAACTGCCAGGGGAACAACCCTGGCTGCACTGATGATCAGCTATGCCTTATACGCATCACAGTTTCTTATAGTCCAGGTCAAAAGCAATGAAACAAATTTATGCACCTGGCCAAAGACTCCTGAGTTAAGAGGAGCCTGTGCTCATTAACTGAGCTGTTTGGTTACACATTCCCTGCAAAGAAGCTGCCACGCAGATGTGATGGGTCCATGTGCTCTGGATGCCTCATCTGTTCCTGCAGTACTTCCAGATGTCCTGAAGGGCTCAGCAACAGCAGTGAAACTCCCCATGGGCACAGGTTTGTTGCTTTTTGATTAAGACTTTTGGGGGATAAATAAGACTACAAAAGCTTCCAATGGAAAAAAAAGCAGCAAAAAAAAAAAAAAGTACAGGTTTCCAAAAGCACCTGACATTCTTCCAGTGAAATCTTCTCTATAACATCCTAAAATGTGATGGGACACGAACATGCAAAGTAACTACAAAGTTCAAGTAAATGGAAGCTTAAGCAAATTTATCAGTACAAATCCAGGCGTCAGATAAGGCAGTGGCAAAAAGAAAAAAAAAAAAGAAAGCATTTGTACAGTGCATCTGCCAGCCCCATTGTGTGAAAGAGCAGAGATTTCACATAGACTCTTAGGAACTCAACAGCTATACAGAGATAAGATCAAATGCATCTAATTTTTAACCAACAACTGTCACACTATACCAAAATCCTGCCCAGATTAATGAGAAGACAGCCAGGAGAATCGTCGCAGTACTTAGTTACGGTGAAAAAGGTGATACAAACAAGAACACTGACAACCTCTGATTCAAATACAGTCAGGAGGTACAAAAATACCAGCTGTGATTCACTTAATATCCTCTGGTGATACCACACAACCCCATGAGAACATCTGACTGGTCCGAAGACCACTAGGGCAGCAAAAGCTTTCATCCATTTAAAACAGACTTTGGTATTAGCAACAGCAATTTCACAACTTGAAGATGAAGCTTCAAATCTGTCATTCCCATGCTCTTGCTGCCACAGTATCTTGATAGAAAAGATGGAAACCCGCAGAAGGCAGAAAGCAACTGACTCCAGAAACCAGCATCTCTACAGAAATGCCAGATGTAGAAATGGCATTACAGTAAACTTTAATTTCAATTTGAAGAACTTCCTACGGTAAAGTTTCACAATAAAAGGAGACAACAGATGGCTGGCACGTGTGTTTAAACACTGGGACATGCTTCATGCCAAAACAGTCATGGTGGGAGACATGTTATTGGGCAGAGAGAGCACAGGAAGGAAGCTGGTGGCATGGCAACAACTCAAGGCACAACAGAGCCTAACCCATGCCACTGATGGTATTGGGGCATGAAAAGAACCAAGTTAATAATCTAAGTATTTTTACTGTCAGGTATTTTTACACAAATGGCATCTAGCTGTCAAAGCACTAACCTAAAAAACTTCTGAATGAAAACATAAGCACAAAATATAAGCTTCCCTGCCTGTTATATTTTCAGGCATGAAAACACAAATAGCAGCAGTGGGACCAGAAACTAAGAAGTCGCAATGTCGTGAATATTTGAAAGCAAACAAGCAGAACCTGGTTCCTTTGCCAGCTGCAGCAGCACATATTAGTAATGTTTCTTACATGAGAGCTTTCCCTCAACCACGCTGTCGAATCTAAAACCTTCTCACTACAGCCATGGAATAAATAGGAGCCTACTGCTTTCGCTTCACTTGATTTCTTCTTCTCATATCTCTGCAGACATCCTCCACCTAAAACCCCCTTCTGCCAGGCAAGGCAGGAGAGAGGCTTCCACATTGGGATAGCTGTGCATTCACAGCCAGGCTAAGCCATTGCTCCCCACTGTCCCCTGGCACTTCCCTGCAGCTCCCAGATCTCCCTCAGAGAGCCCCACCAAGGGGCTGCCATTGCACAAACTCAGCAGAAGCCACAGCAAAAGCAGAGGGCTCACAGGCTGGCCCATCCCTCCTGAAACACCCCAGTTTTGTCTTCCTTGAGAGCTAGCGACCAGCAGGAAATCCCCAATACAACTTCTCTTCTCTCTACCGCATCTCCCCGGGTTTCAGGAGGTTCCTCCTGCTCAGCAGCGCTCTCTTCCACTGGGGAAAAAGAAATCCTGCTGTAGACACAACTGCTCTTCCAAACAGACAGTTAAAGGCAGAAATTAGTCACGCTACTTTCAGGCATACGGATGTGAATGTGTCATGATCAGAAAAGCCATCAGGAAACCAGAGTGTGTCACCCCTGCTTGGTGCACACAGAAAGGCTGTGCTCAATGGCCCAACTGACATGGTTCCCACTTTCCCAGAATGCCACGGAAAGGTGAGAAAGGTCTGATGTTGTGTGAATAGCAATGGTAGGATGCTAAACAGATTTACAACCATGCATAAACCATAGTGTTCTGGGGCAGCACCTGCATGGAATACCCATCTCCCTGTCCCCACCTTACCTAAGGCCCCTTGGCAGATGTCCGTGCGAGTGGCTCCGCCGGCGATGAACTGGGGATCGGAACACAGCTCCTGGGAACAAAACAAGCCCTGCATTACACACAGCCGCGGGAAAGGCAGGGAACAAGGCCCCATCTGCAGCGAATTAACCAAACCATTGACCACAGCAGATGAACGCCACAGAGATGGAGCAGGGTAGGGGCACCAGACACACCAAGCACAGCGAGAACGGGAGCTGGTGACCAAAGCTCGTGTGCAGCCATCTCACTTCACAGGACGTGCCAGGAGGTGCAGTGCATTTTCACACACGAGCACACACCGCTCTGCCATTACCTCCCCACCACCGACCACGCCACGGTCTTTCAGAAGTGCCCGGAGGCACCCCGGAGTCCACCTGACCCCACGGCTCCCGTGGCTGGCAGGGCTGCTTCGGGAATAAACCGCACGGTGCTCAACTCATGGCTCTGCTGAGGGAAAGAGTTATCGGGAGGGACAGCCCCAAGCTCTACCCAAAGCGATTTGTCCACACGGAAAGCTCTGGGTGGAGAGGAAAACGGCTTCTCCGCTTTCTCTGTTTTCCAGGCAGCGCAAGTCACGCTGCCAACCCGTCCCCGGAGCGAAGGGGAGCCTCCGGTGCCCTGAGCACCCGCAGCTGCCCGAAGCGGGCGCACCGGGATTCCGCAGCCCGGGAGGGGTCGGCC
>VZTJ01003254.1:701586-776631 GCA_013397795.1 Orthonyx spaldingii | reverse complement strand
AAAAAAAAAAAAAAAAAAAGATGAAGGGAAAAACCTAATACGGCTCAAATCCCACTATGGTACGTCTGTACCCCTTGTTGTCACCCTGTTACAGCTTTGAACACTGCAGGTAACAGAGATCGCTTACAGCTTGATTTGCTGGTGGTAACCACAGCACCTGTTTTGTCACCGCTGGTGTGGTTCCACCTACACCCCCCAAACCACAAACCATGAGTTCTCCCCGAGCTTCCCCGAAACACGTACACGTGGTGTGGGAGAAGAGAGTCTCTCCGTTTTGGCAGTGAGCTGCTGCCATGAATGGCTGAAATGCTGCTGCTGGCGCCCGCGTAGAACAGCAACCCTCCGAGGGAGAATTCAAACCATTTGTTTCATATTTTAAGTCTGACTCAGGAGGTGCTGGTGCCAAGCAGTGTTCTCTGGGCAGCTCACAAAGGCTGTGAGTCCTTTGTGCTGCACCCACCGCCCACAGTGGCTGCCCAGCTGCCTTGGAAGGGACTGGCACCTCTTTTTGCACATTGTTTTCCAAGCCCTGGATGCATAAAACAGTGGTTTGAAGCCATCTTACCTGACTAAAATGAACATTATTGTTTGACAAATGCTTCAAGAATCATAAATCAGTGGCGGTGCCATTTGCTGGGATGCGGTGGGAAGTTTTCCTTCATTGCTGGTACACGGTGCTCCAATGCACTGTGTAAAACTGGCCCTTTGCTCGGTAGTTTTGCCCTTCCATCATTTATGACTCCTCTTCCTAAGCTCAGCACAGGTCATACTTGCACAGTTCATGGGAAGCCATTACCATTAAACAGGAAAGAAAGCTAAGCATTGCCCACTTAATTCCCAATGTGGCAGAGGAGGCCCAAAAAATCTTTTCGGAGTTAGATATGAATGGTCTGAGCAGCACCAGCCTGTCTTGTGTAGATCATGGCCACACAACAAAACAGCTCTGATACCACCTGGTTATCCAAACCTGGATGGACACTGCCCAACTTCACTGTGCTTTGAAGATGCCTCCTGTTCCCTGTGGGTCAGAATGGCTCTGTTTACAAAGGGAATTATGGTATTTTTAGCAGCACATGGAGAGTTGGAAGCAGATCCAATAGTGTTACGTGCCGTAAGCTGTGTACACTCAATTACAGGTGTGCCTTTAGCCAAGGGCTCCAGCATGGCTGTGCTGAAGCTCAATCAGGACACCGAGTGACACCAGATGATGGTTTTGCCCAGCTATTTAGTCACTAAGCACTGCTGAGTTATCTCACAGGAGATCACCCTAGGACACAAGGGCATCTCTTGAACCGGGAGACAACAGCACCTCACCACCTGGGAGTTTAACTTGCAATGGGCTGTGTTGCATCCTAACGTGAAGGATCTGGGAGATGCAGAGCTGCTCAAAAAGCGTTTCTTTGGCTCCACGCAGTGGTTCAAATCCGTACAGCTGCCACAGGTCAGACTACCCTGACAAGAGTCAGGGTAAAAGGAAACCAGGGTCAGTACAAAGCAATAGTTTTCACTGGCCCGCAAAACCAGTTTTGGTTTGTGAATTCCTCTACTCTAGCTATTTTCCAGCAGATGCAGAAGTTTAAGCTGGGTTGAAAATTTGTCATATAATTACTTTGCTCTTTTCAGCCATCTCCCCTGTGCCCTATAGATGATACTCACAGGCCACTGTGGGGTCTGCTGGCAGCTGACAGCCTCTGCTGGTCAACGATCAACCCAAGTGTGTGCAAGAATCTTATGTGGCTGCTCTGCTCAGTCAGAGCTACTAGAGTTTTCTTAGAGTCTCTCTGGTGCAATGAGGGCCCTGACTGAGCCAAAGAGAAAAGGAGAGGAACAGAAGGATATAAAGCCAGAAAGAAATTGAATCAGCAAGGATTCAACTAGGCAGTGGGAGAGATATATTTGCCACCCAGGCTTGTTAGACTGGTCCCAAACTTATAGGGACTGTACTGTCCTAGGTGGTTTAATGACAAACAGGATATATTGGTTTAATACAGGATTTCTCTTATTATATGGGGAGTTGGCTGTCCCAGCAGCCATCTGAACAGCCTGCCCACAAAGTCCTCTGCAGTCAGGTTAAGTCGACAAGTCAACTACTTCCACTTCCAGCCCAGCAGCAGATGTGAATGAGAGTTCACAGTCAGAAGGAAGGAAGTTCTTTTCAGCACTACCTGAGCCAGTTCCTTCATTTTCTGCATACTCACACAATATGCCCATTTTCTTTAAAGAAAGAGGTGATTTCCATTTGACTGTGAGACCACTGTAATGCTCTTAGGTGAAAGCAGCAGTTCCATGAATAGTTACCCACTTGTGGCTCCTTAAAACCAGGCAACTTCAGAAGGAAAAAGAAATCTGACTTCTTCTTAATCTCTCTGCACACCTGCAGCTCTTAAAAGAAGTCACCAACTCTCTCATTTTGCAAGTGAGTGGTTTCAGCTGTTGCTGCAGCAGCTTGTTCTGGTTCCTGATAAGGAGCATCCAGCTACCATTCACAGCATGGAGTTTCAGGCAGGATGGGCTTGTCCTTCTCTATGCCCACACTCAGCGATTGTGAGTAACTCAGAGCTGCTCTACCTTGCACCATCCCTCCTTCCTCTTGCTCTTCTGCCCTTTCACTGTACTTGGATACTGGGGAACAAATGGCCAACAGCTCAGGAAGGGAGGAGTGGGCCCATGCACCTGCTGGCCTCCTGTTCTCCTTCCCAGGAACTGCCCTGTCCTCACCAGGATGATGATAGTTTCCCAGGGGAGGAAGCTTGCAGTAGCACTAGTGATGTTTTGTGAGGAAGGCAATTACTTTCCTGTTTGAGACTGGGATCTGGAAAGGTACTGGGGTTTCCCCAACACCACAAGGTGGCTCCAGCCCTGGCCAGTGCAGTGTGAGGTGTCAGAAAGACCTGGGTCATCCTCCAAAATCCAGATATCCTTCCCAGCTTTCTTCCCAGTGCTGAATCATCATTCCTGGATCAGCCTAACTCGTGTTGTGGAGCTTCACACCTGGCGTGCAGGCGTTACCTCTGCAGGATATCATCTTCCTCCTCCTCAGGCACCAACGATTTTCTGGCTTTTATAAAATAAATAAGCAGAATCAGAGCTAATTTCAGATGTGTTTTCCTGTAGGAAACCTTCCAGGCTGCAGTTTGTAGCAACTCTTCCCTCCCCAAACGCTCAGATAAAATATCGCAACCTCTAAAACGATAATCTTAGAGACAAACATTTAGGAACTTTCATAGCTCCCAATAGTCTTTCCTATTGATAGTCACTCCTTTTTCACAGTAATAGGGTGAGTAGGAGCCCATACATCTAGAATAGGAGGAGGCAAGCCCTCAGAATCAAACTAATCTGTTTTCATGCTGCAGGGTCTACAATACAGCGAAGCAAATTTAATCCTCACTAGCCAAGTGCTGCAGTAGAGCAAAGCCGTCTCATTTCTCTCTAATGCACTATATCAGAAATGTATCTGGAACTGCTGGGTAATTGGCAGTTATTTTCTGCTAAAGATTTCCTCATGTACAGAACAGTCCTGACTGCATGGAATTTTTGGTCTCTTCTTTGAAACCCGGGTGATGAATTTTCCTGGTTTAATTGGTTCCTCCCTATTCCCCTCAGCCTCTCGCTATCATCAAGAGAAGGAGAGAGGGAAAGGAAAGCAGGAAGAACCAGGCAAAAATATGCAAATCCCAGAGCAACAAAAATCAGAATAATTGTTATAACCTTTAACCCTAGGGGTTAATGCCACTTCAGCAGCAGTTTTTGAGTCATGGGGAACCTGAAAGCCTTTCCTTCTGTAATACAACTGTCAGCTGTTGCTGTAGTCAACTATACAGTCATCATCATCTCCTCTTCTTTATATCCTCTAGATGGTGCTTGTGTATCACTTTCTACACAAACTAATTCATGCTGCTGCTAATCAAGCTTGGAAAATGGATTTAAAATGCTGTGCTACAGATTGCCAGAAGGAAATGGTTGTGGTGGACACACTGGGTGGTTACCTGGTCCGAGCCTCCCCCAGAGAAAAGGGTTGTCCTCAGCCTCTTTCCAAACATAAAAACTGAAATTTATTATTAAAAACTGATTGTATTTCATAGAATTATAGAATGGTTTTGGTTAGAAGGAACCCTAAATATCATCTTGTTCAAATCCCCATACTATGGGCAGGGACACGTCTCACTAGACCAGGATGCCCAAAGGCCCATCCAATCTGGCCTTGAACACTTCCAGGGACAGGGCATCCACAACCTCTCTGGGAAACCTGTGCCAGAGCCTCATCATCCTTATAGTGAAGAATTCCTACTTGACATTTCATCTAAACTTCCCCTCTGTCAATTTGAGGATACGTTCCCCCTTGTCTTATCACTACAAACCCTGTAAAAATTCCCGCTCCAGCTTTCTTGTAGCCTCCTTTAGGAACTGGAAGGTACTCTAAGGTCTTCCTGGAGCCTTTTCTTCTCCAGACTGAAGAACTCCAGTTCTCTCAGCCTGTCTCCACAGGGGAGGTGCTCCTACCTTTCCTCTGTCTTTCCCTGTTACACTCCGGTGATGCCCAAGGGTTCACCCCTGCTGTGCCTGCTCACATCTAGTGGCAACTGGAGTTACAGAGCACACAGCATATCAAATGTATGTTTGAAAAAGTCCATGGAAAACAAAATATTCAAATTGTTCACAATGACCTTTTCCAATTGCTGGAGCACCATGCTTTTCCGTGAACAACGTTGCCAAACTTGCAGCTTACAGCACTCACAGCAAAGTGGGAGCGTTCCTCTGGACCACAGGAAGAGAGGAAATGTCAGCATAAGGCACTGGTACAGGCTGGGAAAGCAAGCACTATTCTGCCTCATGAGCTAAGAAAGTGGGTACCCCTGAGTGGGTCTACTTGACAGAAAAAAGAATCCACCCTGGAAAGAAAAATCCCTCCCCTCAACCCTTTATTATTCATCTCCTCACTCTGGTTCAATACACAGACATGCCTGGAAGTACTGAAATGCAACAGGGATAAAACGCTGGCCATCCTTTTCCTTTATTCAATTTCAACAATATTAGTTTAATTTTGGAGTAGCATATATTAATACCCTCAGCCCAGCCTTCACTACCCGGGAAAGACCAAATCGTCTTGTTTCCTCCTTGCATTCACTCTCTTCAAATATTTGCAGACAAGCAACCCAGCTAGCTTCTGTTTGGACTCCTTATCTCACCAGGTTTCAGTTCTTAAGAATTCTCTCTTCCCTTCCCCACACCTTCTGTCTAAATTTACCTAGAGGTAGTCATCAAACATGCTCCTTGGCAAACGAAGTTAATGTTTACCCAGCTTCCAGCTGGACACCCAGTGCCTTTGCTGGGGAATCCCAGCCATTACACAGGATGACAGCAGAGAGCAGCTATGCTCCATTGAAAATATTTCCTCTTTCAGTTCTTCAACCTACAGACATCTGCAGGCACCTTGCCAGGGAGGTGTGCACCCCTGTGTCAGTACAAAATGGGCTTGCCAGGGTAGAAATGGAGTTTTTCTCCTACGAGAACAGGAATCACTGTTTCTGAAGGTCTGTAAAACCTTTTGCACCCAAGGCTTTCTTTGTTTTCTGCCTGTAAACATTTTATATGCAGGAAACACCGTGTTTTCTGTAGACAGTAAATGTGATGGGTAACTTCTCACTAGCTGAGACAAGACCCCATTTTTATAGATGGTTTACTATAGATAGTTTTAGTGACTTCTGCCCAAGGTGACACTGGAGAGGGGTAGCAGGGTTTACCAGCTTCCCTCCTATCTAGTGAAACAATTTCCCATTTTTGGCCTAGGTCACGCCGCTGGGTTGTACCCTTGCCCTCTGCAAGTGGCCAGCTCTAGCTATGTCAAGTTCACATCTCTTGTTGCTAATAAATTAAATTATAAATTCCTACTGCTTTGAGAGTACCAAAGAGAGGAATCTTTTTTAAAAAAACCTCATTGTTTAAGCCAGAAGTGGGTTCAACTTTTCCCTAGCTTTAAATCTCCATTGCATATCCATAGCCATGTAAGCTGTAGCAATAGACATCCAACTCCAGGTTTTGTGGCTGCACAACCCTCCAACAGCACAGAGCCTGATCTCAGAAGGACGAAAGGAGTTTTCAACCATCTTTACATGGATTTTTAAAGGACTGATCCTTAAACCTGGTTTACAGCACATGAAACGCATGCAATCACTTTCCATGTGTGAACAGGTGTGTCTGCAAAGAGGTCTCCCTGGCTTCTTGCTAAAAGAGTATTTTAAAAAAGGGACAGCAAAAAAAAAGCAAATACTATGGGAGCAGTAGCAGGCAGTGCCCATAATCCCAGCCACGATGGCTGTGGCCCCCGCCCATTTCCCAGGTACATATTTGCACTCCTGCTGCCTGCTCCCTCCAGGGCTGCTGGAGCGCTTAGGGCAGTCCTTGGCTCCACCTGAGCCTGCTGCCTGCCCATACTCACCTCCTCTCTTTGCCCAGCAGGCAAAGGCAGGGCTGCAGCACACACTGGGAGGGTGGACAGCATGTCCAGGGTGGTGGCGAGACTAAACCAAGAACAAGCTGCAGCGGATGGACTCGGATCCAACAGGAATGCCATCAAGTATTTGAAGCAGGACTATGAAGCCCTGAAGCAGCAGTGCCTGCAGGCTGGAACACTGTTCAAGGATGAAGAGTTCCCAGCCTGTCCTTCTGCTCTGGGCTACCGGGACCTGGGACCGTACTCCTTCAAAACTCAGGGGATAGTCTGGAAGCGCCCCACGGTAAGAGTGCTCTGTAAGTGCCTGTTTCACTGGGTTAAAATCTAACCAAAGCCTAGCTGAACATCCAGGCTAAGGCAGTGGTGAGCCTGAATATTCACTTTTTCTCTATGTCTTGTTTCTTAACTCTGTCTTACTTTACTTCCATGGCTGGAAGAAGCAAGGAAAGGGGTGGGGAAAAAAGAAATCATCATTTCTTAAGCCCATTATAAAGCAGGGAATCCTATAACTGCTTCATGGGGACCTGCTTCATGCTTTCTTCCTATCAATTCCTGCTCCAGAGACCTACAAGTCCAGGGTGCAACCTGGAGATGTGTGCAAAAGCCCCACATATATCCAGCCAGACCATGGGTCGCCCCAGGAGCCATTGACTGTCAATTGTAACAGCACCCACACCAGGGTCTTGCCACTGTGCATCTCAGGAAATCAAGCTAATACCTAAATAAAATCCTCTGCCTCACTTCAAGCTGCCTGTAACAGTGAAATAGCAACTGACTGGAAATGCTATTACCTAAATACGCATATCCTAGAAATGGCCTCTGATTCTAAGAAAGTAATTTTCATCAGCAAAGATTTGATGATGATTTTTTCTTATTTTTTAAGTCACAAAATCAGGGCTTCAGAGATTTTTCTGTCACTTATTTCTGTCCCTACTTTGCTTCTCCTTTATCATCTTACCCCTTCTTGCAACATCAAGAAATATTAAAAAAAAATGGGGAAAGAAAACCCCACAAATTATTTACCTCCCTCTGATGGAGGAAAGGAGATTGAGAAGAACAGAAAATTTCAAGGCTTGAGATTTAATTTTTTTTTTTTCACCTGAAAAGTGAGAAACAGAAACTTTCAGGTTTAGTAACTCCAGGTTTAATAACCTTGGCAACCCCATTTATCCATCAGCACCTCACTCTGGCACCTGGATGTTACCTCAACAATTACCGTGGATGCGTGTCTTGGTTTTGCTTGTCCTTGGAGAAGATTGGCCTTAGAAAAGTCATTAAATTAGATTTGGGTTTCTCATGTAAGAGCAATGTTGATCCCGCTGCAGGCAGAGACACAGCCTCAAACATGGCACGGTAGGGAATAACTGAGGGCTGAGATCCAGCAGGGTTAAATGTCCAAGCCCTGCCTGCCAGAGACCAGGCCGTGTGGGACCCCTGAGGGGAAACTCAGCTGTGTGAAAGGTGTCTCTGGCACTTGGGAGTGGCTCAGGAAGGACATGTATCTGGGTGAGTAACAAGTCACACGCAGCTGACTGACACCAGGTACACCACTTTGGAGGGAGAAGAGAAAGAACTACACAAAACCTTCTTCTGTGTGGTGGGTAAGCTACTGCTGGACCCCTCTCCACTGGACAGAAGCAAAATGATGTAGCTGAGATGATGCCTGTTGGAGAGAAGATTCACAAACCGGCTCTTCATCATACACAAGGAGTCCTGGGTTGTCCCTGTCTCTCCATGGGATGCTCAGAGCTGACAACTGCTGCTCTCGAGGAGAGCTGGTGACTGCCCAAACTGCCCTCAACCCTGCTTGCCAAGTTAGGCTTCCTTTAAACTGCTCCTTGCTGCCATCCAAAAGCTCATGGAAAATTCTCAGAAAAACAGAAAAGGCTTTTGTCTCTAGAGAGACAATAATAACTTCCTAATATAGGCCATGAGTTGTTGGAGAGCTCAGGGTTGGGATAGGAGTGGCAGTCATTGCCATAACCTACTTGGCTGGCCCCAAAGGGCCAGGAAGAAAGGGGGGTTGTTGCTAATAAAAGCATTTGTGTGGTTGGCTTCCCAGGAAGCAGCATCAGGGTGGGGGAACAGCCTTCACACTGTTGGCACTGGAAACTCAGCGCAGTTCCAGTGGCACAGGCAGCAGCCATGGTCACAAACTCATTTGTGCTGCTTGAACCAAAATCTCAGCAAGATAAAGTAAGATGTAAATGCTGAGATGAATTTTCACTTCTGTCTCCACAGCAGCAAAAATTCTCAGTAATAACACTGACAGTCTCAAGTAGCAAACAGCATCAGGATTTCTCTCAAAAATATAAACACAGCCCTCAATTTAATAGGGAAATGTCCTGAGACTGTGTTAGACAGAGGAGAAAGAATATATTTTTAAAGAAATGTTCAAAGTGTTTAATAGTTTTTGAATATTGAAACAAGGCACAAGAAACTTTTCAGCCCAGAAAGGGAGATGCAAACTTTGAAACTGTGTCTTTTCAGGAGTTATGTGCCAACCCTCAGTTTATAATTGGAGGAGCTACCCGAACAGATGTCTGCCAAGGAGAGCTGGGTACGTACAGTGCTTCTGAATTTTATTTTGGAAAAAGAAAAAGAAATGAAGCTTCATTTAAAAACTCCTGATACATGGACCATTTTATTGGCTATCTCCCAGACATAGTATGGAGGGGCAGATACCCAAGAAGAGGACTCACATACCAGCACTGCTGCCTGAGATAGGGTATATATGGGTTTGTAAGAGCTGTGCCAAAATTGGACAACACCAAACTGTCTCCTGGAGGGAGGAAGTAATTATGTGGAACAGAAAACTGGTTTTCTTTTGACCTCTTTAGACAGAGGTGGACCCCAACCTAATCATGAGAGCACTTGCCCTGAGGCTAGAGAGTGGCATTCGTGCCCATGCCAACAAGAGCAGCTCCAAAGACTCAGGGGACAAGGGACACCAGGGAAGTTTTTTGCTGTAGCCTACTCCTTAGGGATTTTTATTTGGGAGGCAGAACAACTTCCAGCCTAAGTTTCACAGTAAACAAATACACAACAACCAAGGAACAGAGCAGGAGCTGGTTTAGAAGGGGCTGTGTCTGTGATGTGCCATTTTGTGTCAAGCAGGATGGTCCAAGCATGAGTTAGAAAAAAGGACCACATCATGAAAAAATGAACAGAACATGTAAACTTTGTAATACCATCCACACCAAACAAATTATTCCAAGCCCTTCATGCTGAACGCTCCTTTCTGCTTCAACAGCATTCATGTAGAGCTGTGAGCAGGGACAGGAGCAACCAGGCACCAGCCACACAGACAAAAAAGACAGTGCTGCTCAGCTCCCTGAATTAGAGCCTGATGAGAAGAGGTATTTCTCAGGCAGCACTCATCCTCTCCCAGACATCCATCATAAAAAAACTTCCTTACCCATTTTTCTGCAGTGCTTGCCTTTGGCTAAACAGAGCTGCTGTGCAAGTGGCCAGAAGGGAGCTATAAGGGGACTTTATTCCCCCTTGGAGTAGCTGCTGCAGCCGCTGCCTTCCCTGCCTGCCTCGCTGATAAGATCCAGCTGCAGAGGACAGCAGCAGCGAACCCTTGACTGCATAGAGAGGCGAGAAGGCTGAAACTCTTGTAATGAGAATTTGATAGATTAGCCACAGAGAAATCAGCCTTTCTCCCTCCTGTGCTGCTAACTGCAGTACTCCTGACCTCACTGGTCTTCCAGCGCATCCATTGTGCAAATGAGATTGAAACAATTTCTGCAAGTCGTTGGCGATAAATAACGCCAGTGCTGCTCTTGTAAACACAGCACTATTAAAGCAATTGCTAAAAAATTCCCTGGTGTGTGGGCTTGTACTCCAAATGCTAAAAATAAGATGCCCAATCATATACTTGCTCCAGGATATTTATTTGGTGGATGCTGGAACAGACTTTGGGGAAATCACTTACTGTATTTCAGGAGAATGGCTCAAATAAGTAGTAAAAGTGACATTTCTTGTCACCTCCTATTTTGAAAATTTCTATAATAGCATAAAAAAAAATTAAGAACATACACCTGAAGTAAAACCTCATTTTCCTTGACAGCTTACAAGCTATAGGACTGAAAAATATTATCTGTTCTTAAACTAGAAGAGGCCAGTGCATTATTTGTGTTTAGCCTAGAAACTGAATACAAATACCCTGAGCCGTTTTCCATTTCTGTCAACTGCTTAATGTTTCTGTAGAGTCCCAGTCCCGTGCGCTAAATGGGCTTTCATTAGAGATCAGTGCCAAAATCCATCAAACAGTAGTAACAACAGAACTGGACCCCAAAATCTCTTGTGAATCTGGGGATGGTGCCTTGCTCTG
The DNA here is from genome assembly GCA_013397795.1 of Orthonyx spaldingii. Taxonomy (NCBI): domain Eukaryota; kingdom Metazoa; phylum Chordata; class Aves; order Passeriformes; family Orthonychidae; genus Orthonyx; species Orthonyx spaldingii. Next base: position 765,841 of record VZTJ01003254.1, on the reverse strand, counting down.
GGTTTTCCCAAGACAGCTTTTGGTAGGCAGTAACCCAAGGGCTGATCCTGAAAGCTATCCCAAAACTAGAAGAAAAGTCCCAAAATCTGATTCTGCTTTTAGTAGGAGCTTGATTTTCTCTCTCTCTAACTCTCTTACTAAAAAAAAAAACCAACAAAAAACAAAAACAAAACAAAACAAAACAAAAAAAAACAACAAAAAAACAAAAAAAAAAAGAAGAAAAAGAGAAAATAATGAAAGTTAATACAATTTGTTTCTGTAAGGCTGCTTACAATTGCTTCTATACACACTGACCCTTCACAAAAATAAACTGCAGGCATGGGACTTCCCTTCTAGCCTTTAGGTATTTACTTTACAACTCTGAGGCATACTAAGCTTTTTAGGTATTTGATCCAATACCTTGAATATCAAAGTCCTTGTTACTAAAACCCTCATGTAAAACACTTCTATTGAAACAGACCCTGATTACATATTTACATAAGCCACGTATGTGATTGGGGAACAAGTCCTTTAGGGAAATAGAGCCTATTTTTAATAATATTCTCTGACATGTTTCTTTTCTTTTAAAAATAGCACTGCAGGTCTGGGTTTATATGAACAAAAGAAACAAGAAAACCCAGAGTTAGTCTCACTCCATTAAACTTATTTCTTTGACAACAACGTAAGCTAGATGAATATCAGCTTGGGAAGTTTGATGGGGACTTGAAAGACTTGAAATGTTTTAAATGTTCTTTGAACCATATCTTTTTGATAGCCTAGAAACAACTTGAAATGTAGTCACAGAGTCTTAGTTATTAAAGGTGGCTTATGAAGTTTTCTTGCAGCTATCTGAGTAAGTTAACCCGAGGACTGTTTGCAAAAGTTCTTAAGAAATAAGTGGCATAAATTTAATTTAAATAATACAAAACATACTGAAACCCCCTCAGTTTAATATTAGCTTTCCAGATCCACACTATTTATATTCATGAGTTGCCTTTTGTTCTGAGTGCCCAGAGGCCACTGCAGGCACGGCAGCTCCCTGGGTCTGGGCTGGCAGCTGGGGGAGTCCCCTGAAGCCAAGGCAAATGCACCAGTTCACACCAGCCCAGGAGCCCACCCCAGCTGTGCTTTGTGCATGCCTTGTCCTACAGGCAGATTTGGGGGGATTACAGCTGTCCTGGAGAACAAACCAAAGCCTGACAGCTCTGAGATACATCTGATTGAGGGAGCCTTTGAAGTGCCTGTAGGTGGGAGAGAACGTAATAGGACTGGGTTTGTTCACTTATTTTGCTGTAGTTGTTAATATGTGGCCCTTCTGGCATTCAATCCCATGGGCTCAGGGATCATGGAGATCCTGAATCTGGCAAATATATCCCATTGATGTAAAAAGTACAATCACTAACAACTCTGAGACCCCTAGGAGAAGAAAGCCTGTTCCTTTGCTGGATTCTCCTTTGCCTTTCTGCACATAGTTGCAGAAAAAACTCATTTCCATAGAGAACCTCATAAAGTCTTTGGAAATCTCAAAGCAGAGGCAGCCTGAACTGCCATGAATTATAAGCTAGTGGGTCAGTGTTTGTTTGGTGTCTGGTATGATGCCTCAGGTCCTATGAGCTCTGAACAAGGGCTTCCAGCAGAGACTAAAGCTGAGAGTTGAAGCTGCTCAGCAATCCAGGAGGCAAGATCCTTTCTGAACACCAGGCACTGCTGAAACAGCAACAAGCCAGAACAGGACAGAAATGCCTCTGTGCTGTCCAGTTGCATCCTGGAACCAGACACTTGGACTTTTGGCTGAAACTCACCCTCTCTAGGTCAAAGGAGAGTTTAGATGCTCTGTGTCTAGACACTTTGATGGTAGCTAAACAGAGACTGAGCACAGCTCTGGAGCAACTGAAACTAATCAAATTTCTCATTTATTTTATGGCCTCTGCAAGTGGAGCATGCTTGGGTAAACATCATCAACACAGAGGAGTCTCTGAGCTCCCAGGTCACCAAGGATTCGTTATTCGCTGCAGCAATTTGATTATCTCTGTAAACCAGGAGCTGCCTGGGTAGCACTGAGAACATGAGCCAACTCAGGACATCTGTGAGCAGCAAGGGATTCTATTTCAAGTGCACTCACAGTCAAAGTAATTCTCCAAGATCATACACATATATATATAGATGTGTGTATATATATATATATATATATATACGTACACACAGAGACACACAGACACAGGAGCTAGGCACAGCTAGGCTTCATTTTTACCCTTTCCACCACAAACTTAAGGTTAGAATTGCTTAAAAAAAAAAAAAAAATTAAAAACGAAAATTTCACTTCACTACCATTTCAATTTACTTCAGATCCAGGAATCAAGCTGGTTTCTTTTCAGGACATTCAGCAGCAGCAGTAAACACTGTAACTGGCACTTCTCTGAAATTTTTGTTCATGAAATATGAGACTGAACAGAAGCAGTGATATGTGTCCATAAGTAATTTAGCCTTGCAGGACTAATATTGAGAAGGCTCTTTTAAAAAAAATAGTTATTTTTATGAGCTAAAATGCCACAACTTTAAACCCATATGGTGAGCAGAAATGCTTTTTAATATTATAATTTTTCTGACTATGAGCCTATTTGAAATACATTCTAATTAATTGGTCAATTGGCCTCTTCTTCTCTCCCTCAAAAAAATTCCCTTTTTAGGAATGGAATAAAATAATTTCCTCATAGTGTGAAAGATTACTTATAACCTGCAGTTGAATTAGAATAAGTTTGAGTCATCCTACATCAGGTGCCTTTCTGGGGAGCTTGTATTTTTTGCTGTCCTGTAGACACAACCACAAACAAAACTTGGAAACTTGGTGCTGGCAAAATGATGTTGAACTTTGAAAAAGGGAACAGGAACTGTCAATCTGTACTCTTTCAGAACTAGTCATGTATTATCCAGTAGGGCAGAGAAGGCTTATTGCTAGGCCAGGATCCCATTGCGGTGTACAAGAAGGTAAGAGGCCAACTGCGCAGTTTACGCCCCACCGTGGAAGCTCCTTGATATGGACAGATGCCTACATGCTCTGAAAGTAAATATCACAGGAGCTTGAATGCCATGCATCTCTGCTATATAAAGATGCCCCCAAACCATCCACATTCAGACACACTTCCATTTTTATCGAATTACTGCACAGCAGCCAATTCCCAGCTGGTTCCTTTTGGTTGGCACAAGCTTAGTCAAAGATATTAGGCTCCAGAAAGTGAGGCTTGGAGAAAGGACTCTGCAGTGCTCAAGGCAGGCGTGGCTGCTTTAAAGGCCAAGTTCACCACTGCAATTCTTCCAACACAATTCTTCCCAGGCGTGCTTTGAGCAGTTGTGCCCTGAAATGCTTCCCTGGGAGGTCAGACTGCATTGGTGTGTGGGAGACAGGCAGCAGCACCCACAGCACTCACTCTCCCAGATGCTAAGAAGTTAATTCATGCTGTAAGAAAGGCGCCTTAAAGGATTTCACGCTGCATTTGGCATCCTCTGGGCTGAGATTCTGAAATTGTTTAGTTCTGAGGCAGGGAAGTAAACAATGTATTTAGAAAAACCCCCCTCATTTCACTGAATCTTCTGCCTAATTGTGCATCCAACATACACCATCCTCAGCAAAGACTGGAGTCGTTTCTCACTCACTGGCTTTAAAATCCTGGCCAGGACCAGGAAGGGGAAACCCTTCCAGATATTGCACATTGGGAGAGCACCCACTTGTCACTGCTGCAGGCCTTCTCTGCTCTCACAGGGTGGAGGGACACAACAGGAATACCAGGGACCCCCACCTTACCACCTTCTCAGAAATAATTTTCTGCAGTTTTCAGCATGCCAGGAACAGCCAGAACATCAGAAAAATGAGGATTTCAGTTCTAACTTGATAAGGCTTTTCATCTTCCTCCTCTGAAAATCCATTCCCTGGACTTAGCACCATTATTTCTACCTCTTCAAGGAAAACAGAAATTATAACAGCTTAAGGCACACGCCTTTACCAAGGAAAGCCTCAAAGAAATAGATACAAAGCAGATCTGAGTGTACTCAGTCTCATTTTTTCCTGCATCTACATTTCCTTGGGATAAGAGTTCTTAAAGTCTTTTTCCTCACACCTTGTGCTCTTATAGTTTTGATTATTTTGTACATAAGTACCTAAGGCTGGGAGAAAACTTCCAGGCTAGCAAGTACATGACTCCTTGAGAAGGTATTTGCGCTGTTCTACAGGCTGAGGCTTCCAGACTCTCTTTTCTACATGCAGAGTATCAACTTTTCCCTATTTCCACTTTAAACACGTCACAATCCTTTTATCTCCTTCTCTGCAAAGGAAATATCACTCAACTAAGAGCTCTTGCCTCAAACAGCTTTTCTGCGAAGTAGCATTTAACCTGCCTCACACTTCCTCTTCAAACTGCACTTGTGCAGGATGAGCAGGACAAATTTTTTTAACCTCTTCTCATAAGAAATGCAGGTGGATGGGGAGAAGCAGGCAATCCAACCACTTTTCTGCCCCCTTCCAGCTGGGATGCTCTTTACTAAATGTGGCAGCCAAGACAAGGCAGAGCAATCCTGGGGGAAGGTTCAAGCAGCACCTCACATACTAAAAATGGGTTTTCCCTCCTCTGTAGAAAGGCCTGGACTGGTACAATGGGTAGAAATATATCATGTTACATATCACGGGTTTGGACCCATAGTGTGATCAGCCAACTCAGGTGGTTACAGGTCATGACACCTTTAAAAAAACCTTCTCTACAGAGGTTTCTCAAAACAGCTCATAGGAGCCATCTGGGTACCTCCCTGTGGGGTACAGGCAGCAGAGAGCACCTGGCAAGTCCCTGTATCCTACTTTTACACTTGTATTCACCATGGCATTAAATCATAAATCTCAAGTCAATATAAAGGGTTAACTGCTGTTCTAGGATATTCAATCTTGCTGCAGATTAAACTCTTTCCTTAGTTTCTCAGTTCACTTATTTCCTCTGAAGCAAGAGCTGCGATGCCAATTCCTTCTGCAGAATATGCACCTGCACAAAGAAACTATGTCTTGGCACAGATAATCCTCAGGGAACCAGGAAAATGTTAGTACCTTCAGAGCAATTTTGTTTTCCTAGGCTTTCTGCACACCTCAGAAATAGAACAGAATCACAGAAGTTCCTCCTGCTGTTTGCAGTGCGCAAACACCACGAGTCACTGAGTTTCCCAGGAAGGGCTTCTGCTTACCCAGCCTCCAATCCTCAATAAACAAGTAACTAACCCAGCACACAGCTCCAGCTGCAAGGCACACAGCCTCCAGGGCAAGCCCAGCCTTTCCAGGATCAGGAATGGGCCAAAGAAAGGACTCACCTCCTCACAAAAGTCCCAGAAGAATGACTTCAGCTTCCATTAGACTGCTGGACAAATCTCCAGCAATAGCTCTAAGTTCAAGTTCAGACCTTCAAAGAAAGGGCTGAGAAGGAATAGGCCCACAAATGTTCCTGTTATCCATTGAATCTTCTCCAAAATTAGGAATGGAAGTCCCACCATCCTTCTATCAACCCAGAGCTTTTACCTTCTTCTGGACATCTCCTAAGCCCTTGTCTGCCCCATGCGTGGTGGCTTAAGTCTAGTTAAAGTACCACAGGTCATTAACTCTGTCCTGCCTGGCCATGCTTTGCAACACACATGCCTCAAATGCCTTCTCCTTCTGGCTGTGTTCTTGGTCTCCCGAGGGCATTAACAAGCTTAGGTAAAGCAGCCTGTTTTCACAGCTTCATTAAAAAATCAAAGCACAAACTGGACCATTGAAATTACTACCATGGTCAGCCTCAGGGGCCCCAAGATACCTGTATGGTTTGGGGGAGTGGAAAATGAGCAAAAGAGAGAAATAACAGAACAAGAACAGGTTGCTGAACCAATACTGAGTCTGACATAGCTTTTACTGCTGGCATTTTAGTCCAGGTGAGAACGTGACTTAATGGATTTATTAATGAGCTTTTCTGCCTTGTAATGTGTGTTTTTAGGTGATTGCTGGCTCCTAGCTGCCATTGCATCTCTCACTTTGAATCCAGATATTCTGTTCCGTGTTGTTCCCAAGGCTCAGAGTTTCCAGAAGGACTATGCTGGAATCTTTCATTTCCAGGTACCTGTATGATCAGGGGATTGAGAATAAAAGAGGAAAATGCTATTGTTTAATTAGAAGCCACTTTTTTTTTTTTTGAACACATGAAATAATCAACAGTTACAGTGTATACGTGAAATTGATGGGAGAGAGAGAAAGAAAATAAAAACAGAGTTAAATGATCCTAAATGAGACCTGCTCACTGGTGAGGTTCCGCTGTCTTCCAGCTGATGGGGCTCTGGAGAGTTATACAGATTTTGTAAACTGAGCTGAACCATCAGGCCCCATGAGCCCAAACCAAGCTCTGTTGCTGCCAGCTGTTGAGAGTGAATTCAGGCTGGTGTGGTTCCTTCTCCTTCCTCCCCTTCCCTCCCTGCTTTGCCTTTGTTTCCTTGCCTGTGGACCCAGAGTGTTGGGATTTAGCCAACCTGCTTTGACTGGAGGTTAGGCTCAGGTTGGAGCAGTGTGGATTCACCCTGCAAAACTAAAGGACTGTTGTGGTGGGACAGAAGTTTTAGAACACGTACCTATCCCTTCCACCAGCTCACCTGTGAGTGTTAAGGTGTGAATTATCATCTCTCCTTTCAGGACTGCAGCAAATCCTGGAGTTTCTAGCTTTGAGGCCAAAATTTAGCACTAGCAGTGTTTCACACATTTCCTAGCATTTTCAGAAGGGATTAGCACTATTGAGTGTTTCTCCTTTAGATGACCTCTGCTTACAGCATTTTTACAGGGGCATTGCTGTTTTTTTTCCTTAAGGTTTGAGATTTGAGATAGTTCAGAGGATCCTACCTCCATGCTGACTTTCTGGGCTGTCCACCATGTAAACTCAGTTTACATGTTCAAACAGTGTTTTTGATGTTATGTGCAACAAGATGCTGTTAATATTTCCTACCAGCAAAATGTAATATAGCATGAAGAAGCCTGCTGAATGCTCCCCAGAGCTGGGAGGAGTTTGTCTCTATTACAAAGGAGAGGAATCCAGCATGGGAGTAAACCCTAGAGTGGCTTATGCAGTGGAAGTGATGACAGATGAAGGGGTAGGAGGATGGTAACGTGGAGCTGTCAAGGGCACACCAGCTTCCGTCATCTTTTCCTTTCTTCTTTCCCTCAGTTCTGGCAGTATGGAGAGTGGGTGGACGTGGTGGTGGACGACAGGCTGCCCACCAAGAACGGGAAGCTGGTCTTCGTGCACTCGGAGGAAGGCAATGAGTTCTGGAGCGCGCTGCTGGAGAAGGCCTACGCCAAGTACGGGGCTTGGTGGGAGCTGTGCCCCTGGTGGTGGCCCAGGCTGGGTGGTGTCAGTGACAACACACTTCATTCTAAGGCAGCCTCCCTCCCACCCAGCATTTGCTGTTCCCTCAGGATCCATAAAGGCCATTGCCAACTGTCTGTTCCAAGGGGCTTTAATTCTGTTTCCCCAGGTCACATTGATGACCAGTCAAATTAAGAGAAACTAACTGATAAACCTGACTTTCTGTGGTGCCTTGTGCTTGCAGGTGGAGATGGGCCCTTGCATCATTCTTATCATCTCTCCCACAGGCTGAACGGCTCTTATGAAGCTCTAGCAGGAGGGTCCACTGTGGAGGGCTTTGAGGATTTTACTGGAGGCATCTCTGAGTCCTATGAGCTGCAGAGGGCTCCTTCAAACCTGTACCAAATCATCCAGAAGGCTCTGAGAGCTGGGTCACTGCTTGGCTGCTCCATCGATGTAAGAGGCTGACAAAGCTTTGCTCTCCTTGCTCCTCTTCTCAGGGCTCTGGTCCATACTGGGAGAGAAGCCCAGACCAATGTTAGATATAGGTGGGAAGATCTGATAAAAACAAACTGTGATTAATGTGAGATCTTTATTTATTTCAAAAAACTTTGGACAAGGTTCTGAATAACCAACTCTCATCATGCCACCCTATTGACAAGACAGCATGTGATAATACTTAGAACCATGAACTATGTCCTGGTCTTCCTGAACTCCATTTTCATTCTCTGAGTATCTTTTCTCATTCAAATTTTGTGTAATTTCAGCTCCAGACACTCGACTACCAGAGACAAGCTCACTCAGACACTTTGTTGTAGCCTGCAGTCTGATTCTGGCTTTGGTTTTCAGTCCTAAAAATTACTGACACCTGTAATACAAACATTCTCAAGTTACAGATGATGTTTGAACATGTTTTGGAAACTTCACACCTTTCACATCCTGTTTCATTATCTTGTTTGCCTCGTGGCATATAGATTACCAGAGTTTCAGTTTTGATATACTGGATCTTGACTGAGACAGGCTAGAGCTAAGATCATGTGAACATGTCTTTGCAGGTGACTGGGTCAGTCACCTGAGCTGGGAATTGGATTTAGATTTAGATTTCATTGTACATTCTTGAATTTCTTCTGTGCTCAGACTGCATATTAAGGGGCATGAAACTGCAGCTTTTGCTGTGGATCTCACCTTGATTTAATACACTTTGCATCAAGAATATTGGTATTCATCGTGCACACCACTTTGGATATCTTCCCCCATATTAATTTGCTTATGAAAGCTGAGTTCATACACAATATATAATCATAAATGTTTGTACTTTTATGGCTCCAGATAACTGCTACAGCTGAACTAGAAGCAATCACAAGTCTGAAGCTGGTAAAAGGACATGCTTACTCTATCACTGGAGCAGAGGAGGTAAGCCAGCCTCTCTGGGGCCATCATGCAAACGAGCTTGGGGATGCAACACTGCAGTGCCTTCAACTTTCTGATGTCTTTCAGTGACTGGCCATAAAAATGTTCCTAACTTATGCACCCTCTTACAGAAAAAGGAAGTGCCTGCAGTACTCAGCCAGGTCAGAAGCTCTGTACAGGTAGTGGTGTGGAGCACACTGTGCACTCTGCCAGCTGTATGGTACAAACAGGCTGGGGTACAAAGTGTAAAGGTGGGCCAAGCTGTTACCACAATTAAGGTACAGAAAGGAGAAGCAGGAGAGGAGGCAGTCATTCCCAAAATGTTTATATTGTGTGAAGTGGGAGCAAGTACTTTGCTAGTCAGAGCTGATGAGAAAGGAGTAAATGCCTCTTTGATGAACTCTGCTGTAAGCCTCACCTTCAGAGCGAGCCTCAGGTATTCCTGCTCCTCTGAAACTGGAATCATTACAGAGATGTCCATGCCAGATAATCTCCTTCCAACCTTGCTGTGTTGTGCAATGTTTCCTGCTCTTGAGGATGTAGATATTCTGCTGGTTTGTAGCTGATGTTTTTCCTTGCAGGTTGCTGTCATTATATGTAATGGTGAGTGCTGCAGTTAATGGCTCACTTGGTGGCACAGGATAATGTAAAATAAGGGTGAAAGGCATCTAGGTGTCTTTTAACTATTGCAGATTGTAATGGACTACATCACTCAAGTACAAATCATGTTTTATCCTATCTGAAAAGCAATTGCCCTCTGATGATTGGAATAATGGAAGTGCTCAGGCTCTGTTTGTTGTGGATCTTTTAGGTATATTACCGAGGACGGCCAGAGAAACTAGTGAGGCTTAGAAATCCCTGGGGTGAAGTAGAATGGACTGGATCTTGGAGTGATAAGTAGGTTTTTATATGCCCCTGCTTCTCTCTCTTTGGTGTATTTTGGAATTAAAAAATAAATTGGGACAATGCAGTTAATCCAATTGCAAAGCACATTTAGGAGAGATACTAAATCAGATGGAATAAAACACTATTAATTTATTACCAAGGTTGGATATTGATCCATTCTGTCCAGCAGGCATTAATACCTGCCTCAGGCAGAGCTTTCTCATCAGAGACAACAGCCCTTGCTTTAACTCTGGGCAGCCCAAGGCAAGCCACACCCATGTCATTTTGCAAGACAACTTTTCTCAAATTGATCCTACCAATAATGTTAGGACCTTAGTAAAATATACAAACCAGTCCTGTTCCTGGGAGTTAAAGCAGGGATAAACCATTATCCCTCTGCTTCAAGCCTAAGGTTGCTTAGCTCTAAATCAGACCAGTATTTGGTACCTATCTGAGAATCTTGAAATAGTGGGGATGCTGAGTAAGATAAGGACGCGGAAGTTTGAAAGTCTCTCAGAAACTGTCTGGGCTTCAACTATCTTGGAATCTTGGGAGTCGGGTAGTGACAACACCTCTTTTATATTTATATTTAGCATGGCATAAATTTTACTTTCATTTGGGCCACAATATCATTTTTCATGCCATATTTTGAGATTTCAGTTTCCTGTCCTGACTGACCGCAGCCTGGGTGCTGATGTATCATAATTAAGGAAAGAAAATAGAGATAACATTACAATTTTTTATATCACAGCTGCTTTGCTCATCCTCAAGGTAGGTGTCTCAGGAACACACACATGCCATATCCTGGTTTTGTCACACCTGTCTTTCTATGGGACAACCTTGCTGAGGCAGGTGCAGCACTGCATTGTCACGTGGGAGCGGAGCAAAGCAGAATCCATCCTGAGCACATTAATATCTGAATGGCAATGGAGCAATTCTCTTTTCTGCAGTAAATTTTTGGATTCTGCCTTTTTGCTTTTCTGTTCTTTCAGATACAAACAGATACAAACCTCCCCAACAATGGAGATTATATCATTTCCCTAGGGAGGATATCAGGCACCCCAATAGATCTTAAAATAGAGGAGCTCTGACTGACTTTCAGGCTGTGAATTTCCTAATCCAGCTAGTCTGTTTGTACCTTCTGGCACCTGGCAGGGGTGATTCAATTCAAGGCTTATTTGTTACAAATACGGTTGCAGTCTGATTCCAGCCCAGCACAGTCAGGTTGCAGGGTGTGCTGTCATTTGAAGGGCCTATTTGTTGGGGAAATATATACGCTTTTATCAGCCTAAGATAGAATCTAACTCAGATCTCACTGTACAATAAAATGCAACAGCTGAACAGTGTGCTTTTGTGCTTTGTCTGCAGTGCTCCTGAATGGAATTATGTTGATCCCAAACAAAAACAGGCTCTGGATAAGCAAGTAGATGATGGAGAGTTTTGGTGAGAATTGTTAATTTAACCTACTCTTTTGGACCTTTTATGTGCCTTAAGCAATCGTTTCAGTTGGATGGAGAAAAACTGCCAGCACCAGGGGGGTTAATAATGACATGCATGCATTGTTAGTCTCTTATTTATCTCCCTTCTTATTCAAATATTACCTTTTATTAGAGCTTGCATAACTCGGCACTTATCCAAAATATAGAGACCAGATGGTAATAAAATTAATGAGGTGGCAAGAATGAACCTCAGCTGCTCTACATTTTGAGTTTTGTTTTTTTGCCTAAATGCTACACACTAATGAAAAAGTTCAGATTACCAGCTTGGGAAGAGTCTGTTTATTCAGACCTAATAGAAAGCCTGTCCTAACCCTGATCTGATTATATATGAATCAGTGCTGAACCGATGTCACTCCGTCCTAGCCTGGAAAGATAAACGGCCACCAGTGCAATCAGCTGCATGGGCCATCAGGCACTGGGAAATGAGGGCAGAGCTCTGCTTGCAGCATGAAGCAATCAAAGTCTGTCACTCATGCAAACCTACAAGGAATGGTGAAAACAAACATCAGTGATAGGACTGAAGCAAAACACCAAACTGAGACTGGTTTCCTGCAGAGTGATTCTTTCACAAGGGCCAATTCTTGCTCCCTTTAAATGGAATCTCCTCACACATATTGTTTCACCAGTTCCAGTGAATTTGCTTATGAAGCATGATCCATGAGGGATTGCCCACAGCTGGGGATGACAGAAAATGGTTTGACTGAACCCATAACTTGTAACAGCCATTGACAAAGACTGTCTCCAGAGGATACAGCTCATTCAGGCAGTGGGCAATTTTGTTTCCCAAAAGCCAGTTTCAAGTTTCAGAATCAATTAAATGCAGCTTTGGGCAGCTCTGTAGTACCAGTGTTTGCTGCCCTGTTGGGAGAAGTGTCCAGCTGCAGCCACCTCATCTGTTGCAGGCTGATGGACTAATCTGGTCTTTTTGTGTGCCAGGATGGCATTTTCGGATTTCCAAAGGCAGTTTAGCCGCCTTGAGATCTGCAATTTGACTCCTGACACACTGACAAGCAATGAGGTCAACAAATGGGACCTGACCCTGTTTAATGGACAGTGGAGACGGGGTTCGACTGCTGGGGGCTGCCAGAACTACCAAGGTAAGGTCCCAGCCAAAGGGGCCTTTAGTGAAATCCCAAAAAAACCATTCAAAAAATAAGTGCTTGTGAACTGGAGGGGGCTTTGGTGGGAAGGAAGAGCTTGGAGGTGCAACAATTTCTGTGGGGTTTAGACAGTATGCAAAAGCCTGGGAGTTTAAATGAAGATCTAATTCACACTCATTTCCTCATGGGGGATTACCAGCCCACCAAGCAGTTAATTCGTGGTGATATTTTTTCTCTCTGTCTACTTTTCCTGCTTACATGGCTTTTGTTACTGGCTGGAGTAATCTTCTGAAGGGTTGGGTAGGCCAGGAACGTGTCACAGTTCAGTGGCACTGTTATTTCCAATTCATTTTCAGGTTAGACCTCTGGAGAGGCTGTCTGGCATTTGGTCCTCTTGCAACAGTGACAGCCTCAGCCAAGGACATTTCCTGGAGATAAATGACTGGCTGGAATTAACAATATCAGCTCCTCCCCATTGGTCATTAGTCCCCAGGAAATACCCTGGTGCTTTGATTTCCCATGGCTCCAATTGATACTTATCATAGCTGTGAAAACATAAACCTGTGTAACTCAACAGAAAGAACAAGAAAAACTCCAGGCAAAAGTCCTTCCACTGAGATAATTCTCTGCAGGTCTAGTGACAGCCATCTTGGCTGCAATGACAGCAAAGTCTCCTCCTTTTTGTCTCCCATTGGGAATTCGTAGCAACGTACTGGACCAATCCCCAGTTTAAAATCCGGCTGGATGAGCCAGATGATGACCATGAAGGGAGTTTGAACGAGCCGTGCTGTACTATTCTGGTGGGCTTGATGCAGAAGAACCGCAGGAGACAGAAGAGAATGGGAGAAGGTCTGCTTAGTATTGGTTATTCGCTCTATCAGGTAAAGTTTGTTCCTGCTTTTAAAGGCTTTATTCCCTGTCCTGCCAAGCAGGAAAAAAATCAGCAGTGTGCTACATCTTGACATTCAGCACTACACTTCAATAAGAACTGGATTTTGCGAAATGATTCAATTACTTCTCTCATTTCTTCCTGACCCCCATAATATGGGAAGACTGAGATAAATTGAGGCTCAGTTTTTGTCCCACTTCAACAGGATGGCAGTGTAAATTATTGAGCAAGTAATTTAGCAACTATCTCATTGAGAATCTTCTCTCACAAAATCTGAATGGGGGCAGGCTCGGGGTGCCTGGCAATTCCAGATAAGTGTTTCTGATTACAGCCTATCATTAGTCCTCAGTAGTCACTTTCTTTTTTATTATTATTTGTCCCTTGCATTTCAAACTTTTTTAGATCCATTGTCTGCCATATGCTACTGTTCTGGTTCAGTAAATTTGGGGCTTTGTTTTTCCTGATTTTCCCAGTGTTGCTAAAAATATAATGTAAGAAAAAACCTACAACGCAAACTCTAATTTCTGTGGTGTGAGAGGAGAGCAGTAAATGTAAAAATTTCCAACCAGTATCATCATTATCAGTATCATACATGGAGAAAAGCAGTTAAATATTGTATAGACTCCACTGGATGAAGATCATTACCCAGCACAGGTGGGAGCAGGTGGGAATGGCTGACTTTTGCTAATAGATCTTGTGTGGGATGGCTTGAAATTAGAGAAGGTTTTCCCTCGTGTGCAAGTGCCTGCATGCACACATGGCTCTCACTGAGCACATTTCTGAGCTACCTTCTCTGTGGTGCCAGGCACCCTCACCTATCAGCATTCCAAATTTGTGCATTATGGACATCTGTCTGCTCCCATCACTGAATACAGCACTGGAGAACTTCTTGTGCTTTACATCTGTTCTATCCCATCTGCTTCCTCTGTGATCTTATCTATAACTGGATGGACTTGGTGACTCTTAAGTCACTTAAGTGACTCTTAAGATGTAATTTTTTTGGAAAAAACCTGGCTGCTATGTCATCTCAGGTAGGCACCCAGCTATGACCCCAGCTCCTTGGGTCATGCACCGTTGTAGGTTTACTTCATCACAGCTGATGCTGTGGCTGGGGAGCTCCAGTTAGGACAGCAGAGATGATGACCTAAAGCAGATCTCTCTGCAGGAGAAGGTGAAGAGATGTGTATTCAAGTCTGTCTACCTGCCCTGCAGAGCTTTTCTAAGTCATGCAGCTGCCTGCTGACAACACCTGTGTGTCCATCACCCAGCTCCTGGCCTTCCAGTATGCTGGTTATAGGGAACAACACCTGAGGTCTCAAGGGGCCACCCAGGCTCCAGAAATGTTGCATGGGTGATATTTTTAAAAGCTGTTATGGGACTTGGGAGGACACACTCTTTGGCTCTCACTGGAATCCGTGCGCTCAAGACAATTCATTGCTTTTGAGTTGAAAATTTGCCTTATATTTGGAGGTACACGTTAACATAGCAATTCAGTTAATTTAGGAAGGGCCATATCTTGAAACCTGCTACTGGTTATAGTTGCCTCACAACAATCTCATCATCCCCAGGCTGACTGCTAGTGATAGTAGCCTTATATTTGCGTCATATTCAGTAGCAGTAGACTAGTGGATTTTAGATCTGCTGTAATAAACTCTGGTTTTGGTTAGCAAAGTGGGGCTAACTTGACTTTCCTGACTGAGCATTTAAAGACTTACCCAAATATTTTCAACAAACAGTATCATTCTCAGCACCACATCAGGGGAAAAGCAATTAAATATGCTATAGATTTCTCTGGACAAAGATTCAGTTTTTCCTTTGGAACAGCTCTAGGACAAGATAGAACTCCATGGGTATCTGATACTATTAGATGTGGTTGTAGATGAAATTTTTTTTTTTAAGTGTCTGAAGGAAGCTTTATCTGAATTTTTTCCCCTACTGGTAGGTGCAGGTATACAGCAGCCATTTAACATAGTGTCTTTCTTTTCCTTTCAGATTCCTCAGGAGGTATGTAGTCTCTGCTGAAGACGTCCAGCCTCCACATGGGCACCTCCTCTTGCACTGGAGAATTTAGCTGCCAGGAAGACTTCTTCCTTACTAATGATATCTCTTCAGGAGAGCTTTGCTCTTGGATCACTGGACCAATACCTCAAGTTCTGAATAACCATTTTCAAGGGACTAGGGCACAAGGATTTATTACAGATGTCTGACTCCCAGTCTTGACCTAATTTATACTTGTTGAAATTTGGCTTCCAGGAAGTTTGTACAACTGAGGTCAGAATTTGTCTGTTTAGTTCAGGCAAAGGCAGCACAGCATCTCTGCACTCTAAAATTGAAAAAAATGTAGCTAATATTGTTTAGAAGAAATGCCAAGCTCTGTGGAGCCATTCCTTTTAAAGTTCTGAGCTGGGGCTTCTGGTAATGAACGAGCCCTGCTCAACCTTCCCTAATCCCCCCAGATGTCAATACTGAGGCAAAGAGACTTTTCATTGCTGAAGAAAGAGACCTCAGGGGTGTCTGGCAGTAGGAATAGCCTATACTAATTACTGAGGTCCAACAGCCTGTGCTGCCAATCTTTCCTTGGCTTTTCAGCCCTTTTTTCTCTCTCAGTAAATGAATGTGTGGCCATGTAGCAATTAACTGTGTTCTTTTAGCAGCCTTGCAAATGCAAAGGGAAAATGAACTTTATATATTGGAGAAGATATGGATCTGTCTTCTTAACCTTTGCAGTTCCACTTAGCTTAATATTGAGTGAGGGGAAAGGATGGGGCTGTTGAACAAATACCAAACTCAATCTTATCTCAGGACAAAAGAGGAAAAATCCACATATTTTTCTACAGCCTACAACACAAAAACTGAATGATTATACAATGTTTGGTAAGATCTTTGTGTGCTCTGGTCTTAGACAGACAGAAACCTCATCCCTAAGCAATGCTTCCCATCCTGCATCAGCCACACAGCACTTTTTGTGCGTCACTGAATCACACTTTTTGAAAGACATCTTTGTGGAGCAAAAGTCATGAATAGGAATTTTATAGCAGGGATGCTGTTCTTTCACAACTGTTCCTTCTTATGTCAGTGTTTTATTTTATGAACTGGACAATGTTTAACTTCCTAAAGAGTATATTGGTATTAGGGAAAATTTAAGTACTGTTTTCCACAAAACCCAAATGAATATCCTTAGTATTACTAATAGAAGTTGGGTAAATCACCTAATGTGGCCCCAAAAGTCTCATCCTTGCAACTACTGCTTTGTCCTGTTTAGTATTCTTTTCTGTCTGTTTAAAGAAATCAGGGACTACAATTCCTATGCAATTAGGAGATTTATTCCATACCATAAATTGCTCAAAAATATTCTGAAAATTAAATTTGACCACAAGCAGCCCATGAAAGCAAAAAATGCCCAATGCATGGACAATTTACAGTGCAGTAATTTGATTGCATTATGATATTTTTATTTATGTTGTGTTACCAAGTGTAAAGAGGCATGTTAAAAGATAATCTTTATAGAGGAAGATTCTTGCCCCTTCTAATTATCTGCCTGTTTCCCATGACAGAACCCTGGTGGTTTTCTTTTGTGCCATCCCTCATGGATTTATTATTTTATGCAAAGAAAAGCTTGAGATGGCTTTGAAGCACTGACATCAAAATGGGGTTACTGGCTTTCCAGGGAACTGCCAAAGGGTTTCTAACAAAAACACATCCCCCACAGCTGGAAAACAGCACCGATGTGCATGCAGGCCGTGCTTTCTTTGCAAGGCACCAGCCAGCAGCCCGGACCGACCCCTACATGAACCTGCGCGAGGTCTCCAGCCGCATGACGCTGCCCCGCGGACAGTACCTCATTGTGCCCTCCACCTTTGAGCCCTACAAGAACGGGGAGTTCTGCCTGCGAGTTTTTGCTGAGAAACAGGCTAAATCACAGTGAGTACCTTCCCTGAAACCCCCACCCTTCCGCTGGGGAGGCACGCAAAGGAGAAGGTCGGGTGATGCACCCACACCTCGTGCTCGATCTTTTGTCTTAACCAGCAAAATAGGCCCATTTCCACAACCCTTTTTCTTACATAGTCTACCATATATGACACACAGTCAAGGCAGAATCATGGCCCTTCAGAGGTTTCCACTAGACCCCTCAGATTTGTAATGCAGAAATTCTCACAATGAAAGAGTGCAGGATTGGAGAGCATGATGATGAGATGGTTTTAAAAAGGGTTGTATCAATAGCAGCCATTGGATGAAAAAACAGGAGACTGGATGGAAGCCAAGAACAACAAGGCTGGATTTTCCATGGGAAATATCTTCAAAGAGTTGGGGCAGGCAGAGGTGGGGTGGAGCGAATGGGGAGCAGGAAACTCCCACAACTTGTTCTGTGTGTTTGTTAACACCTCATAGTTAAGCAGCTTTTTTTTTGCTAATTATTTCAAAGGCAAGACTTTCAAGTAGCCTCATAATTTCTGGTTGTTTAATATTTTTTCTTTTTTTCCTTAGGTTGATGGGTGATGAGGTGTCTGCAAAACCATATGAGGTTAGACTGGGCAGAATTTTCCTTCATAACGTGGGAGTAAAACAGGGGCTAGATTTTTATTTCTCACCTGAGCTGGGATTACAGAATGTTTTTGTGCTGAGAAGAAATATTTTTTGCTCATGGGGGTTTTTTACATATATCCATGTCTTAGTTTCACATTCATTGTTAGATACCTGGGCCATGTGGCACAGAAACTTCACCCTGATTAACTGGGCTGGGACACATTCGATGGTCCTTACTCCAGCATGGGTAGGAGAAGCTGCAGAGGGCACATTTCCATAGAAGCAAGTAGTCCTCCTGAAGCCTGGGAGAAGCTGCAAAAGGCTTACAAGGAGCTGCTGAATTGCTCTGGCCAAGTGCAGCAATATTTTCACTCTGGCTATTTTCTAAAGCTGTCTTGGTAACAGAAGAAAATTTTCTCATCAACGTTAGGAAGTATTTGCTCTCAAACTAAGCCAGCCCCTGGCTGGTTGGACTTAAGCAGTGCCTCTGTTTAGCCATTGTTGCAGAGCAAGTGCTCATTTTCTGTTGCTGTAAATAAGCCCCTGTACAGCATCTTTACAATACCCACAGCTCACTTTCTAGAACCCCCTTGTTAACCACTCTCTTGGCCATCCCGTTCCTCTAGCCTCATGTTGATAACAAAGACGTAGACGATGAGTTCAAGACTCTGTTCCAAAATCTCTCTGGGGAGGTAAGTGGATTAAAGTGAACAAAAAAGACCGAGACCTCTCTGTTATGATTATACAAATATTTGACTTGCCGATTCCTTTTACTGTCTGTTCAAAAACCCAAGTATTTCTCCCCTTTTATTAACTCACAGCTTCAGTTCAATTTATTTTACAATAGAGAAGATTTTCTACATTGTTCTTCTTATTGGTGCAAAATGTGATTTTCTTTTTCCCTTGGTAATGCCGGGCAGTGAATAACTTTGAAAACAGGGGCAATAGGAGTGGGGACTTTGAAAATATTATCCCATGGTGAAATAAATTACCTGTGGAGTTATCGTATAATTCTGACAATTGCTTGGCTGGCCAATTCTTTCCTTTTTGTTTAGCCCCAGGAGTCGGAAAACTGTTGGCTGGGCTTTTTCTCTACTTAATGTATTTGAAAAACAGTGTCTACAAAGCCCTGCTGCGTTAGCCTGTGGCTGTCATGTCAGATTTCCTCTTAATGAACAGGTGGCCACTGCTACTGGAGAGGGAAAACATCTCTTCAGTTAGGAAGACCTTTCTGAGTTTTGAGAGGGCAATTTTAGAATTGTTTTGTTGTAGTTTCCATAAGCCTTGAAAATCTCAAATGTTTTCCTGAACCTTTTTATTCAGTCAAACCTTTTAAAAAGTTACCATTTAGTGGGTCACGTCATCATAGCACCTAACAAACCACTTATTTCCCAGCTGAGTGTCTAGGAAATACGGTTTTGAAGATCTTCTCCCTGTGATATCTGAGGGTAAATGTGAAGGGTTAGAAAAAAATTAAGGGTTTACATGCCTTAGGTATGGAAGGAAAATAGTCTCTGGATGTCTGGCAGCAAATTAATATAGCTTGTTTCAAACAATTTTTGTGTTAACACCTAAAGTATGTTTTGTTTTCTGCCCAGGACTGTGAAGTGACTGCAACTGAACTTCAAAGGATCCTGAACCGGGTTTTGGCGAAGAGTAAGTGACATTATGTGCTTCCCATTGGATGGAGCTGAGCATGGGATCTGTGCTAACAAAACCCAGCTCTGTCAGCTAAGGCTGATGAAAAACTGAGTTTGTGTCTGGTCCCAGCGGAGTTTCTCCTGGCTTGTTGAACCTCTAAATATAGGGTAGGGTGGAAATACTGCCTGGTTCTTCCCTTCCAAACGCTGCCAGCAGATGTTCTGCAGAGGCACAACATTCCCTGTACTTTTCTGGGAGAGCCATCATGGGCAATGTTATTATGCTGCTGCATGACTTTTGTGGACAGATAGAGGCTTATCACTACCAAAACCAATAAAATCCCCTCCTACTGTGAAAAAAAGAGCCATATTAATCAACTGAAAGGACATAGTGGAGGAAATGGCAGAGCATTTACTTTGCTACCAAGATTTTGAGGTGGTTGGTATCTCCAGCATTGTCTGCAGAAAAATATTTGTCTGAAAGTATTTCTGACTTAGACTTTTATATTTCCTTTTTGTACAGGAAAGGATGTTAAAAGTGATGGATTCAACATTAACACTTGCAGGGACATGATCAGCCTTTTAGATGTATCCTTTGAATGTCATTTCATCATCTTTAAAGCTTCTGGATCTCTTCTGCAAAACTTCCTGACAAGCTGGGCGAAGTTTACACTTCAATTGTCCAGGCACATGGCTGGGGGCAAAAAATTCAGCCAAGCATCTCTATCAGCTCACAGTGGCAGAAACCTGAACCGTTTAATCATCAGCTGCTTCTCTCACCTGCTCTGCATCTCTCATTGCTTAAACTTTTTCCTAAATATAGTGGGGAGAAGAAGCAGGGCCTTTCTGCCTGGCTGCACCTGTGCAGTTCCAGGTGCAGACACAGCATGCTTGGCAGGATGCAGGTTTTGAGCACATCCTCAGCTGCTGTCTCTGAGTCAGGTGCTGCTTACAGAGCACTGAGCTCACAGCAGCAGAGACAGGCTGAGCCTGTTCCCAGGGGAAAGCTACAAGTACAGGCTGTGCCTCCCTCCCTTCTGCATAGCTGGGAGGACACTTGGGAACTTACAACGTTTGAGTAGCGAAGGGAAAAGGAGAGGTCAGCACCTCTGCCCAGGTTTGAGTAGCCAAAGGAAAAGGAGAGGTCAACACCTCTGCCCAGTGGTCATTGGGCAGTCTGGGAAGGTGCACTGGGAGGGTCAAGAGCCCTGCTGCCGGAATCTTGCTGGTGTTGGTGTCATGGCATGGTCATATTGAGGCCAGTAGGGATTCACTGTGGATCTTGTGGATAGCTGGCTGTTAGGAGCAGTGGTGCCATTGCCCTACACTCCACAGGCTCCCAAGCCTAATGGGGTAACTCTGTAAGTACCTCATGGCATCCAAACCCCTTTCTGCATAATTTTCCAGTGGAAGGGATGTTCAAGGCCCTTAGGACATGGGAGAAGACTCTGTAGATTGCCACTGACTCTCTCTTCACTTGCAGTTCCTGCCTCTGGTTTCTAACAATTTTCTGCTGCAAAGCCAGGCCCTTTTTCCCCTAAGAGGACTCTAATCTACTGTTGAGTGTACAAAATGTGAGTGGTTTTAATCATGCTTATATATTTAGCAATCCCATATATCATTCCTTGAGAGTGAAGATAGCCTAGAATTTCTTGGCATGCCTTTAGCCAAGCAAATGTAAAGCCGTGGGCATGCCTGTGGGAGATGGAGATGCATTACAAATGCGAACTAAACTGGCATTAAGATGACACTGTGATGGGTGATTTGTTTTTATCAAGACTGATTGCTCTCCAGTCTTCTTAAGGATAAAGAAATCCTGATTTTTGAACCATGCCTTAACATGGCCCAGAGTGATGGGACCGGCACCTTGGGACTTGTAGAATTCAAGACACTTTGGATGAAGATTCAAAAGTATTTGGTAACATAACATTTCTGACTCTATCCCCTTCCCTCCCCTCTCATCTCGGAAGTACAGATTCAGAACTGAGATAGAGTTAAACCCTCACAGGCAGATATACTTGGAAGCCTTCCTTCTCAGGGCTGGAGTGTGTTCCAGGGCTCTGAAACACCTCTCACTCAACAGGCCACAAGCAAATCCTCTTTCACCTTGGCCCCATCACTCTCCATAATTTGCAATACCTTATGGAAAGACAGATTAACTCTCTTTGATTATTGGCAAAGACAGCTCTCTCTGCTGCCTGCTCTATTAAAGCTCATATGAACATATCTCCACTGTTGCAATATGTTGCATTGCTGGCTGAGCATAAGCAAACACAAGAAACATGTTTTTAGGACCTACATAAAACTGGCTTTGTATTTTTGAAATCTTGTAGAATCTGCTGAATTATTTTGCTGGCAGAGGATTTAATATCTCAAGAAGTTCACCCAGAATCAAGCAGTCTAAAGCAAGGTCAGGTTTGGACTTCTGGGTGTGACCACATCCATTTGAGGCAAGCCTGCTACCACCATACTTGATATTGTTCAGCACAGAGCATCTGCCCTGGAGTTCCATGAAGAAATGTTGGGTTCATGAAGACCCAGCTCTGTCCTAAGGCTTGTCAGAAAAGCAAGCCCTGAGACCCAAATCCAGTATTAACTCTAGGTCTGGGTGGCTCCTAATTCTGGATAACAAACCCGCTGGCAGTAGAAAGCATCTGTCATCTTGTCTGAAATATTAAGCAAGATGGACTTGGTCTGTTGCAGCATTTGCCAAATGATAGGATATTTTCCTCAATGGCCTGTCTGCCACCGTGTAATATGAAGGCAGGCAAGCTGCCAGCCCATGGGAATGTGATTCCCACTCTGCCTGGCTTGCCAGTAGCTGCTTGAAATGTTTCCCTTGCTCATTAATGTTTCAAAGAGTAGGAGCTAGTGCTGGTAGGGGCAGTCCCTGTCCCAGCCATCCGTGGGCACAGCAGTGACAATGTGAACGTGGCAGAGGTAGGAATGATTGTCCTGGCACTGATTAGTTACAGGAGCAGGGAGGATGGCAGGGCATGGGCTGCAGGGTGGGCAAGCAAACCAAGGTTAAAGCCTAGAGGAGCCCTCTGAGTGGTTCATTCTGGCTTGTAGCCCGATGAGACCTGCGTTACCCCGTCTTCACGGCTGCGGTGAGCCAGCTGTGCAAGCCCAGCCTGTCTCCCTGTGCCCACACCATGGCATTGCTGCAACGGCACACATTCAAGTGCCCTCTCCCGTTCCCTCCTCCCTCTCTGCCACAGGCAATCTATAAGAAAGTGGACAGTGACTACTCTGGTACCATCGACTCCCATGAGATGAGAAATGCCCTCAGAGAGGCAGGTGAGTGTTCTGCTAGGGGACACCATCAGATCACCAAACACTGGGAGAACAGCAGAGCATTTTTATGGCTTTTCTTCTCTCCTGTCACCTAGATCACAGCATTGCCAGTGCCATTCTCCCTTCCTGACAGTCACACACTGCAATCCTTTTGCTGTTACATACATCAAACCCCATCCTCTGTTCTGTGTTATGAACCACTGATAGTTTTGTCCATGCTGTGACCATTGCTTATCCATCTGATTATTACTTGCTCTATTTTTGGCCTCATTATTTCCTAATCTAATTGTCCTCTTTCAGAGCTATGCCCAAACCCTTTTCTTCCTTCATTTCCTCCCACCACCTTTCTCTACACTAGATAAGGTACAAGCCTGATCAAGGCATGCCCCAACTATGTCCTCTCTGATGTGTTCACTTTTGGAGCAGAGCTTGCCAACTAAGGGGCATCTAGAGGAGCACTGGGGTTTTTTTGATTTGTCTTGTGTTCAGTGGATTTTATGTGAATGATCCAGAGACAGAAATAGCATGAATATGGGCCTGAATAGAGCCCAATGTGTTATGTGAGCAATTGGCTCTGCTGCAATCACTGCTATTCAGCTGCAGTGCCAAGACTCACTAATTGGGGGTTTATCTGGGGAACATAGGACTGGTTATGCTGTGAAACAATGTGAAATATGCAGTCTGACAAAATGCTGTGGGAGAACTCTATGCCTCTCTTCACCCAGCGCAATGGGCTTTGGAAAGGACCCACAGGGGTGGGTGTGGGAGTCCAACAGACCTTCTGGGAGGAATAGTCCTGTCCTTCAACCTGCAGCTGCAGCAGTTCATGGATAAGTCACATCCAAGACACCTTATTAACCTGCTGTGTCGGTGATTCCTGTGCTCTCCTTGCCCTCAGGTTTCAGGCTCAACGATGAGGTGCAGCACAGCATCGTCACCCGCTACGCCTGCAGCACCAAGCTGACCATCGACTTCGATGGCTTTGTGGCCTGCATGATCCGCCTGGAGACCCTGTTCAGTGAGTGCCCGAGGGCAATTCCTGAAAACTTTGGGGTTGCTTTAGGTATTTGGTGTCTTTTAGCTGTGAACCTAGCAAATGGAATGGAAAGGTCAGGGCAACAGCAGCATGGTGTCTGTTGGAGAAAGCAGCAGAGAAACAGCCAAAGCCTTTCTGCCTGAGTGGCCATGGGGAGTAGGGGACATCTTTCCATAACACACCATTCTCCTGTGCTTTACAGTCATCAGCAACCTATGGTCAGTGCTCTGGCCCCCACATTTCCCAGCTCCCACAAATGGGACCATTTAGCACTTGGTGTCCTTACTCAGACCTGATTTACAGGTTTGCCCCCGGATTGTGCCAGATGCCACTGCATCAGATTTTATAGTTGTCCTGCTGCCAACTCCCCCTTTGCTGCTGTAGATCTATTCCAGCCCATGAAGCAGCTTGGAAATTATTTGTAAGAAGAAAGAAAAACAGGTGTAATATTATCTCACAGAACCAGTCTAAATTTCCAGTAGATCATGGCAAAAAGCTAGACCTTTACGTTTTGTCAGACAGTGATTCTCTACATGCCAAATTCTGTGGTTTATATCCAGTTTTTCCCCCCACTCTTCTACATTTCAGAACTGTTCCATCTCCTGGACAAAGACAATGATGGAGTCATCCAGATCTCTCTGCCTGAGGTAAGGCTGGTCAGATTGAAATACGACCTGATCCAACTGCAGCAACAGACCACACTAAAATACGTTTATTTATAATCACTATTATAAGTGATTTGATCACTGTTATAAGAAAAACATAGTAGTGATTCAAAGGGCAAGTTTGTTTATGTGAAAATGTTCCACAGCCCACAAGGCCTGTCTAAATTAGTAGAATGAACTTTTACCTTTATATGAGCAAAAAAGTAAAGATACCTTCAAAACTCCCAAGGCTGATTGAGAAGATGCTTACACAGTGCATTTCACTATCTCTTTTTAGAGGGCAGCGGTCAATTCATTAGAAAACACACAGCAGGGAACTCTTCTTATCTGGCAGAGAATGTAGGCTGATCCACCTGCCAGAATTAGAAGAAACCTTTTAAGATGCCATGTCTTTTTTTTTTTTCCCCCAACACTGTTTTTAATGCAAATTTTTCCTGTTGAAGCTGTTGTAAAAGGAATCAGCGCGAGCCTTCCCTTTCCAGAATACAAATGTATCTCAGGAAACAGCTGGAAGGAGCCCCAAGAGGTCCATCCAATTAGTCCTCTCAGCTGAAGACTGGCTCGAAGGGAGGAGGATGGCTAGGAAGCCCTGTGACCCTCAGTCACAGTTAGTTAAATCTAGCTGAAATTGTACATTGTGTACTCCTACCCTAGAGTTTTTCAAGGCTGAAAGTTGAAGTTTTCTCCAGCTTGCCCTGTACAACTCATCTTCCTTTGGGAGAGACCCCACTTGCAATGTCTGAGGCTGATCCTGGTGATAGATTTCCCCGAAGTTCCAGAGCAGATGGATCCTACACGTATAAGAGATTAAAATGCAACTCCAGCCTTTCCCAGCTCATTCTCCCAGAGGCATGGCAGAGTGCCCCAGTGGCATCCTGTAGACCTTCCAGATGCCCTGACTCCTTGTTCTGTTTCTCCCTCAGTGGCTGTGCTGCACACTGGTTTGAACCACGGTCAATCAATTCAGCAGAGACATCCGAGGCTCTTCTGAGCATGAAACTGCTTGTTTGGCATCTCCTGGTTGTGAAAAACAGAAAGAGAAACTTGTTTTTATTCCTGGCAAGTTACTTTAAGCCAATAAAAATGATCTCCTGTCAGTTATAAAATAAATGCATTCTTAAACAAACAAATAAACAAACCCAAGTCTGACCTCCTTCACTTTTCCTGTCCAAAGAGTACTACTCTGTGTCATGCTGAAATCCCATCTATTTTGACTTGGCACAGATGGATGGACCCAGGTTGCTTTGGTTTGACGTCTGACAGTGCAGCAAAGTTCAGCACTGTTCAAAATCCTGGAAGGGATCTCCATTGCTGCAACACCCAGCATATGTTTTACTCCATGCTCAAGAGTGTGGGCAAAGTTTATGTTGCTGCCCTGGCAACCTTCCTTCCCAGACAATTGTCCGCTTTGTCTGTGCCAAGTGTCTGCAGAAGCTGGGGGTGAGGAGCTCAGAGGCAGATGATGAGCTGCTGAGAGCACAGAGAATTTGGGCACAGACACAGCCCCGAGGATGAAGTGGGAATCAGGAAAATGTGATGGCACTCCTCCACAAGTCTTGGCTCAGTCCTCCAGGAGGAGGAGAGAGGATGGAAGGTCATATGCAATTTTCTGCAGTTATTTCAGCTGAGATCTTCTGCTGTGAATGTTTGTCCATATGCATGCCCAAAGATGGGTTTTGAAGCTTTAGTTTAGTGAGTGACTGGAGCTCAGAAACTCATGAAGACAAGAAACAAAAAAATGCACATGTAGGAGTTCTAGGAGCCTGACTATGGGAGGGATGTGCTAATGTGGATTGTGACTTAAAGAAGAAACTGAAGCTAACTGGCTAGAACTGTCAAACTTTGCACTGGCTCACAGTGCTGTGTTTTTCTAAGACCTTGTAAAATGTTTGTCATCTTAAAAAAAGCTCCTCTCTACATTAAATTTCACAATATTATAAAGAGTAATATCATAGCAGTGCAGACAAGATAATCTAGCAGTCTATTTGCAATGAGAAAATATTTCTGGAACTTGCAGTAATGACCTGACAAGACCATGTCATGGTCAATGACATGTCTTTGACACTTCTCCCCAGGAGCAGAAAGAGTGCAGGCTGACATCTGTGTCCCCAAGGCAGATATGGGGCCAAGACTCTGTCCCCCTCTTTCTCCTCAGTGCTGTGTTTGAGAGGGGCATTTCTCCACACCTGCTGCTTCCTAAACTCTTTCTTTGAGCAGGAAGGAAGATGTGGTTTAGTTCCCATCTCTGAACATGGAATGCCTTGTGACAAACCCCACACCTACACTTGACATCTCCTAGCATTTCTTCTTGCTGCTGGCCACTAAAGCAGTCTGACTAAAAGGGATGCATGACCTGTGTCAGTGCGTGACTCTGCCTTTCTGACTGATGTCCTCTCCCAGTAAAAGAGAAATAAATATTTAGTGTGGGTTGCAGGACAAAAGCAGCCAGAGTAGTAACCACAGGGTTTTCCCCGCTGTCCCTCTGCACATATCACTGCCCATGACCTGGATTCAGCTGTCATAGGTTTTCAACAGTTTCTCCTGGCAGATATTTGCCTGCTGACCAACAACAGACATCTGTGTACCTCCACTAGTCTGGAAGACAGAGCTACCTGGGACAAGCTGGGCTCTCCAAAACCACCAGAAAATCCTGGTGAGTGCTCTGCCTGTTCAGTAGGATGAACGTGTCCTTCCCTGCCCTACATGTTGCATATGTAACACGTCTCCTTGCTAACCATGCAGCAGGGTGAGCTGGCTGCTTGCGGCTTCAGATTTGCTTTCTGCTCACATGCACTATTCCTGAGTTCATTCCAATTATGGTCAGAGAGGCCTCTCTCCACAGGACTGGGAAAACTCAAACATATGCAGAATTCCATTGCATGCTCCCACTTCTTCTCCTTTTACATCAAGCCAGATGCCCCCATCACAATAATTCTCATAGTTATCTCAATGGCTCTCACCCTCCTGTACAGGATGGGCAGAGTGCTGCACTCCATCTTCCTTTATCTTTGGGAAGCAGGCAGCTCCAGAGGAGCCACCCCCTCTTTCACTTGTTCTTTGAGCACAGTACTTGGCTATCAGGTCTTAGAGAACAACTGCTCAAAAATAAGCCTTTTCATGGGATTGAATGTGCTTCTCCTTTTTACTTGACGCATCTGCAAAAAGATGATTAATGTCCACCTGATTTTCCTTCCCTGTGCTGCAAGCTGAGCAAATGTCTGCGCTCATCAGTTCTCACGGTTAGTCCTGATGGGGCTAAAATAGCTTTTGACTAAAATGCCTGCAGCAGCTCCTGTGGAAGCAGTGGGGCATGGTGAGCTGAGCCAGGGCTTGGGCATCTGGACTCTCTGCACTCTTACACTCTGCGTGTTGGCTGTGCTTCATTTTTGGAGCTGTGAAGCGCTGCAGCTCTCCTTAGATTTGAGTAGCTCAGTCATGGGGAATTATAATGCAGGCAAGTCACAAAGGTTCATGAATTTGTGATCCGTTCCCTGTCACAATGAAAACTGTGCTGTGTGACATTCTCAGCACTTTATAGATATGGCAGGGCTAAAGAGACTCCCACAGAAACTCTGCCACAGCTCTTCAGATCTTTCCTTTCTCTCTGCACTTGCCTGTAGAAATGTTTTTCTCTACACTGCAGGCTCGTGAACTGGAAACTTAAACTCTGTACATTGCTCTGGTAAAGTGACATTCACATTAGACCACATTCAGAGTTCCAAATGCCTTGTGCACAAATTGCTTTGTGGTTGCATATAGAGGAACTTCCCATGGGTATGAATCCTACCCCATCAGCCTCTGACTCCAGCTTTGCACCAGAGTTAAGTGTCTGCATCATGGACAAGACAATCACAGGTATTTGGGATTTTGCCTATGAGCTAGAAGAGTAAAAAGAATCAATCAGTCTCGTATGTGCAATTATCTGTCACCTGTTCATCCTCCCAGAATAGGAGGTTTACAGGGGGATCTCTCCTTTCCATCAGTGCAGGCTAATGATCAGATCCATGGCTTATGAGTAAGCACAGAAGGAGCAGTGCTTTACAAATTCCTTTTCAATTTTTATTTCAGACAATCTTGCTGAACCTGACTCAATGGTATGTTTTCATTCTTCCTTTCCATACAGTTCAGACAACCTGGCAGGCCTGGAAGCACTGAGATGCTGTAGGCACATTCTTTCTTTACAAGTTATTCAGGATGCCTCCAACATCACAGCCTCCTATTGTTGTTATCCCAGGTTAAGCTCATAGACTGGAGATTCAAATTCCATAAAAGCAGGTGAGATTCTGGGTGCAAAAGGAACCCAAATTCCAAAGCTTTTGAAATTTCTCCACCACTAATGATGTCCCCAGTGATAGTTAATCTTAAAGTAGTGCCCTGCTCCTGCCTGACAAGCTTGTTGCCATGGTGTCTGTCTCTCTCTGTATAGCTGGCACGTACAGCATAAAATCCTCTCTTTCTTTAATAGAGCAAATTACTTCACTTGTTACTGTTGGCCACTCATTAGCTCCTTCCTCAGTCTTTGAAATCTTGGATGCAGCTCTCACCTGACTTGCACTGTGTGGGCAGGAGGTGTTTGGGGAGGGTTGTGTGCAAAGACAAAGAGCATCAAGCAGAAAATAATCCGTAGGATTGTATCTGGGAGATGGACTCAAGAAGTGCCTGGACAAACACTGGAATAACAGCCAGGAAGAAGCTGAATGAGACAACTTTTTGTCCAGTCAGGAGCTGAACAATATCAGGAACTGGAGAAAATAAGTTCTTCTGTAAACCTGCGACTTTCAGGGAAGAAGACACGTGCACTCCCTTCAAAACATGTGGGGCTGACTTAGAAAAACAAATGCTCTCCTGCTATTTGGAAAACTCTGTAAAACATTGGTAGTTTTGTCTATTCACTCACCTCTAAATGTGTAAAAGCTCAAGCTCATTGTCAGCTCAAGGAGTGATTAAGGTATTTCATCTAAGCCACCTTTTAGTCATACAAAAAACCCCCCACCAAACTCAAGGTATTTTCTTGACGTTCAAGCTAGCTGATCTGCTCCTCGATGTGATCCCTCACCAAATTAGGTTTTCCTAGGCTAGTTTAAATGGTGTCGCTTGATCTCGCTCTTACAGAGAAGATAACAGTGAGGACCTTCTTCCAATGTCTTAAAGCATTTCAGGCTTCCCTAAATTCCCATATCCTTTTTGATAGATTCTCTCTTACTCTCCTAAATGCACAGACTGTCACATTTTTATCTCTGCTGTACGTTTCTTTTCAGCTGATACAATCAAATGTTTCAGTGTTCCTTTGTTATATGTAAAAAACCACTGAGGCTGGTTTTGAAGGGGAACTTTCGTTATCGTCCTCAGTTGTTCACTTCTTGCTAGTCAAGACACAAGCCATACCCAGAGAACAGGGTCTGTACTGTGCTCCAGATCCGCCACATCACCACCAGTTGCTGAGATGGAGCAGCAGGAATAGCTACAGTCACTGGCAGGTATCACCCAGGTGCTCTGCTGAGGCCACTTTGAAACTGCTCACAGAACACAGGTACATGGGACACAGAGTCTCCACAGAGTTACCAAGAAAACTTTTGGTCTGTCCATGTAGAAAGTGCCACAAATCTTCCCAAAGATGTATCTTTCTTGAATCATAGATACATGAGTACAGTAAACACATTCCAATGTAAGTGGGTGCTTTCTCTGTGTCTTTACTCAGCCCTGTGGCCCCACGGGGACACCACTGAACTTCCCACCACAAAGGTCACTGCCCTGGCAGTGGCATCACACACTATGAAGAGAAAATAAGCAACCAACCTCCTTGCCATTGAGGGCTTGTATTTAGACACAGAAACTATTTTATTACTAAACCAGTAGCTCTCATTGCCTTTAACTCCTCTGAAAGGAGTCGGGCTACTTGTTTGTCTGATGAAGCTTTCAAAGGAGCAGGAGAGTAGGCCAAGGCAGTGTGACTTTGCTTTAATGGTAAAATCATCAGTGCTCTCTTTAGTAATGAAGGGCATCCTTTGCCACAGCTTAGCTACAGGTGGCACAGAATTTCGCATTTCCAGAGATTTTTCATTCCTCTGTCTTACTTTCTCTACACACCTTAACCACTTGATTAGCCAGCACTCCTAGGTCAGTTCTTGGGCTTAGCTTTCCGGGTACGTGGATTTCAATGTTACCTGTCTTTAATGTCTTCCTTCTAGGCTTGATCAGGAAAGAAAATATTTCTTTTTATTTAAAGAGCTTTATTTGGTAATTGATATGAGCAAGGTATCTGGCGCAGTCACTAAGCCAGCCAGCTTAAAACTGTGTGTGTTTGTAAAACTCTGTGTGTTTTCCCAGGCTGTAATCACACTCTTAGACCACTGTGCAAATTTACCCAGTATACATACCAGAGCAGGTATGATCTCTTGGGAGTTTAAAGGGGCTTTGTGACCAACATAGTTTATTTCAAATTGTGTTTAGCTACGTTTTAAAAGATCATCTTATTTGTTTATTAATTTGCGTGGAGTCGGAGCTCAGGAAATGCGGTGCTCGTGAAACACGGGATTGATGAGTGGTGGTGATTGGTGTTGTGGCAGTCAGTGGGGCATCCCACAGGGTCTCTGCAGCGGCATTCCTGGGGGATATTCCAGTATACAGCTTGTGTCACATGAAGGATGCTCCCGTCTGCCTTGAGTGAAAGGATCTTTGCTGGGGAAGCTTCGCCCGGCAGGTGGCAACTGTGAATACAGGAACGTAGGAAAATGTTTTCAGTTTCAGAAAGAATCACCATAGAATTAATTAAACAGGAAAAAAAAAACCAACAGAAGATTAAAGGAAAAATGAGAAAATTATAAAGTACCAACCTGACCTCTAATTTGTAAAGCACCTTTAGCCAAAACCCTGAGAGAATGAGATATCTGAAACAGCAGTAGTAAACTTTATAATAACAAAGTTGATTCCAGCAGAGAGTGCCAGCTTTCTACATGTTAATTTAATTTGAACTCATTCAGTTTTAGGTTGGGATTCTTTTTGCGTGTGTGTGCTTTTATACATGCTGATAATGTTTGAATCTCAGACATGCTGGTCTGGTGCATGAAAGCTTAAATGAAAAATTATCTAACCAAATTTTAGTGTCCAAGCTGACCAGAGTACAAACAATGAACAAGCTTTATGGAGAGAGAAAATACAATCACTATCAGAGTTTACACCTTGCACTCTATGGTGACACCAGGAACATGAGTAAGAAGGAAAAAAATTATGAGGGTTATTATTATAGATTAGCCTGGAATTGACAGATTTAATTTTGCCTGTCCTCATAAGAATCCTTGAGCCATCTCTCTCCATAGGATGCAAATATTATTCTAGTTTAAGGGATATCTCCCCTCAGTACCTAATGCCCTATCACCATTCTGTGATATAATGGAGCTATATAAAGGTGATGTCCTACTGTCTCTGGGGATTTCTTTTAACACAAGGTACATATACATGAGCATGTCTTGAATAATCATGGTATTGGTCAAACCACAGTATTGCCTCTCTGGATTCCTACACATACAGCAGATGAAATTTCCTCAGATACCAGGAGAATGATTTTTTATTTTGTTTCAACTTTTTTTTCCTCTGAATGAACTCTTCTGGTTTGGGATTCCTGGGAGAAAAAGGTAAGTAAAATACTGTTGGCCAGGCCTCATTAATTTCATTTAAAAGGAGCTGGTAACACAGTGATGGCAGGGTTGAGGATACTTGCTGTTTCCATCCCTAAGTATAAGATCATTTCCTGGAGGGATGGAGACAGCTAAATCAGAACTCAACTAGAAGAGGAGCGAGGCTGGCTAGACCAAAGAGGTTCACTGCATTCAGCAAAAAGTGCTCAGCATATTTTAATATTGGTTCTGATAGGCTGAGGTTTTCTGCCATATGTAGTAAATTATGCTCCATGACATGGGAGTGGTCAATAGAGAAATCTGGGAATACAGCTCATTCAGAGATGCTGTAAAACCAATTATACCACCAGCAGATCTCAAAAGTACCACATAGCTAGACAAGTCTGTGCTGCAACGTGCCTTCAACCTGCACTCCCTACATCTACATCTAATTAATTTTCTTAATTGCATAACAGTGCACTTCCTAATTACACTGGGGAGCCACTCTTGGTTCTTTATCTATTGCTCAGATTATTCTGGCTGTCGTTGTATCAGCACAGTCCCCAGCCTAATTTTGTGCTAGCCCGCACAGGCTGCTTGGGGAATGCTCGGCAGGGCCTTCAGCTGATGCAGCTGCATCTCCCAGGATCAGATGGATACCCTCACTCACACGGAGTTCCTGGCTGAGTAGGGCCACTGGAGCCAAGGGGCTATTGTGGAGACACTGCACGATGGAATGGCTTTGTTAACATCTCCTGTAAACAAGAGCCAGAGGAAGCCTTTGGCAGTGCACATGCACAGTTTTGTTTGTCCCACAGGAGCTAGGTTGTGTTCTTCAGTATCATCTAATTAGGGGAATGATCAAGTCTTTATCAGTAGATGGCACGCTCCTGAAACAAGGAGCACAATCGCCCCCAAACGATCTGACAGACAGGAGGAGGCTCCACCTCCAGACACCTCCCTTTATTCCACCACTGTAACTGGAATACACAGTGGTGTAGGCAGGCACGCAATAAAACCATGCAAGAGTAATTACAACCAGCAGTAAAAAGCCCAGGTAACCCAAAATCCCAGTGTGAGGAGTCTGGTTGCCAGGGAACTCACATCCCAGTGCTGCCAAATACATCTGCCAGGTAGCGGTGCACTTTCACTCATACTGAAGTTAAATACCTGAAGTGTATTCCACATCTTTCAATGGCACCAGTGTGCTTCAACACAGCATTGGTGCCTCTGGGTTTCCACTGCTCCTGGCAAGTAGCTGGAGTCTGGATCGTTTTGGCACTATCCCTGTATTTTGCTGAAACCAGCCAAAAAATTCATGGTAATATTTGGTAGATTCTGCATCTCTTTTCCTCCTTTGTTTTCAAATTGTGTAAAACCTAACTTCTTAGCCAATGAGTTTGCCAGGAGCTCTCCCAAGAAAACATCTGCTGTACTCTGGGAGAAGAAGATGTTCAATATAATACTGAAGTAACACACTTAAACCTGATCAAAGGAAATAGATTTTACAAATTCTAACTAAAATGCAGAGCTTGTTATAACTGGATGATGTTGGTCTACATTATTTGACAAGATGAGAAGAGGGATCAGACATTTATATGGACAAAAGGGCAATCAGTGGTTTTGTTTCAATATTTATTGCTAAACCACCTTTTGAAAAAGTACAAAACTTCATGATTTCAGGCTTTGAGCTGACCACTAATATTAGAGATTGAGAGCAAACCTGCTGTGAAGTTTAAGATAACCCTGCACCTGTGTGGCTACTTTGAAACACTCCATCGTGGGCACTTTCGGACAGGATGATGCTCTGGATTGACCAGAGGTCCCTTCCAGGAGACCAGTGCTTGTTCCACGTTACCCCAAATAGACTTGTCTCCATCTGCTGTGCAGGTACCACCAGTGCTTTGAATTTCACCCCTCTGGGTTGCCAGGAGCCTCCTGTCAACTTCTGCTTTGCTGAGCAGAGAGGAGCTGACATGCCACAGAGCGGAGGGAACTTGTGCCCTCTCAGAAAGATTTCACTTTTCCTCCTCCTTCCTTTGCTGCTTTTACTGCATCTGAAATAATTGCTATAGAGGGATAAGTCATATGTTTATTGTTTACTTATAGATTTATAAGGCAACAAAACTGTGAAAGGTATTTGCAAAGCCCAGTTCTGGCCAATTATTGAATTGGCCGAAGTATTTTTGATTAGTAACAATTACTCTAAAGCAGAAGACAAGCTGGGGAAGCATAATTGGGGTTTTTTTCTATAAAAATAACTTATAATGTGTGGGCTTGAGGGCACTAAGACATGTATTAAAATTATTTAATATAATCCTGGTCTCTGCCAATTGAGAAAAACCTCCCTGGGTCCCTAGGGCTCCCTCAGGAAGCACAGCATGAGGACACCCCATGGTTCTGATTTTCAGATCTGATGATAATGGTGAAAGCATCCCTTCCTAACTCCTGTTTTCTAACTGCTCTGGAAAATTACTTGTGGGATGGAATAAAAAATCACTAGAATTCAGAAAGTTATCCTGACAGGGATCAGTCCCCAGAGGAGAAGCATCTGGGTGCCCAAAGGGACAAATATATCTGTCTACAAACATGTTTCTTAGTGATGATGATATCCAAGCACTAATGCTTCCTTTTCATCCAGCCCTTTTAACACACTCACTGCTTTGGCCCGAGATTTTCCCTGTCATCCATTCCAGCAACAAAGATCTGTGAGACAGATCTGCTTTCAAATTGGATAAGACGTGTACCAGGTGCCGCATCCATGAGCACTGCATAAACAGTGAAATCCAAAAATTGCCTTTCAGCACAGCCTGATTAAAACCAGTATAAAACAGCAGCAAAGTTTGCCTGAGCCTCCAGACCATCTGACTGCTCTAGGATCTCTCTTGATGTGTGACAGTCTGTTATGCTGGAATGGCAACACCATGCCTCTTGGTGTTGAGTTTTAGAAGAGAGTCTTCTTTTAAAAAGGAAAAGTTCTTCTGCATGCAGGCTGGCAGAGCCCCATGTCTTCTGTCACCCACAATATCCATATAAAATTACATGCTCAGTTCCCAAGTGAAAGAGTTTTTAACTTTCTCAGTGCCACCCATCAGTCTGGGCAGATGTCCCAGACCATTGTGTTGAATACAGGTTCCACCAAACAAAATACAGCCAAATACCATTTTTCCAGCCTGCACCCTGAGTGGTATCTTTGCTTTAAGTGAATTTGCAGTGTATAAATGTTTGGGAACTCAGTACAGGATTTCCCTGGTGATAAAGAAGGGAAATAAAATCTGGACTACACTTTTCAGGGTTTATAGGAGTAACAGGAATAAAAGGCAATAAAATGTGAGTTATCACTGAAGTCACAAGCTTGACTCTAATACAAGCAAAGGTCAGATCAGCTAATAAAACAGTTCATTCTTTCCAGTTCAGATTAGGAGGGTGCTCTAATCCTCAAAACACCCTTGTTGAATATACTCACATATGCCAGTGCCAGTGGCTAGCTCTAAAAATAATAAACATGATTCATTTTGGTTTTGGACTATACGGATCATGACTCAATACACAGGGAAGAGTCACCAGTTCTTACTCAGATGAAGGAGTTATCAAAAGCTGTTTCAAGGCTGGAATTGTTTAACTGCAGAGATCCAGTGAGTGTGCATGGCAGGACTAGTGAAATGATAACGTGCCAGCTCCTTTTGGCAGGGCCTGGATATTTTTAAGCAGAGCTTTTCTGGAAGTTTTCTTTCCGGCTCAGTTGTTCCCAAGCAGAGGAAAGCTGCAGCTCCCCTTGGGCTCTGCCACAATGTGCTCTCATCTGGCTGGGGCGTGGTGCTGCTGGAGAGAGATGGGCTGCCTGGGAGTTCAGAACAAGCTCCATCAGAGGACAATCAAGGGGAAAGACCCTCACAGGGATGTCCACCCCATTTTAAAGGTCCTCTACTGAAAAACCTGGTTAAGAAACATGGCCAGAATGAGCCAAAGATGTATAAATGCTGGAGATGTGTTGCAAGCATCTCCTCTCTCAGAGAGACTTGAGTGACACACTCTGATCTATCCTTGCTATAATGGTCTCACTTTGATTGTTGAAATTCTTGTTAACAATTTTTTTTTTAAACGTGTGGAATTTATTATGTCCATTTCTATCATGTATGTAGCACCTTCTGTCTTTTCAGAAACATGGATAGAATTTAAAAGCTCCTAGATACTGATTTTGTTGACACTAAATTTGAGCTGATTTCTGAGCAGGTATACAGAATGTTGTGAATTTAAGAAGAACTGCATTGAAACACACTAGAATTGGTAAGCACCATTTAAAATGCAACATAAGCCTTATCTGGATTTTATAGAAATACATATTTTTTTCTCTTTAGGAAAAAAATTGGAATATGACAGAGGGCTCCATGATGTCTGAAAAGTCAATTGGAACAAAGCATGGCCCCTGGCTTTCCAGGTGGCTGTATCCTTTATTTCCAGCTAGAAAGGGGTGCCCCTAACTTTATATTCAATACAGTCGTGCTGCCAGGCACTTCCACCAGTCCTGGAGCTGCCTTACAGAGAGGAGTGCAGAATCAAACTGTCAGCACGGGATGGATCCCAAGTATAAGCCCAATCCCAACTCACATCAGCTGCTTTGATGCAAGTCTTTAGCTAGGCACGGGCTTTGGGTGAGCCCTGGCATGGGGGAGAGGAATCAAGGACCAACTCTGTGTGTCCTCTCACAGAATTGCAGAATACTTTTTTTTCTTGTTTGTTAAACGTTTTGTGAATGTGACCTGAACACTGCAGGATGAAGCCCAGCTGGGTAATTTTAATGAAATCTAGGAGGCTGGGAGAGAAAATTCAGGAGGTGTTTGAAGAAAGTGCTTCTATTTCACACTGTGTTGTAGCAGCTGAAATTAAATTCTGATTAATATTGTTCAAAAGCAGTAGTAAGTGACTGTACTGACCTTTGATTGTCAGTGGTTTTTTAATACACGCCGGAGGTCAAACAAGTGAAAGACCAAGGAGATATGGCCAGGGGGCATGATGGGGAGAAAAAAGGGGAGGGGTAATAATGTAATACATGTGGCATGTACATGTCTGCTATTTAACTACAGCTCCTGCCTGCTTCATACCCTCAGGCAGCCTGCAGCTAACTAATAACCCTGTCATGCGGAGAGAAAACACAACACTGATCATCACAGTTTCACAAATAAGTAATTTTAAATTAATTATATCACATCCTAATAAGACCAGCTCTGATTGTCTCCCATCTTGTCTTGGATTACTTTATCAGGACTGAATATATTAATTTTGCAGATAAACCTGTGTGTGCTTGAGCAGCAGCTGATGCTGAGTGTGTCTTTGTGTCACTACCTGCACCTCCCTGACCTCCTGAAGTCCTGATGAACAAGACTTACTGTGCAGGGCGAGCCAGGGAACTTTTTCCTTTTCATTTAGCACTGCCTGATGCCATCCCACAGCTGCACACACCTCCCATTGGGGTTGTTACAGTCACCTCAGCTATTCCAGATTATCTCCAGGTTCAACCCAAATGCAAACCTGGAGTTTGTGACTCAGCTCTCCTATGTGCATCTATGATCCAAAGCAGCTCCCTCAACCATTTTGCTAAGCGCAGAGTCTGTTTGATGATAAAGCAGCCCCTTTATTTTGATATTCCAATGATATGAATGGCATTGATAAGTTGAAGAGAGGACAGTTGCAGTAATGGTGAAGTACCAGAGTGGGCAGAGGGAGATCTTGGAAAGCTCTCAGCCTGTCTCTGTAACAGCTACTTGAGAAATGATCCTTCAAAATGCTCTTTTTGTCAGAAAGTGCCTCTGTGTTGAAACAAATCAGGTTTACTGCATTTTCAGTCTCAGAGGAGAGCTGAAGCAGAATGGGAATATCAATAAATTGATGCAATTTCTTTTTCCTCAAAATTTTAATTTACAGGAAAGGTGTTTGAAATCAAAACATTGACATGATTTTAATATAATCTTCAAGGAAAAACCCCTCGTGGTTTTGCCTTTTAAACAATATAGGAGAAGCAAGGATATTCAAAGTAATGGTAACTCTCTTAGGCCAGCAAAATATTCCCCACCTGGCCTGGCATGCTACAAACTGGACACAAATTTCAATTTTGGAACAAATGGGGGCAAGTAACTGCTATCACAAACTGTGTAGAAGACACTACATTACAGCAATCCTTCAGATCACTCTTTGGACTCATGCAAGAAGGATTTTCTTCCTTCAAACCATTAATCATGCTTGGTGATGAGCTCCAAGAGAAGCACAAGGTTAACTAATGTTGCTCTCTTTTGCAGGTGTTTTTCTCTGAAGAGAAAGAGAGTGGCAAAGCTCAAGAGGCAGGAGTTCAGAAGGAGCTGCAGGAATCAGACCGATTAGTATCCTCCCAGCAGTAATATTTTCACCCTAGGAAAAGGAAACATTGCCCAATTAGCAATATTTTATTACTTGTAGTAGAAGAGATCTCCTCTCTCAACAGCTGCTTTTAGTTTTTCCAGTAAAAGTTACATTTATTAAAGATAACTGAGCCTGATGACTTAATTGGCAAATGCTATTACATGTTCTCAAAAAGTTTGATCTGATTTCAAGGTTGATGGGAGCAGGAGTGAATCATAGACTTGAGGCTCTAGTCAAAGTAAATAGTTTCCAGTGAGTGCTCAGAAGGGCAGTTGTAGCAGAATGCTCTGCGTGGACTTGGGGGGAAAGCAACTCGAACAATACCCTGTTTGCAAAGCTTTCAGCAGTGAAAGGAGAAGGAGGCTGGCAGGCTGCTTTTTGTGTTGAACGATCCTGAAAACAGCCTGACTCATCATTCCCAAAGATAAACATCCTGATAGCGAGGTGAAGATGTGGCAGACCTGATAAAGTACCTGATATAAAGGGACAAGCAAGTGATACTGCTGATAACTTATCTAAAGATGCTGAGCTGACACAGCCGGCCTGGAGACATATGACGGACAGAAAATCACTTTATATATAAAAAACCAGTCCCTCTTTTTAACAGCAGGGTCTTCATAGAATCATAGAATAGTTTGGGTTGGAAGGGACCTTAAAGATCATCCAGTTCCAATCCCCCTGCTGTGGGCAGGGACACCTTGCACTAGACTAGGTTGCTCAGAGCCCCATTCAACCTGGCCTTGAACACTTCCAGGGATGGGGCATCCACAGCTTCTCTGGGAAACCTGTGCCAGTGCTCACACCTTCTAACATACTCCTTCTGGAGCATGCTTGAAGATTCCTCCCTGAAGTGGGGACACTCCTCAAGGTTAGTCCTTGAGGCTGAGTGAAAGAGATTTGCCCACCGTTGTTGGTACGGGTGAGTAACATCAATCTCTACTTAATAATTGGTTTTGCTTACTGCAATATAATTGCTTCAATATTGCTTCAAAATAGTGTACAATACTAATAGTTATAGCTTCCCATACCGTGTAGTAAATAATTTGGATTAAGATCTTTTAGTCCAGTTATGATAATTATTTATTTTTATATAAATATATTTGGTTCACCATCCATTATCCTGTGGGACAAAGTTTTATAAAGGTTCAATTACACCTATGTAATCCTTTAGCCAGAAATCACTGACAAAGTCTGGGGTTAAGACTGGGTCCAGCAGCACCTGGACTCCTCTCTGAGAAGGAGTTTAGAAAGCAAAGGGGTTCTTTCTGTCCCTCAGGACTCAACAGGAGGGCTTCTCTAATAGACTTTACCTGAAGCTCCCATTCTGCCTGAGACAGCAGTATAACAAAAGCCAAAATTATGCAGGCCAACAACACTTGACAACTATGACAGATCAACACTTCTATCATACTGATTTTTGAGTTTGTGGGAGGCCTGCACAGCCCAAACTGGGAACTAGAATGGTGCTGGGAGCTGCACTAACCTCTGTTCCAGCTCACGTGATCCTGCTGTCTTTCTGCATCATGGATAGAACTGAAACAGGGAGATGTGGTGATGCTCAGCTCTGACTCCTCTCTAGCTGCTGACATACATTAGGGACACTTGACAAATGGCTCCTCCACAGAGTGTGCTGAGGAACCACAGGGTCCAGGCAGATGCTTTATGTCCTGTGCAGTAGGACTGAACAAGAGCCATACGTTTGCCAGGAGACTAATTTAAAAAGTATGTTTTTACTCATCTGCTCCACACAGGCACAGTGGTCTTGTCTGTAGCATCACAGAGAGTCTTTCTCGTTATTTTCCTCCCTGGGCCACATAGTTTTCATGTGCTTTTTTCTTTTCTTTTGGTATGGGGTTCTTGTCATATCATCCTCAGCTGAGACAGATCTACCCAAAGAAGCAGAGACAATTTTATTCTTGCAGCTTGAATCTGGAGTCTGTATTCAAGTCCCTGTGATCTTATGAAGAGTCTGAGGGCAAGATGTGTATCACTGCTGGCTCTGGACTGTCGTTGGTGGCATAGTGTGGTGCCTCTCAGGGGGACTCCAAGCACATCGCAGTCCATGGTTGTGTCTCTGGTTTTTTTCATCAAAATGGGTTTTTTTCCCCACTGTGTATCAGACTGTTACACTGCAACGGTGCTGGCTGGCCCCAGGTGATCCTGGGGAAGTCCTGTTCAGCTGGATGGAGCTGTGCTGTGTCACCTTCTGACTTCAACCTATTCCCAAGCTAAACAGCAGGCAGGTCTATTTTAATGGTTTTCTACAAAATGCCGCATGTGACCCCTTAGGGTTCATGAACCTCCCTGAAAATAGTGACTATATGTGGATCTTCTTGTAACAGAGGGAGGCATTTGTGGCTAGGCTAAGGAAGAGGTCTGCTCCTAAGCCTCAGTGGAAAATACTTTGGGAGGACTGCTCACAGGAGACATCCTGGCAGCTCAGACGTGGGTAGCGTCATAAATAAATGGCAGTTAATTTGAGAAGGAGAAAGATGAGATGAGAAAGTGTAAAGAATAATAATCAGAAGTTAAAAATCCCTAAGGAAAATATCAAGTCAATGTTTAAGGTCAGAGTAATTCTATTTTTCAAGCCACATCATTGCCTTTATTAAGAATAAAAAGAAGAGATAATGTAAATAGTCTTGACACTGTGTTTTCATTTCAGGCTTGGTATAAATACTTGTATAAATCACTGTCATTCAAGTCCCTCCTGTATAGATCAGAACCATCTTTTCCACATTGTTTCTGTGCTTTTTCCATTTCTATCACACCAGCCCACTCTGACCTTGAGCAAGTCTCTCCCTGTATCTCTGTTCTCTTTCTGTAAAATGTGGGTGATAGTACAGCAAGCCTGCAAGGAAAAAATGCCCTGGAAGTACAATTTCATAGTGGGTGCTGTGAACATAGCTCAAGGAAATAAGCTCTCCAACACAAGGTGAATTCAGATTTCAAAACAGCTTTGATGACAAGTCGATCTCAAATTTCTGTTCCAGTTGCCCTTGGCTTTTTGGGGTGTTTCAAAATCATATTCCAATGAAGGACCCTGGGGCAATAGGCAATGCCATGTGGCTGAGGGCTTGCACGTGCTGGTTCACATCAGTGCCTTTAGTATGTAGGGCTGTCTGCCAGTCAAAGG
The DNA here is from genome assembly GCA_013397795.1 of Orthonyx spaldingii. Taxonomy (NCBI): domain Eukaryota; kingdom Metazoa; phylum Chordata; class Aves; order Passeriformes; family Orthonychidae; genus Orthonyx; species Orthonyx spaldingii. The sequence goes on along the minus strand of VZTJ01003254.1, from coordinate 724,426 downwards.
CTCCCCTCTTCCAAGCTCAAATTAATGTCATGTCGTTCAGCAATGCCTGCTCTGCATGCATCTGCTGCTTCACCTCTCTTGTGTAGACTAATGAGGACAGAGCCCACACATCTTGTTAAATGTCTGCTGTAGTGTTCACTGTCACATTCTTGGAGAGGCTTGGAAAAAAAAAACAAACACAAAAAATTAAGGCCAAGCTCACCAGGTACCCTGAACTTATTATTATATTTGGTAAGAAAGGGGGATCCTACGTTCATGGAGATGTTGGGAATACCACAGCACATCCTGGAGACATGAAGGACATGAAGGTGATAGGAACTAGGAGTCAGCATGAATTCAGCAAGGGAAACCCTGCTTGCCCAATCTGACAATTTCTGTGGTGAAATGACTGGGTTGGGACATGAGGGGAGTGCAGAGGCCATTGTCCACTTCAGAAGGACAGAACAGCCTCATGGAGAAGCTGAAGGAGTGTGGGCAGGCTGAGCAGAATGGGAGGTGGGTTGAAAACTGGCTGAGTGGCTGGGCCCAAAGGCTGGTAGCCCAAAGTGGCACCAAGATTACTCAGAGGTCAAGGACCAGCAGTGAAGCCCAAGGCAAGGGGAAGTGAAGCCCAACAGGTGGAGGGAGGTGATCCTTTGCCTCAGCTGTGTCCTGATTCCCCCCTCGTGTGTCTGCCATCCGTAACATTCCTTGAGAAAGAGATGAGCTGCTACCATGCTGTGTGTCCCTTTGGTCTACCCTGAGAACTGCAGGTGCTGAGTGGTGGAAAGAAGGCAGTGGGGGAGGAAGAAGAAGGGCAGCAGCAAGGATGCCTGTCAGCTGCCTCTGCCTGTGCTGAGGTGATGTGCGGCCAGTGGGGTGAGCTCGTGTAGGAAGAAGGGAGAGAGGGTCCTGCTGTGCCACTCAGGGAACGGAGAGGGTTGGAAATCCACCAGGAACACCGGCACAGCCTTGGGGGTGGTGCTAGGAGGAAATCTGCCATGTGGGTCAGAGACCCCAGGAGGGCAGAGGGTCCCAGCTGTGCCACTCTCAGGCTGCTGGGGCTGGGTGGCAGCTCCCCAGTGCCCTTTCTGCTGCGGGGCTGCTCTCTAAGCACAGCCTGCATCTTGAAGGATGATTCCAAGCAAAGGGCTCTGACGGACCCGTCTGAATATGGTGGGAGTCTTTGTTGCTCACCAGGTGAATTTTGGAAAAAAAGGCAGGGTGGGTCTTTTTTTCCCCTGAACCAACACATCTGCAAAACTGAGGATGCTGCTGGTGCTGCCTTTTGCCCGGAGGAAGTCAGTGCCCATTATGCTGCAGCAGGAGAGAGAAATCCTTGGGATCCTTCAAGAGTGTTGAGCACTCCAGGTGCTGCCTGCCTCAGCTCTGTCTCCAGAGCTGGGCAGATGGCTCCCTGCTCCCCAGCTGAAGCTGGGAGGAGCTGTGTTCACTTGTCCCCTGAGTGTTGCCATGCAGGGGTGGACGGATGGAGGACACCTGGAAGAGCAAGAACACCCACTGGACATGGTTCTGTGGGGACACACGGCTTGGAGGAGGGCAGGCAAGGGCTGGGCCAGGATGTCATGGTCATGTGCCAGGTCTCAGGAGGCTCCAGGCCACAGCCACGGTCCCAGCTGCTGGCTCCCTGCCCATCCTGCTGCATGGTGCAGCCCCAGGCAGGGCAGAGCTGGGAGCTCTCCGCTGATAAGCTCTTGCTCTCCTTTGTTTTGCAGCAGCAGGGATCAGCAGCAGGAGGAGGAGAAGGGGGCTGCCCTGGCCCTTTGCTCTGTGGTGGAGCCCGGCCACTGCCCAGGCTGCCAGAGATAAACTTCCACATGAGATGGTTTAAAACATTCCCCTCAAATGATGCACCCCCTATTGATCACACAGAACTGCAACTGGAATATTTCATTCAGTTTGCATGGAGTGACTCAACTAAATGGTCTGCTGTCTGCAGAAATGTAATTTTAGAAAGGAGCTTAAAGCACCTGAGCGCTTGTGAACTGCGCTAGGCTCTTTGCCCTTGATGAGAATGGTAATGCTCCACACTTGAAATGAACCATTGTCAGGGTGCACTGACTTGTTAATATTCCTACACACTGGCAATGAGAAGTGGAGCACTGTAAATATCACTTTTTCCTGCCTTTGTGACTCCAACTCAGACAGGCCAAAAGGGAATAAAGTCTTTAACAGAAGCAGAGATATGAGGGTGATGAGAGCCGGGGACCTCAAAACTCCAGGCTTGTGTTTTTGTGCAGCAGAGGAATACAGAATGCAGATGCTCTGATTTTTTGTCATTTCTTACCCATTGTGCATTTGTATGAGGGGCTTTGAAAACAAGAAGAGAGGCTCTGGCATGAAGGTGGAGAATTGATGTATGAATACGGCTTTCCCTTGAGAAAGGAAAAATGACTGTTGCCCATGGCAAGCAATCAGGAAGATGCATCTGGTACAGTATTAGGAGACAGGTGCACTGCATAAAGTGAGACAGGATATCTGTGAGACTTTGAATAAGATGCAGAAGCCAATGATGGGTGCAGCAGTTGCAGAGGGAGACCTTCATAGGAGCATTTTGCACAATATTACTTGCGAATACGAGGGAAAACGAGGAACAGGATTGTTTTTCTTTTACATCCAAGGTTTTCGGGTTTCTTTTGGTCTTCCCATCTGGGGGCCTACTGAAACCTCTGTGTCTGAACATGGAGAGATTTTCACTGAAATGCTGCACCTTTTAAGCAGCCTTATACTTACAGGTCTGGTACAAAGCACAGACATAGCAGACTTTGAGAATGGCCATAGTAACCAGACAAGATACAAAGAGTTTTTAAATCCCAGTAGTCCAGTGGATAATAATGCTGGAGGCAGGTTCATGCTGTCATTTGTATTCAAAGCCTGAGCACTAAAGAGAGACCATTTCTAGCACCTGGAATTCAGAATAGGTCCGTTATTCACAGCTGGAAGTTAACAAATAGGTGTGATCTCTTATCAGTTTAATATTTGAGATGAGACACTTGAAGGTTTAATTTTCTCCAAATAATACAAAGCAATCTATGTGGGGAAGAGCAAATTGCAAAAATGAGTACGAAAGGATTGTTCACTTTTCATTATAACTCAGGAATTAGTGGGAAACACATGAAAGTATTAATCACAATAAAGGAAACTAAGAACATCTGCACACAATGTATAATTAAACTGTACACCTTCTTGCCACGGGATGTTTTGGATAGAAGCAAGAATGGGCAGAAGAAGTAATTAGACAGAATCAGCAAGAAAGGTCTCTCATGGGCCATTAAGCTCTGGGAAGCAGGAACAGCCTCCAGAAGTCCCTGAACTAGTGACTGTCAGCAGACAAGAGAGTACACCAGGGGAAGGAGCATGCTATGCTCATCCCATTTCTCACCCTTTTTCCCTACACACCTTTCACTGTTCAGCCTCAGAGACAGGACGCTGAGCTAAATGAACCTTTGGTATGACCCCGTGTGGCTATTCTCATGAATTATCCAAGGCACAGTTCATACATGCCAGGGATGCAATTCGCATTCACGCCGAGCACCAGCTTACGGCTCTGCAAATTCTGCTGGGTATTTACTGGGGGAATTTAAGCAGAACCCAAGTGGCTGAGTTCATGCATTCATGTGATCCCATTTCACCCTATCTGAAATTGCACACTGCCTCTTCTGCGGCTGCTTTTTGGCTTGGGTGCAATTTGATATGCAATTAGTCAAACATCCTCTCCTGCCATATCTGCCCTGTTGCGAACAATTAGTGCTGCATAAGGGAATACATTCCGAGGCTCCAGTCCCGGGCATTCCTGTCAATTTACATTGACAGTATGCTTAGAGGGAAGGAGCTGACAGTCCAGCTGGAATTAAGTGTTAGCAGCCACAGAGGCAGACACACATCAGCCCACAGATGGTCCAATTCTTGCTCACATTTTTATCTTTGCCTGCCTTGAGCATCCTTTTGGTTTTATATACATGTTATGCAAGCTACTGAATACGTTTGAATGTCCAGAAATGCATTTCTTAATGTTTCAGCTGTGGGCTAAGGCCACAAACAGAATCAGTAGATATTTTAATGTGCAACCCATGGGAAGAAAATCATCAGGTCATTAAGTACATACAGGACATTTTCTTCTTGCCAGAGAAGAGGGGACCAGCTGTTAGGAGGCTGACCTGGTCAAGTTCCCAGGGTGGCCAAGTTGCCTGAGTGCCAACTCCACTTAAAGAAGGGGCAACTTGACTTTGCAAGTGAGATCCATTTGCTCTTAACAGTGGTTCTCCAAAAAAATCATGCTTTGTGTTGATGAGTTTTTCTGCACATTAAAGCCTGCTCATGAGTAGCTGGGTATCTTATAAAGCCTTGTAGAAATTACTTATCCAAAAAAAAAAAAAAAAAAGAAAACTGTCTCCCAAGTCTGCCCTCATCCAGAACTACATTTTCTGGGGCAGGGCAAGAAGAGGTTGTTTTTTTAGGGATCAGAGCTCATGTGTTGGAGAAGCTATCAGATGCTGTCTTTTTTTAGCTTTGTAAAGCCATTTAGCTGTGTTCTGGAAGTAATTGGCTTTTAGTACTCTGGCTAATCAGATCCTTTCTTGGTTTTTCCTGGACTAATTAACTCTCATCTCTTCAAATTATTCCCAGTGCAGCTGATCACCTAAAGACCTCCTGTCCCCGTGTAGCAGCTGCTGTCCATCGCTGATAAGGTGAGACATTCTTCATCACGAGCTGTCTTCCCAAGCAAAAATAGAACAAAATGCTAAGCAGTGCCAGAATAATGTACTAAATAGCTGCCTTTTCTCTAGCTGCAAATTTTTCCTCTCTGGGGAACACTGCCTACAGTTCTGGATGCTGTTTTTCTATTATATGGGTTGTAACATGTTACCAGGAAACAAGACTCGGTGCACAGGGGACAGCTCAGCTTGATCAAGCATCTTTGCCCTTCCATGGCTGATGATCCGTGTGTGGTAAAAGACTGCAGCCCTGCATGGGTTTTAGGGTGAGGTGTGCAACACCATTTTCCAAGCATGAACAGCGTTCCTGGGTTATGTGTCACTGTGCTCCCCTGCACCTCTTAGACAAGGGCTTGGATGCTAAGAATGGGTAAATTAGTTGAGGTTGTAAGAGGAAGACAAAGCCACACACCAGTGTTAAAGCTCAGGATTTGTTGCTTTGGAGAACTTTACAAAAGTCAGGCATAAGAGAACACCAGTTACTTAATGCTAAAAGATAGAATGAGGTGGGATGTTCTTTGGAAAAGAGAGAGTTGAGGCCATTGAAGGTGTTTGGGTTAAAAATGCTTACAAATACCATTCCAGGGGTTATGTATTTCCAGCGCCATAGCTGTGAGTGTATTACTAGCATTCCCCCAAAACATTAAGAAGAGTCACAGAGAAGCTATGAAAGTCCACTGTTCAAGAAGCTTTTGCTAATCTTCCTCTCTCTGGTGCTAAAAGAGAAGATGTGACCTGTCTGTGTTATTACTTGTCCCTTAATTCCAACCCTGAGGCTCAAGGTCATGTAAGGGAAGATGGCACCAAAACTGGCTGAAGCTGTTTGTTTGTCAAGGCAGCCCCAGGCTGTGACTCAGTTGCTCTCTCCACCCAGATGACCACAGAGTATCCCTTGTTATCTTTCCACGTGACCCTTTCTGATTATTTACGTGCCCAGCACTCCAGTCATCAACACTGGCATCTCCACCACTGGAATGGGACCCTGTGTGAAAGCCTTGACACTGAACCCCAGCTTTCAGAAGGGCCCTTCCTCTGTGAACCACCCAAAATGCAGTTCTGAACAGCTGCTGCAATCAGTGGTGTCTGAAATCCATCTTTGGATCAGAGCATTGCGGCACGGCCTGCGAATCTGTGCATTATTAACCTTCCAGATGGCAAGCTGAGGAGACATCCCCGGAAAGACGGATGTACAGTGAAATTTTAATTAACGGTCAATGACCTTTAGGAGTGAGGAATAGTGATCTATGTGCTATGCAAGACATCATAGATATCTTAGGAAACTGCTGAAATGATGAAAAATACTTTTTTTTTTTTTTTTGAGGTGGGATATTTTTCTGATTAGATTTCAGCAATCTAATTCAGATTGGAAAGTTTGCTTGCCTGGTTTTCTCTCAAGGATCTTAACACCTTCTCAGACCTTCAGCAGACCACAACAGGATGATTGAAAGGTGCCCCAATGTAGATTTATCAGTCTCCAAATCTATGTTCTAGCCTTACTTGTCCCAGGACACCCATGAGAGCTTAATCAACCAAGTGTGTCTTCTTGAGAAGTTCAGGGTGTGCTTTGCTTCATTCTATTCCCTCACTTTATTCAAACCTGCCTCTTACTCTATGCCTTCCAAATATGTGAACCACAGGGTCTGCAGTTTCTCGAGGTCAGTGATCTTTTTTCTCAGGGTTTTGCCTACAGAAGTGTCCAGACCACCAGGAAAGTGTTGGGAGTGTGTCAGTGTTACTCTTGGGGCTCGATTGCACGCCAGGTCTGGTAATCAACATCGAAGAGAGAGGAGAGGATTTCTTCAAAGGAGCCTGATTCAGCTGCTGAACAGCCATGAGGAGGCACGAGCACTGTGAAGTGTTTGGTTTGCAGGGAGCTGCTCTGCTGGTGTAATCTGCCTTGCCTGTTAGCTACACCTCCCTTCAAGAAGCAGCCACACTACATTGATAAAGTACACAATTCCTCTTGGCTGCAATCTTTTTGGATAAAGCAGACATAATTTGCACAATGCCATCTAAAAAGGATACAGATTCATCTCTATGTTAGGATTACATCTAGCTTCTTTGAAATTGCAGGTGGCAGTGTGAGAACTGGAGTTTGGAACCGTTACTTGATCCCTAGTGCAATAACTAGCTGGAAGGAGCTGAATGGATAAGATTTCCACTGTCATTTAGTCATACTCACCAACCTTTGCCCAGAGAGACTTGATCTGTGGTGAGGGTTGGGGGATAATTAGATTTCTGTCTGCTCAACTTCCGAATTGTTATGACTCAGCATAACCAGTTCAGCTGAACTGAGTTCCCCTGATGTTTACGGATTCAACTAAAGAAAACTCAAGCTCATTTTATAAAGGCAAAGTAAAATACATTATCGCTAGCTTTTTCCACAATGAAAAGGAATTAATAACATGCAAGCTCATCCAGTTATCTTTCTATTGCAATGGTTGCAGCAAACAACGTTCCTGTTATGAAAAGAAATTCATTTCATCATACCACTGTGGCATTCCCTGTCTGCTCTACTTAAACATGCAAGATTTATTTTCTGCCATATAATTCAGCCATACAGATTTTGAAAGTAAATAAATGGTGTGAGTACTGAGATATTCAAATTCCTACAACACAGAAAACCATTTATGTACACAGTGAACATCGTCATAGCAGTGTGAGCAGTGATACACCCCACAAGAAACTGCAACTTATATACCTGTCTGGAAAATCTGCAGGGCATTATCTAGAAGACCAAGATCTCAGCACCAGAGAGTAGGAGAACTTCACTATTTGCTGCAAACAAAATATTAGAGATGAAGAGGGAAAAAGTTAAAATTTTTCACAATTCCTGATGACCCTCTCTGGATTTAAATTTTGGGTATCCTGTCCAAGATACCTAGAAAACACCTTATTCTCTTCAAGCCCATCTAGATGAGATTGTTGAGATGTATATGAAGTAACGTTTTTTTACTCTTTCTTCTGGGGTTGGCAGTAGAATATTGGGCAATGTTTCCAGAAGTTATTTGAATAAAGCTTAGTGAACTGCACATGGAGAGCAGCATCCTTTTGTACCTGGATGTGAGTTATGATTGCTTTTTTATGTGTTTTCTGCTTCAGGCTTTTTAGTGCTGATAGATACGAAGGCTTGCAAGGTTTCAAACAAATACTTATTTAAATTAAATGTAGAACCACATCTGTGTTTTGTTTAGTTTAGGGACTTGGGTTGGGTTTTTTTGCTAGTAGGTGTTTTAGCCAGTGGGGAGAGAGTAAAGAGAGAACCAGCGGCTTGCTGGCTTCTCTCTCAAAATGAATGCATATCTGACTGCTTTGTACAGGGCCGTATATCCACTTTGCTATCATAGCTCAGATTCTTCAGTGATTGCACATAAACCCAAATATTGCCACAAAAGGATGTTTTTTCCATAGCTTTTGAGTTTTCAGTATCAAACTTACCATTTCACAATTGAGTATGTTCATTTTTGTCTAAGAGACTAAAGAACTTCAAAATTTATCTCAAGACTTTGGTATTTGTAGAAGAAAATGAGTGTGGCAACGTGATGTCAGAGCTGGTATCTTTCAAGCATATTTCTCTGTTGTTTTCTTCAGAAACTGGTGGATCATTTCTATGAAAATAAGCACATAATCATTCCTAACACAGCTTTCCTTCTCATCAGAGTCAAACTTCATAGAGAGCAAGAAATTTATGCAAGACATAAGCATAAACACTATAATCTGATTTGGTTTTAACATATTTCCTCCTTTTGCAGTTAGAATGGGTTTGGAGATTATTTCTCCTACAAATACTGTACAGTGCTCAAGTATTTCTTCTGTTGTGCATAAAAAACTTTTATTTTACTGGTATCAGTGCACAGCCCTTAACTTTCCAATCTGTAATTCTAGGCAATTGAGCATGGTGTGAAGCACTTTACATGGAAATGCTCACTGGGGGATTCTCTGAGCAGGCAGCAGACTCTCAGACTTCCTTGGTGCTTGCAATGGCAATGCCCACTGTAGTTGTGCTTTTCACAGCTGGAGCCTTCCCTCAGATCCTTGAAAATGTTAATCAATCATCACAGGAAAGTAATAGGAAATTAATTATTGCAGTCTCTGATAAACAAAGCTGGCAGCAAACTTTTCAGTGGGGAGCTGGCAGGGCCAGTTTAAACACCACAAAAATTCAGGGAGGGGAGACTCAGTCTCAGGGCATTAAGCAGTTTAGCTTCTCAGAGTGCAGGAACTCTTCTATTTAGAATTATTGACAACACTTGCACCTGAACACCAAGAAGTAAGAGCTTAAAATGACTCCAGAATGGTTATCACAGGTGGATATGTAATATAACAGCCAGAGATGATAAAGATAGTGCAGAAGCTGAAAAGAAAGTGGCTCAGATCAGAAGACCCAGGATGCTGATTTGCTCTGCTACTGGAAAGAACAGAAGCCACTTTGCATTTCTCCTTTTCCAATGCCATTCAAGATGTTGCTTGATCAGAGTTGAAGTGAAAGTAGTGCTGATACGAGTCAGAAGCGCTTTGGATGATGATTAGGAGAAATGTTAGGGCTATGAATGTCTTTTTTTTCCTAAAAGAAATGAAGCAGAAGCCCAATTCAGCAGCAGCTAAAACCTCGTTGTTGTACAGTTGGAATTACAGATCTGTGGGCAATGTTAAATGAAGGTATCACTCCTCAATGGTTTTAACAGTATAGTGCAACCGTGACAATGATGAGATAAGAGGCAGATAGGGCTGACAGTCTAGGAACTAAACCTGCTTTAATCTACTTGAGTGTAAATCCACTTACTTCAGCTGCATAGCTCCCGGGAGTGATTCCAGGGTGAGAAAACAGAATTTCACCCCACTCTACTCTTTTGTTGTTGTGTCTTTTTCTTTATGATTTGTTACCTTGTAGTCACAGCAGATAAGGTGAAACTGTAAATTGTATATTCTCAGAATTGTGTATTCCCAAGGACTTCTCTGTTTGTAAAGCTGGAATGTGTACTTACCTGTGATCAAGCATAGGAGGTACAGTCAACCTGTACTAGTACAAACAGGAGCAAACAGGCTGCTGAAAGATTTCTATAATGATCCTCTAACTGCTGCGGCCAAAGGCAAATCCCCACGAATTACAAAAGACTTGTGATCTCGGTTTCCAGCAGGTGCCTAAAGCTGTTGTGGCAATCCTGCCTTTGCTTGGGCAGCAATGAGAATAAACAGACCTGTGAAGGTACCAGGAAAAGAAAGCCTCTTTCTACCAGGATTATTAAACAGTTGCTCCTGCTTTTGTGCATGCTGGTTTTAGGTGTAGAATCAACCCACTGCAGGTTTTGTCTGGCCCCAGCAGCAATGGCTGGGATATTTGCAGCTCTGTCCCAGCCACAGCCAGGGGGTGCTGAAGGAAGCAGAGTTGGGATGCCTGGGATGGGAGGAAGCTTGAAGGACACGGATGCAACATCAGTCCCCCTCCTCACAGAACAATTCGTCAGATGATTGTAATCATGCTTCGGGATATATCCTGAATAGCCCATAAATTCTTATGAATCAAATTGCCTTAGTCAGCACTGCAGCTTGTTAGCATTACATTTCCATGGTATATATTCCAGAAGGTAAAACCTCTAAATCATTTGAAAGGTTTGTTCTTCTGACTAGTAATTTAACAATCTTGTAAGAAGCTGAGATATAAGAGCTTTCTGGCAGAGAAACAGAGAAGAGGCAATGAAAAAAGTGTCATGTACTCATCTGAATCAATTGTAGTGTCTAACTTACATTTCTAATGAATTATGAAAGGTGAGATGATTCCTCTCATTTTCCTTTAAGCTAACCTGGGATCAGACATTGTGATTAAATCAGTATTGAGCCTTGCTACCTTACATGTTGGTTTTTTTTTTTTTTTGGTGTGAGATATCCAAGATTTTTGACAGGATAAAATATATATAAAATCAGGATTTTAATGTACTACATGTGCTTTGTTGCATTTGTTTTCCATGTCCTGTCCATGCTTATGGAGAAGACTGAATGATTATCAGTATTTGACAAATGTCTTCATTTCAGTGCTCCCTTACATATTATCTCTTGGGCTTTGCTCTGTTTGGGCTTCCCACTGTTTTTGCAAATTGTAACCTAAGAGCTTGACACAAAGCCCAAAGAAATAAATAAGCGCATTTCTCTGGCCTTGAATGACTGAAGAACTAGACAACATGCTAACTCAGTACAGGGGCTGGGTCAGGCAGCTTTTAGTTTTGCTTTTCCTATGCTGATATTTTTCCTCAGGGAATTCTGTAAATGTTGCCTAGAAACACCTGTGCCTCAGAAAGATCTGAAGCACAGCAAAATAGCCAGAGAATCAGGTACGTGAAAAAGCCCATCTGTTCCCACCAAACTAAATTGGAGGAGACAATGCCCATATATTTGTACTAATCAAAATGCTGTTTGACTGTTTTTCTCCTCAAAGGTGTTTAACTATGTCTTGCATCACCCCTAAATTTACCAGTCAACCTTAAAAATTTAATAAGTGCAGTGCATTAATATAATATTCTGCTCATTCCCGAATAGGTATAAGTAAAGATTTTAATTACTAACATTATGCAGTTACAAAAATGATTTAATGAAATTATTCTTCCCATTTGCATTCAGGGACTGTCTGTATGATGAGGCGTGGTAAATGGCACTGAACTGTGGTGGAATAATTCCCGGTGCTATAACTCTACCTGAGGACTGAGCACCTCGACAGCTTCAGCTCCCAGCAAAATCAAACCACGGGGAAGTGCTCCGAGCGTATTGTAAGGAGGGCTAAACATAATGTATGGCTTTTGAAATCACTCTCCTTTCAGTTTTACTGATGGACTTATGATCTTGGCATGGATAAAATGACTTCACGGTCATAATCCAGAGGGAAATGTCTCTGCTTTCAGTGAAGTCCTTTCTGCAACATCTTTAACCATGGCTGGTGCAGAACGTGTGCCTTGCAGGAGAAGGGTTCTGGATGATGCCTTAATTAATGTGCATCCTCTCTAATCTGCAATGATGTCTGTTTATTTCAAAACTAATTACTTCATTATGCTTTCCTCTGCTAAAAAATCTTCTGTGCCTGAATGAGACTGCAAACTCTTTGGGGCAAAGACCACATACAATGAGATAACGTTATGTTTGCTAAATAATGTAAGAGGAAGGAAGCTTGTGAATAAAATATATGCTGAAGTTTTGTAACTCTGGTTATAGGTAAAATTTTACAATTTATCCCGCATTTCCAGCCATAAATAACCCTTTTCCTCAGATTTATAAATAAATCATCAGCTGAAATATAACCTGCTACCCAAACAGTCTCAAATGTTAGAAAAATAATTTCTGACTTGACTATGATGGACTGAACAAGAATTCCTGGATTCAAATCAGTTACAACAAAACTTCACAGTCCCCCTTTTCTTCATAATCTTTGTGTAAGGAAACAGCTGCAATATCCTCCAAGACTATTCCAAAGGCATTTTTTTCTCAAAGCTACAAGGGTAACTTCCTAACCTTGAACACCCACCCCACCCCAAATCTAGTCTGGACCCTTCTGTTATAGGCAAAGCTAAGTGGTCAACCATGGAATGGTAAACACTGTTTGCCAGTATTTACAATGGGCAAAAAGAAAACAGACTTTTACACATTTTTAATGTTTCAGAAGGACTAGTTTCCCACAGATGAAGAGAGTGATAGTGAGAAAAAAAACTCAGAAGGAGCAAATGTGATGGAGAACTGTGAGCTCTTTCAAGAAGAGCTCATTAAACAGCCAAAAAGCTGTGATTCCAGTGCCAAGAAAGATGACAGCATTGCCTGAAAGCCAGATTCTGAAAAAAAAAATGAAAGCAGCAATTAGGAATAAGCAGTGATATACAATCAATAAATAAGGGCAACATATAATGATCAATTAGAGAGGAGAATTTATCAAGTGTAGGGAGTGGAGGAGGGACAAAAAGACATGACAGTGAACTCTTTCAGTTCCTTTCAGGCTGGGCACAAGGGAGTTTGGGCTTTTCTTTAGGGACTTTGTAGGGAGCTACCAGTGGGCAGGACAGCCCAGTGTTGGGGCTGGTGGCTGCCATCACCCAGCATGGAGAAATCCCTTTGAAAAAGGGGCTACTACAAGCTTCTCAATAGTGGAACCAAGCCTGAAGTTTGTAGCTCCAAAGAAGAGAAAGAACCATCTCTTAAAAGAGGAATGTCCATTTCTTCCTGCCCTTTCCTGTCAGGACTGAGCAAAGCCTTTTCCACCCTGGCACAGGCTTCTCCCTCCCTGTGCAGGAGCTCAGCAGAGCCAAGCTGGTGGCAGTGGCTAGCAAAGGTGGGGACTCAAAAGTCCCCATCTCCCCTCTGCTCAGGATGCAGGAGCAAGCTCAGCCAAGGCCCTTTCTGCCCAGCAGTGCTTTCCCTTTAGTGACACAGCAGTGGTGAGCACAGAAGTGGCTTGAACAGCTCCAGATCGCATGGGCCACCAGCTCTGGTATGCCCCTGTCATAGAACAGATTCACAGAACCATAGAATGATCATCTAGACCATCTAGAGGTCCTGACCCTGCTCAGCCTTCCCTGTGCCAAGTGGCCCTGGAGCTGCTCAAACAAACTCCTTTTTAACAGTCTCAGTGTGAGAAATTTGAAGACCTTGCTCTTACCTTAAAGAATCTTGTGAAGTGCTTCAAGTGTGCTATTGAAGTATTTTCATGGGAAAAAGTACAGTTATGGAGGGACTCCAAACGAGGGTAAGGGGAAATCCAAGTGAAAAAAACTCTGAGAAATCATTGTTTGTGAGCTGAAGTTGACAAATCCAATTTGGATAGTTTGAGATCTTATTTTCACGTGGAAAGTAAGCAAGTGTTTGAACAAGAAAACTGGATGTCCTGGAAACTTTGGTTTAACCAAACACTAGCGTGCTAGAGCATACAAAATATACTGGGGCAACTGGGAGAAATAGAGAGGTCAGGGACACATGGAAGGTCTGAGCAGATGAAGATGTAATTAGCATTAGATTTTGAAAACCTGTCATGTAAAGTTCTTGCCATCTCACCATCACCCATTGTCCCATCCATGTATTTAAGACCTGGTGCTTTATGCATTAAAAATATGTTGGCATTGCTATACCATAAAAGTCAGTTCATGTTTCAGTTTGTGTTCTACACTTTAAACAAAACAATCACATATAAATAGCATAACCTTAACACCTAAGTATAAAGAAGAGCAAAGCTTTAAAGGGCACTAAACTTCATAAAGAGGAATAATTAATATTATGACAATTAATCTGTTGAGGAAGACTAGACCTGGCTGGATTTGCTTTTCATTAGCAAGCATGAAGAATTAGATGGCTCCCATGGGGATCTAAATATCTGAAAGTCATCTTATGCATGGAAAAAAAAAGGCAGAATTACTTTCTCTGTGCAGCTAGGCTGGGTTTCAGCCCTTGCTCTGGGGAGCTGTTGTCCCTGGAGGGTGCAGCAGACCTTGTGCAGAAAAGGCAGGGACATGAAGAAAAGAGGAAGGCAGCACCATTTCAGAGACCTTTCCAATCCATGCTGTTGCCACATGCAAAGTGTCCCTGGCAGGCTGCTGCCCTCTCCTTCTCCCTCTCCTTCTCCAGACTGTGGAGAGTTAGCTCTCATGCCCATGTTTTCTGTTCCCAAACAGATTGTCACAGGGTAACTCACCCCAACTCCAACAATTCCCTTTTTCCTCACCCTCTTCTCCTGCCTCCAGTTTCTCTCCACCCACAGATCCCCTCTATGGACCCGAGAGGGCAGCGAGAGCCACATAAATCACAACCCCAATACATAACCTTCACGGCTGGCTGGACTTTTCCTGACCATCTCGCAGCCCTCCTTTTAGGAACTGCTGATATTATTTTTTTAAATTTTTGTTTGTTTGGGATTTTGTTTTGTTTAGAGTTTCTTTTGCTAAAGGAGAATAGCTACCCAAACCTAATCCAGTTTATTCTTCAATTCAAGCTAATCCTCTTGTTGCTATGAATTTCAGGGTGGCAACAGCAAGCAGTAATGGTGATCATGGATTTTTCAGAAAGCTTTAGATTTGTTATTATTTCACCTGATAAGAGCTGACAGATATTTAACTACAAAAATGCATCAGCAAAAAGGAAGAAAAGGATCGCATGCAGGGAGAAACCTGAACAAACCTGAACTATTGCCTGTACTGAGAGCCAGATGAACAGCTGATACAATTGGCACAACTCAGTGGTAATGTGTCTACAGCAGAAGAGAGTTATTTTTGTGTCTGTGTGAAAAAGGTAGAAAATAAACAGGGAAATTAAAGATGAGAAGAGCTCAAATCCAAATCTCTGCTTCTTCAAAGTCTGCTCATCGAGTTCTGTCTAGGGTCTTTCTTTCTGCTCCCTTTCTCCTAGCTGCACTAATTCACACTCTGTGGCTGTTGCTTCACGTTGCAGACTTTTGGAAAAGTTTTGGAGCTTGATACTGTGGTTTTTAGTACGTGCATCAGAACAGATGCCAAAGGAAGTTACACAAATTCTAGTGTAACACTGATAGAACTATTCTCTTGCAGGTTTTCCACGGTTTTGCTTCAAAATGAAGTTAATGCAAATTGCTGTATGCCTATCAAGAAACACAAAAATGTGTAGACATGGAATACATAAGATGCATGTAAATTAATCCCTAATTCTCTGAATTCATATTTGACCATATGTTATGAAGCTAAGGTTTTGCATGGCATTTAGTTAAGACTCAATATAAAAAATCTCAACATCTTAGGAAGTCATTATGCAGTGTTATAAAATTGCGACATTTTAACTTTTTCTGTTACTCTACCTTTAGGATTGTAAAGGTATGGATATTTGCACTGGAAGGGTTCTCAACCAGCTGCTCTATTTTTGTCACAGCTCTTCAAAGAATATGTTTGAACACATCTGCTTCAGCTCTCTCATTCTCCTCTCTCATGGGGACTCGACTGCAATTCCTTATTCTTCTTTCCTTGTGTCCTCGAGGAATACATAAAGCTGCTCTCCATGCAAGGAAAAAGGTAGTGCACAATTTTTTACTTCTCTACATGGCTTAGTTAAATGCTTCTAGGCAAACACACTCTGTCTACACCAACTCTGCAGAGACATGAGATGCAAGGGCCTGAATTCAAGGGCCGTGGAGGCCAATTTTTTCTGCACCTGAGTGGAAAGCTCAGCTGCTCGGTTTGGATAAAGAAAGGCACATCCCTTCTGGTTTGAAAGAGGTCCTTCTTATCAGAAGCACTGTGACAGCTTCTGTGAATCCAGCACACAGAGGTACAACCTTACCTAAACAAGCTACAAGATCCCTGCTGCCATGGCTGAGCCCACAGCCTGAAACACGACCGTAAACTCCTGGGAATTTTTGCTAAGAGATGGTGAAGTGCCTTTGAGTTAAATTGCAGCTAAGCAGGAGTCTGTAGGCTGCAATTTTGAATGTAGATACCTTTTGGGGAAGCTGAGTCTGAGGGACTTGGTTGCAGCTCTAGGTTCAGGCAGTGGTGGGCAGGAATTTGTGTTTTGCTGTCCCTGTGCAGTTCCCTGTGCCAGGGGCTGTGCTGCCCACCCCAAAGGCACCGTGACAGTCAGGTGTGTGTCTCCTCAGTCTGCCCCTGCCAGACTGATGAAAAGGTCAGAAAGCGGGATTTGGGAACTTTTTCAGGGGGTAAAAGGATGGGGCTGAGCACCTTAATTTAAATAGACCAGTGAGTAATGAACTTGTGAGCTGAAGGTGAGAGACACTGGGGTCCTCTTACACAGAACTTCAGGTATCACAATGCAAAGGAAATGAACTGTGACAAGTGTGCTGTGGGCATAAGGAAATTCATCATGAGTTTATACTTAAGGGTGGTGAATACCATTCAGGGCCTAGTATGGTGCTGCAAATCAAACACTACATATTGCATTTTGTGTTTTTGAGGCTCTACTGGTCTGGGGGGGATGAAATGAAAAGCACTCATAACTGATTTAAATTGTTTCAGCTTCTGGAATCATTTCATATTACATTCTTCTTCTGGAAATTACTGTTTACTGGAAAGCAATGGCCAAATGTAGTCACAGGACTAGTGGCAAGTTCAATTTGGCTGTAATCAGAAGAGCACAAAAATCTCCATGTGTTCAGCTGAAGAATTGGCCTCCCAGTAAGTGTGATTTGGTCCAGTTCTCCAATTAGCCAGGTATCGTTTATTTCTGTGATGTCCTCGAAACTATATTGATGGAAATAAAAATAAAGCTTGGTTTTCTGTTAACTAAAACTTTTCATTAGTTATGTAGGTCAGTAGGAAACAAAAAAAGTAGTTCAAACTCCACCCTCCCTATGCTGCCAGTTTTTCTAATGAAATGTAATTAGCACTAATTGGTAAAACTACACTGACGGCTGGTTATTAATGTTTGTGTATTGGTCCCAGATGTGAGTTTATGGCTGTCAGTACTAATGGCTCAGTGAAGGAAAAAGATTTCTCCTTTCATATTCCTGTCATTTTCTTCAGGGTGCCCCCTGCTCCCTTCAAACAAGAGTGATTATGTTTAGGGAAGAGAGAGGTTCTTCTTAAACACTGTGAGAAAATGAATGCCTTCAGCTCTTTTTTGAATTTGGTAGGAGTTGAAAGGAGCCAGCACTATTTAGCATCTGCAGAATCAGGACTCTACAATTTTAGGGCTGCTTTTCTTGAGCCATCATAACTGTTAGTGGTTCAGAATTCATCAAAATAATTATCCTCCTAATTGCTTACCTGTTTTTGAAAGCACACTTATGAGGGAAGCCTCTCTATAAGCAATCACCTTAAAGGATTCTGTTTAGAATAATTGCTGTCCTGCAATCCCTGCAATTACTGAGAGTCCAGTAATCACCCTCTTCAGGCTGACGCAGGTGAGAGAGCTGGCCTTTAGACATGGATTGAGGGAAATGATGAAATCAAGGTTTCCAGTGCACATCTACCCAGAGAGGTGGAGGGAGTCAGCCTCCTGCAGAATCAGGCAAAGGCAATGTCATGGTGAAGAGGAGGGTCTCCAAGAGTACCCATTTGGGGACCAGAGCACACTTGGGAATAGATTGGAAAGCACTCAGGAACTCATTCATTCCTGAATATTAACAGTAAGACATCACCATTAACACCTAAGAAGATAAAACCTTTCTTTACAAAGCATCTATTTATTCTTACGTGGTTTAATAATGTGTACCTTGCCAGGTCACCCATGCACACCTTTTTTTTGTGAAATATAAGCTCATTAATATTTCTGAGATCAAAGGGAAATACGGCATACTCCAGGTATGAAGAAAGTGACTGAATGCCTTATCTGATATATAAAGCAGTTCAACAAATGAGTTTTTACTTGAAAATGCTTGAAAGCTTGAGCCTGTTAAGAATACAAGTAATACAGCATATCTCAGGCTATTATCTTTCATAAGGACACAAAAAGGTCATTATGAAATCTTAGCCCTGAATAGTTTTGTGCCTACCAAGGCATTCAGAACTCCCTTTAGCAACTCCCTACATTTTTTTTAGATGATGCTTGAGTTCTTTTTCTTAGTTTTGCATGCAGAATCGTGTTTTCACCATGATACCTGTGAGCTCGAGGCAACAGCTTTTCCTTGTGGCCGATGAAACGGGAAGCTGATCTGTGGCCAGGAGGTCTGGAGGATGTATTGCAGCAATATGTACCTAATGTACTTGCAGTCTGGATTGATGTTCTGCAGCCAAATCTCAATGCCAGTCATTGCCATTTTATAATTTAAAATAATTAATTGTAGTCTTCTGTGTTAAGCTGTTCTTTTCCCCATGGACTGGCCACCCCTTTGCTCATTAACCTGCCACTAACGTGCCCTGGTGTCTTTTTTTTTTTTGCCATCTCACACTGCCACAAATAAATTCTCCCATTACTCTCAGCTACAATTCTCACTGCTTCCTTTTCACCCTTTCTGAAGTCCAGTTCAAGGATGGAACTTACCTACCCAACAGCCACATTACCAGGACAGTCCTTTCTGGCCTTGTTTTTGAGCAGGTAAAACATGGGAGAAGAGATATCTTAATGTGATAAATAAAACCCCCAAACACTTAATCAAACACCCAACATTTTGGGTTATATTTTGCTAGCAAATTAAAGATGCCCATGACCACTCCTGCACTGAGGCCAACCAGTGTTAGATAGCCCAAGAATTTAGACCTCAAAGCCTCCTTTCCAGCAGACTCTTACCACAGTGTCCTGGTTTTGGCTGGGATAGAGCTGATTTTCATCTTAGTGGCTGGTAAGTGCTGTGTTTTGGATTCAGTATGAGAACAGAGTTGACAGCACACTGATGTTGTTGCTGAGCAGTGCTTACTCTAAATCAAGGACTTTTCAGTGTCCCGTGCTCTGCCAGCAAGGAGCTGCACAAGAAGCCATGAGGGAGCACAGCCAGGAGAGCCAGGACCTGAACTGGCCAAAGGGATATTCCACACCACAGAGACTCATGCTCAGAGCATGAACTGGGGGGAGTTGGCCAGGAGGGACCAATAATTGCTGGGCATCAGTCACAGGGTGCTGAACAAATGTGTTGTGCATCACTTGTTTCTCTCGGGGCTTATTGCTCTCTCTCTCTCTGTCCATCCTTTTCATTCTAATTATTATCATTAGTATTCTTACTATATTTTACTTTGTTTCAATTATTAAACTGTTCTTTTCTCAATTATTAAACTGTTCTGATCTCAACCCATGAGTTTCTTCTCTTTTTTCCCCAATTCTCCCTCCCCTTCCTGTCAGGATGGTGAAGGACTGGGTGAGCTCATTCATCCCCTAGCTCTTTTTTGGAGTGAATGAATTTGTTCCCTTTGAAACAATACCTGTTGGCAGTTCTGGAAATAATTTAGTCCAGACACCTTCCCAATGAGCAGTATGAATGAGACTGCAGCAGATTTGGCTGCTCCTGTCCCACTTTTGTCCTTTTTTTGAGTATTCTTGAGCACTTTCATGTGCCATGGCAGCATCTGTGCAACACAGGCTCACAGTGCGAGGGGACCACTTGGACTGGTGATGCCATGGACTCACATTGCCTTGGATGCTTTGAAAAATAGTCCCTACTTCTCGACACAGAGAGAAAATTATTATATTGCATTAAGCACTCAGGGTCAAATGCTGTGTAGGGTGGGCATGGCCTTCATATACCCAGTCCTGAGCAGAGTCAATGTTAGTGCTCTTGTCACTTGGCTTGGAGTGATGGGCTAGTTTTTGGGTTGGATGCATTTAACTGAATTTTTCAATCTAGCTTTTTATCCAGTGCAGACATCAGAATAAGATAATCAAATAAAAGAGTGCACGTGAGAAGATAAAAATAAGAGAATGAAGCAGATGAATGTGTATGGCAAGACAAAACCAAAATCCTGCGACTACAGGAGTTATACACACAACTGTTTATTCATGAAGGCGATTACAAAACCCCAGGAGAAGATGAGCTGTAAGCCCACAGCCAGCCAGAATCTGGCTGGGATGCCCACCCTGCACTTGCTAGAAGCAGCCAGGAGCCGACTGTGTGCACCAGCTGGAGCAGAGCTGAAGCCTCTTCCTCCAAGGAGAGTGAAGCTGGCCAGGAACACCTCTCACCACATGGCAGCACCCACAGCCTGCCACGAGGAAGACGTGATCTCCCCGCCTCCCAGCACCATCTCGACGTTCCCGTGCCCAGACAACAGGAACCTGTGTCTGGAGGATGCAGATGAGCACTGGCACTTCTCGTCTTCATTCTGAGGGGTGGCATTTTTAGCTGCAGAAGCAGTGCAGGGAGATGGGAGCAGCTTTGTGAGTACATATGAAGCAAAAAAATGTCACATAATCTCTCTGACTTGCTTCCAGCCTGTCTGCACCAGCACCAGTGAGGGTTTATCCCCACCAGAGGCAATTCAGGGTTAGTCCCCACAGGTTGGAGGCTCCTCTGTAACTTGCTTTAAAAAAATTGTGGAGGGCCAGGCAAGTGTAGGAAGGCACAGAAATCATGACATCCGTGACTGTGAAACACTAGGTGGGATAACCAGGGGACAAATCTTCCTGTACTTTACAGTCTGTGCCATGCAGCAGCAGCTCAAAGCTTCAGGTCCAGCCTGCTGATCACTGCTCTGGCCCCTGTTCAGCTCAGGAGGATGCACTAAAATTGATTACAGATGTCAGATTTGGTCACAGAGGGGTTGTAGCTCTTCAGGCAATCCATCCATCCCTTCCAGACACAAAGTCCAAGCCAAAGCGAAGCAGCTCCTTCCCCTCTGCTTCTCTGCGGTCGGGGTTGCCTCAGGCTTCATCCTCCTCCTCCTTGTGCTGCTCCTCACTCAGTTGAGGTTTTTCTGAGCTGCAGGAGCCCCTCCTTGCTCTTGGCTGACAGGGATCCCAGCTAAACTCCTTCAGCACTGGGGGCCAGCCCCTCCAGCCACTGCCACCATCTTGCATCCTGCATACATGCCCTGCTCAGCAAGAGGTGAATTTTTACAGTTCATTAAGGTTTTGAAGTAGAGCTTCTGCACAAGCAAACCTTGATTTCCTGGTGCTGTTTAGAGCAGTGGTGCTCCCACCAACGTGGGGTGGCTGACAGGTGCCTGGAGCACTCAGCTGTCCTTCCTCAGGCTGACTGGTGTCTGAGGTGCAGCTGCACATGTGGGGATAGGAGTAAATGGCAGAAACAAGGGTTAAGTAGTACCTATCCACACTGACAGACATTGCCTCCTCCTCCTCCTCAGAAGTGTGTATCTGGGTGCTCCATCCACACTGAAGGTAGATGCATTTTAATTGATGGAGAACAGGAATAGCATCAGATTGCTTGGGACATTATCTTTTGCTATTTTGATTTCCAAAATGAGAGCTACCAAACCAGTAACATAAAGATCCTCTTATTACAGATAATAGGAATTGATGCATTATTGCTCTGTCCTGCCACTTGTAGTAGTCAATGGCTTATTGCCTCTGAAGAACATCTCTATCATGTAACTGTGCCTGTGCTGTATTTGCACGGCTTAAGAGGGCTATTACTGACCTGAACTCCCTCTTTGGGCTGGCTGGGAACATGAAAACTTACCTGATCAGGAAATGATGCTTGGTGAAAATGCTCTATAGTTTCCACATTTTCCTGTTTAAAACGAGCAGCAAAGGTATTTCAGAGATAATACATTCTCTTAGCTGAAAATTGGCCACATACTTCCCCATTCTTAGCAGAATACCTGCACTTCACTGTGAGATGCCCATTTTCTCCAGGGGAGATAAAGAGCTACGCTTCTTACGCTGGCCTTTGAACTGATAAATGATTTGAACTAAAATCCCTGCTGAAGAGCCTGAAGTTTTAACTTGGAGGAGACGGCATCAGGTAGCTGAGACACTTGAAAAGAACTTCAACTTCACCAGTATTTACTATTAACTTGGAAGCATCAGGACATGCTATTTCCACATGCTGTTAATAGGATCCCACGTACCTCTGTGTTTGCACTGAGCCCAGGTATGTTTCATTACAAATGTGTCTTCCCTTGTCCCTGGTTTTGTTCCCCTTGCTGTGTCCCGGGAGTGTGCCAAACACGTTAATCTGTTTAGCAGAGCCCTCTTCAGCTAGAGGACACCCTCTGCTACCTCTGAGCAAGGGAAGAGCTGCAATGCCCAGCTGTGGGCAAAGGGGCAATACCCCTAACAGCACACTGGGAACGGCACCGGGAAACGTGCAGCTACCACAGCTGCCGGAGCCGCGAGACCGCGGCTCTGACTCAGTGATTCGCGGCTGTGAATTTCACAGATTCACTAAATACAGCTGCATGCTGATTCCCAACAGCAAATTGCTCCAGCCGGCAGGCCCAGGCGTCCTGCCTTTCCCCAATGGCAGCTGTCGGGTGAGAGTGCTCAGGAATACACCTCCCCACTCCCCAAAACTGCCAAAGATGTGGCACTGCCACCAGCGCCGCTGAACCGTGTCTCATGCCCAACGTTCTGCCTACGTGACCAAGCACAGGGCACTCCAAAGATGCTCCGTCAGAGTCGCGCACCGCGAAACCCCGCTTGAGGTGAAAACCAGCGGAAACTACGGGGAGCCGAGCCGTCACCCGGCCCTGGCGGTGCCGGGGCTGCCGCGGGGTGCCCGGGCGGGACAGCGCGGAGCGGCGGCGGGGCCGTGCCCGCGGCTGCCATGCGTGCTGGGCGCGCCGGGGCTGCCC